>CM062295.1:710545018-711145018 GCA_031216915.1 Pictodentalium vernedei | reverse complement strand
TTTAACTAAATACTACTGTTTATTACATGCCTCTTCTTTGAAAGTCCCATCTACAGCAACACTAAACCATGTGGAATGAAAGTGTCAATGACACTGTAGCTCAACTTGTCAAGACAAAGACATGTACATGTATAGTATGTGACACAGCAATGACAAACATCTAGGTAATGACCTGATAACAAAGGTACATATAAAGTATTGTAACGGTGTGTACATAAATACTGACCGTTGCCGGTAACAAATGTATAGGTAAAGTATTGTAAAGGTGAGTGACAGTCAGATGCTAAACTAGAGAAAAATCTTTGAGTCCCAGAGTGGGTCTGACTGAACCCCAAAATATTTGTTCTCATAGCACAGTGATAACAAAGGCACCCCAAAACACACTCATTCCTGTCCCAAGGTGAAAACAAAGGTACCCAAGAAGTTTCGTGAAGATCAGTTCACAAATATGAGCTGTGTAGAAGTTGTGGCAAAAAACTGATTGGACCTAATTTCGGTACAAAATGGCCACACCCAGAAACACTCGTTCTCGTCCCAAGGAGATAACAAAGGTACCCAAGAAGTTTTGTGAAGATCGGTTCATAAATACAGCCTCTAGCCCGAGCCGTATTGACATGTGCACTTACAGTGTATAAGTAGCACTGAATAAATCAAAGTTCATCTAATTTGCATAATTTCTGCACGAGAAAAAAACCTGTACTATATGTGATGTATTCCATGTTACTAAACATTCATACAAAAATATATTCAAATCAGAACTTTCATACAGAAGTTCTGTAAAAAATACTGATTGCATTAATTTTGGTACAAAATGGCTGTTGGTGGCCATCTTGAATTTTGGACCACACCCAAAAACACTCGTTCTCATCCCACGGTGATAACAAAGGTACCCAAGAAGTTTCGTAAAGATCGGTTCATAAATACGGCCTCTATCCTGAGCCGTATATAGAAGTTGTGTACAAAAAACTGATTAGACCTAATTTCGGTACAAAATGGCCACTGGCAGCCATCTTGAATTTTGGACCTCACCCAGAAACACTCGTTCTTGTCCCAAGGTGATAACAAAGGTACCCAAGAATTTTTGTGAAGATCGGTTCATAACTACAGCCTTTTGCCCGAGCCGTATTGACATGTGCACTTACAGTGTATAAGTAGCACTGAATAAATCAAAGTTCATCTAATTTGCATAATTTCTGCACGAGAAAAAAACCTGTACTATATGTGATGTATTCCATGTTACTAAACATTCATACAAAAATATATTCAAATCAGAACTTTCATACAGAAGTTCTGTACAAAAGACTGATTGCATTAATTTTGGTACAAAATGGCTGCTGGTGGCCATCTTGTATTTTGGACCACACCCAAAAACACTCGTTCTCATCCCACGGTGATAACAAAGGTACCCAAGAAGTTTCGTAAAGATCGGTTCATAAATACGGCCTCTAGCCTGAGCCGTATATAGAAGTTGTGTACAAAAAACTGATTAGACCTAATTTCGGTACAAAATGGCCACTGGCAGCCATCTTGAATTTTGGACCGCACCCAGAAACACTTGTTCTTGTCCCAAGGTGATAACAAAGGTACCCAAGACATTTCGTGAAGATCGGTTCATAAATACAGACTCTAGCCTGAGCCGTATTGACATGTGTACTCACTGTGTGTAAGTAGCACTGAAAAAATCAAAGTTCATCTAATTTGCATAATTTCTGCACGAGAAAAAAACCTGTATTATATGTGATGTATCCCATGGTACTAAACATTCACACAAAAAATTATTCAACTCAGCGCTTTCATATGGAAGTTCTGTGCAAAAATCTGATTGCACCAAATTTTGTATAAAATGGCTGCCATCGGCCATCTTGAATTTCGGACGGGACCCAAAAACACTCGTTCTCGTCCCACGGTGATAACAAAGATACCCAAGGAATTTCGTAAAGATCGGTTCATAAATACGGCCTCTAGCCCGAACCGTATTGGCATTTGCACTTACAGTGCTGAAAGTAACACCAAAAAACATCAAAGTTAGTCTAATTTGCATAATTTACGCACGAGATAAAAACCTGTATTATATGTGATGTATCCCATGGTACTAAACATTCATACAAAAAATTATTCAAATCATAGCTTTCATATGGAAGTTCTGTACAAAAAACAGATTTCTGCATCGTCGGTACAAAATGGCGGCTGGCAGCCATCTTGAATTTCGGACCAAACCCAAAAACACTCGTTCTCATCCCACGGTCATAACAAAGGTACCCAAGAAGTTTCATAAAGATCGGTTCATAAATACGGCCTCTAGCCCGAGCCGTATCCAATTGTTGACGGACAGACAGACAGACGGACAGATGGAAAGTTGAGCTAAAAATTAAAATTTGTTCTGCACACGTGTGGAATGGAAATCATTCGCGGACTATTTTTAAATAGAACTGAAATTTCACTGTAATTTTTCACAAATCATGCAACACAATTACAGTTTGAATTGCTAACAATAGCTAAACACTGTCCCCTGTATTCCAATGTGTTGTATGTGCCAGTAGGCACATAGAACACATTGAAACTCAGGGAACAGAATAGTAATGCAGGTTCCCCTAGCAAATTTGATTGGCAATAAAAGGAGGGTTTTTTTGTTGGTAGTTGTCAAATGAATAATTGCTGAGTGTCCTTCTAATAATTGTTTTTGTAGATGGGAAGACATGTAATAAACAAAAAGCGACACACACATGTGAATGGGTTAATAAATATGGCACTTGTGCCATCACCAAAAGACAAAACTTGAGGCCTGTGGTTGGAAGCTCAAAACCAAATGTCAATTCACTGTATCTTTTTCCTTCACAAAAAGAATCTCCATGATCTAGCTTTAGATAATGGTGTGGTGTTAAATACAAACTAGAGATGTGACTGTCCCAGATGGGCCTGTCCATAACATGCCCCACCTCCCATCCCCCCGTCGCCATGAATATTCTAAGATAAAAGGTGGCACAACTCTGGTAAAAAAAATGTCTGATCAAAACTATAATCGCAGTTGCAAAGGTTCCAATGGTAGTGAACATCCTTACCAAGTTTCAAAGGAATGGACCCATCGACATCTGAGAAAATCTCGAGACAAAATTCAGGTATTCTAAGAAAAAAAGGGGAATAACTCTGGCAAGAAAAATCTGATCAAAACTATAATTGCAGGTGCACAGGTTCCCATGGTAGTGAATATCCATGACAACTTACCAAGAAATCGACCATTTAGGTTCTGCTCTACAGTTTTCCAGGCATTTCCAAAAATGACATGCCATACACTCTCTTCAAAAGCAAATATTCTGTAACTTGGTTATCCTACCCATCATATGTATTACATTTCCAAAATCCACAAAAAAAACATATAACACTATCTGACTAAGTAGAAATAAACAATCTGAATGTGGGTGGAATAATTTATTGTCAAAGACAAGAATTCAACCTACAAAATTGCATGAAAAAATGCTGGAACCAGTCATTTTCAGCCACCTAGCAGCCTCAAAAGCAGAATTTTCCCACCACCTCCCACCTACCTACGGCCGGAGCATAGTATCCCCTGTTTCTAAAATGCAAAAAAAAATTTATACGTTTCTGTTTCATTTTTTAGTTACATGTCTGGTAACAAGCATGTGTAAAAATTACATTTTAAAAAATAGCCAATTTTTCGAAGCCACTGTTTCCCATAATTCATCTGGTAATTTACCCCTATGTATCAGACTCCAACTTTGGGACCAAAACTTCAAATTCCATTGTCCAACAAAAAGCCTAATGCAATAATATATCTGATACTAAAAATCTATCTCTATTTTACATGGCCTTAGTTTCAACATATGCTCTATGTTTAAAATTTCACCCTGGTGCAATAGTGCGAAACTGTAGAGTGGAACCATAACATTTGAGAAAATCTCCAGGTAAAATTCACGTATTCTAAGATGAAAAGAGGCATAACTCTGTGAAAAGGAGTCCGATCAAAACTATAATTACAGGTGCATAGGTTCCCATGTTAGTGAACAACCTTACTAAATTTCATCAAAATCGACCCATAATCATCTGAGAAAAGCTCCGGACAAAATTCTAGGCAATTCAAGCTTTTAAGATGAAAAGAAACATAACTATGGCAAAAAAATCCAAACAAAACTATAATCACAGGTGCACTGGATCCCATGGTAGTAAACATCCATACCAAGTTTTAAAGGAATCGCCCCATAAACATCTAAGAAAATCTTCGGACAAAATTCAGACATTCTAAGATGAAAAGGGGCATAACTCTGGCAAAAAATTATGATCGAAACAATAATCGCAAGTGCACAGGTTCTTATGGTAGTAAACATCCATACCGAGTTTCAAAGGAATCGCCTCATAAACATTTGAGAAAATCTTTGGACAAAATTCTAGGCCTGCTTTTTCAAGTCAAAACGGGGCATAATTTTGGCAAAAATATGCTGATTGGAACTATTATCTCAGGTGCACAAGTTCCCATGGTGGTGACCGTTCATAGAAAGATTCGAGCAGATTGGTCCATAAACGTCTGAGAAAATATCAGGACAAAATTATGTCAACTGCCGGTTGGATGGACAGATAGACAGACGGACCAACGAATGATACACTGTGTGGCTAAGTCCATAATACTCTGTGGCTAGCATTTCTAGCCACACAATGTACCTATATGTCAACGGATAGCCACACAATGTACCTCTCATGAGAACATGGTATCCGATACTATCTATAACTTGTGTGTCCAATTTCAGAACATGCACCAAGAGCACATATTTTGCCACACAGAGTCTTTTTAAACATGTGTGTTTAGCCATACATGCAAATTAGATACACTGTATTTTTGGGCAGATCGCTAGCCACACAATGTTTCTCTCGCGAGAATGGATGTATGGGTGGATGGATGGACAGACAGATAGATGGATGGATGGACAGATGGATAGACGAGGTGATTCCAGTATACCCCCCACAACTCACTGCAGGGGCATAATAATTAATCATGAGAAGATTTTTTAAACCTTGGGAACAGCTTTTCCCATATCCACTCCCTACAAAGGGTTGCATATCGATTTCAACAAAACTGAAATTGCCCATGCCAATAATCCTTGAAATTAAATTTTACTGGAATCAGACCAGCAGTTTGTGAAACGACTCAAACATTGCCAAATGATGGGTGATAGGCAAAGAGTGATCAATTTAGCTTACCCCAACTTTCAGCTTTGGTGATTTAGTTTATTCCAATTAGGTTGTTCTGTGATGGGGCTTGACCACATGACATCATTCACCATAGAGATTATAGATTAATCTTTTAACCAAGGCACACAATATCAAAATTTGTTATATTTACAGTTAAAACTAGAAGTCCTGTCACGAATAGTGCGCTTATCTAGGCTTAATTGTGCGTTGAAATTGCGTGCAATTGCCATATAGAATGGCATCCAAAGCATGGCAGGCTCTCTTGTTTACTCATAGCAAACACATGCAATATTTCTGCCAATGGACCTCCGGGTTACCTGGAGGACCATTGGCTGAAACATTGCTTGTGCACAGGCCATATGTACAGAATTTGATAGCTTTACTTGGGCCATAACGCGTACATTAACGCGCCTATTAACATGCTATTTGTGCACATTTCATGACAGGACTTCTAGTTTTAACTGTAGGGCTGCAGGGTGTATAGATAACCGATACATACTGGTATTCAAACCGGTATCGATTTAATGCCAGAGTGATTAGAAAAAATATCGGTTTATCATCATCATTTAATTATCCACAATTTAATGTTCATGATGTCTCAAGTTTTTTAACTGTCGTCCCGTTTGAATAATATTATCACTTTACTAACGAATCTAACGCATCCTCCCACGTAATATACAAATTGAGCAGTTGAAAGAATATTATTTTAAAAAAAATTCAACAAAACCATATAATGTGACCCCCTCATTGGAATGGGCTCTCTGAGTTCATTCCAGTGAGTGGTCACATGATACTGTTTTGTTGAAATTTGCTGAAAAGATTTATAAACTAACATTTAAAATAATAACTTTTGATAATGTCTGCATTGGGTAAAGGGTTATTTGAATTGCATCATCAAGGCATGTTGATTTGTGATGTCTCAAATCCCAATTATTGTTCATATGTTCAGTTAACTGAACTGTCTTTGAAAATACCAATATACCACAGTATACCGGTATTCAGTTTAACCCTTTACCCAACGTAACGGCCAAAACCGGCCAGCGCTATTCTCAAATATCGCCAATTAATTTTCAAAATATTTTCATTTTTTGTCTCAAAAACATAGGTTATGACCCCTCGTTGGAACGAGCTCGTCGAGCTCGTTCCAACGAGGGGTCATAACCTATGTTTTTGAGACAAAAAATGAAAAAAATTAGTTATTCAAGAATTTCTTTTGCAAGTGTCGTCTGCTTTTCATGTTAGGTAAAGGGTTAAAAAAACGTGCAACCCTAGTTATTTTAATTATTTTTTTCTTCAAATTTTTCACAAAATGTCAACAAAACTAAATCATATGACCCCTCATTAGAATGTGCTCAAAATGCATTTTTTGGAAAACTGCCTAAAGGACTGTCAGTGGGGTGGGTGGATGGGGGTGGTTGGGGGGGGGGGGGTGCAATTGTGGAACATATATTCACATCTGGCCTGTATTACTAGCTATTTATTGAAATGTTTTGAAAAGTTAAAAAATTTATAGTAATTTATATATTTTTTATACTTACCAATGACCCAGACATAGCTGGTGCTAACTCTTAAAATTCTAGGGCCAAACACAAATTTTTCCCCCCAATCCCCAAAATTTGCATCTAAAACCAAAAGAAATCATGTCCTGAAGGTCCTCCATACTTTGCCCTCACTGCGCATGCGCAGTGTCAAGGACGTCCCGAAATTGGCGCCAATTATCATTCTTACAAGCAGTGCCTGGTCAGCGCTATGTACTCAGCGAGGAGGTATGAGTTCCCAACTCCTGGGAGGGCCATCCCCGTCTGGGTCATTGGTAAGTATAAAAAATATATAAATTACTATAAATTTTTTAACATTTTTATACTGTACCAATGACCCAGACATAGCTGAATAATAAAAAGGCTGGAGGGCCTAGGACATAGAGGAAAATCCAATAAGCTCAACTATATAAATAGACTCAACCCCTCAAGGAGAAAAGAAGTATTAGGCTTTACATGTATCTTTCTTATTTTATGATAAATTAGAAAGATACAACACCCTGCATAATTGAGCATAATAACATTCATGTTCTCTATTAACATCCAGTATAACCCCTTATACTAATTATTTTTAAAGTAAGCCAATAAATAAAGTTAGTCCAGAGAATTGAGACTCTTTATATTCTTTTAAAAGTGTCCGAGGATTGTATATTAACGCCCGTTTGACACTTGACATATACAAATGCTTCACACCAAGCTACACTTTAAAAATATGACATGAATGAATTTTTAACATTAATATTACACTTTAAAACCATTCCGGTAACGACTCAGAATTACTGACTCCGGAGGAGGAATCCCCTTGCTTTTCACTATAAAGCAGGTGACCTAAGGGAACACCCTCCCCCCCCCCCCTTCCCCTTGCCCTGGGTCAAATAGCCCAGAGCGAAGTGGGCAGCAGGACAGAGTCACTGCCGGAACAGAAAGCCTGCATAACTATAGTTGCAACTGTTTAGTGGACGACATTCTGAGCAACAGATAACGGACCTAAACAATGCAGGTCTCCAGAAATGGACTCAATATTTCTGAGATAAAAATTTGTGAACGTGGATGGCTGAGACCAATAAGCAGCCTTCATTAAATCTGTAATAGCAACACTATTTGCGTAAGCCCAAGATGTAGAAAGAGCTCTTACTTCATGAGCCGAAATCTTAAGCACAGACTGCTGAGTAGAAGATAGATTATCATAAGCAGTACGGATAGTTAATTGAATCCATCTAGCAATAGAATGGACCGAAATGTCCTTTCTATTAGGCATCAGAGACAGAAAGAAGCGTTTTCGTCCCTTTCTGATAAGCTGAGATCTTTGTTTATAAATACGTAAAGCTCTAACAGGACAGAGTAAAGGCCTACGCACGTCTGAAGACGGAAGGGCCTTAATAACAATAGGTTCCGGATATTTATTAGGAGCCTGATTCTTAGCTAAAAATCCAACATTAGTAGTAAAGGTAATAGTGTTCCCGACACTACGATAGTGAGAATCGTCCACCGATAGTGCATGAAGCTCACTGACTCTTCTAGCAGAAGAGAAAGCTAAGAGAAAAGCTGTCTTATAAGACAAGAATTTGAAATCTACTGTCCCAAGAGGCTCAAATGGCTTTTCTTTCAGTTTAAGAAGAACCCAAGCTAAATTCCATTTAGGAATTAATCTCTAAGAGTTCTGGGTCTATTTATCGAGAAGTTTCTAACTAATTTAGATAAAAAGACATTAGATCCAATTTGTAAACTATCATGGTGTGCATAGGTATCAGATAACATAGACCTATAACCTTTAATAGTAACAGGCTGCAGTTTGATCTCGTCAAACAAGTATACTAGAAAGTTTGCAATGTCTGGTATGGAGGGATCAAAAATATCAACAGAATGATCCCTACACCAACGACGAAAGACCTTCCACTTAGCCGCATAGTTTAGCGAAGAGGAGGTCCTCCTACAGTTAGAAATCGCGTCCACTGCTCGTCCTGTAAAATGCTTGCAGTGCAAGAAGGACCGCACAGCAGAAATACGTGAAGGTTGAGACCTTGCGGGTTGTGATGAAGTTGACGCGATTTCCCCTGCGAAAGAAGATCCTCTCATGGAGGAAGCTTTCGCGGTAGGTCCCACAGCAGACACCTGAGTAGATTTATCCACGGTCTCTGAGGAGACAGAGATGCTACCAACAGAATTTTGCATTGAGATTGTTTTATCTTTAGCAATACTTACTGAATTAATGGCGCTGGAGGATACGCATATCCTATCATTCCGTCCCACGAGATCGACAGAGCTTCTACTGCATATGCCCGGGGAGCCGGACATGGTGACACATACGTCTGCAACTGATTGTTGAGATGTGTCGCAAATAAGTCTATCATTGGCCGTTCCCATTGGTAGCAAATCTGATTGAAAACCTGTTTGTTGAGAGTCCATTCTGACGGCAACAAGTGACCCTTCCGTGAAAGGGAGTCTGCTAGTACATTCAGACGACCTGGTATATGACGGACCGAAAGTAGAACTTGGTGTTCTAGAACAAACAGAAGGATTCTTTCCGTTAAATTGAATAACGGAACGGAATGAGTGCCTCCCTGGTTCCGGATATACGCCACTACTGTCGTACTGTCGGACAGGATTTGGACATGAGCTTTCTGAATAATGTTCATCCAATGACGTAAGGCAAGCCAAATTGACATCATTTCCTTGATGTTTATGTGCTTGCTTAGAAACTTCGGATCCCAAAGACCCTGGCACTTCGAATCCGTTGGGATCAATGTTGCACCCCAACCTGTTTGACTGGCATCCGTCATAATCGTAAAACCCGGATCCGGCAACTGCAGTGGAACTCCTTGAGTCAACCACTGAATGTTTGCCCAAGTCTGAATCTCTTGTTTCACTTGATCTGACAAGAGAACGTCTATATCGAGCGAATGAATCTTCACACTCCAATTCTGAGTCAAGAAAATTTGGAGGGGACGAGTGCGCAACCGCCCCATCAGAATGAGATCCGCAGCGGCTCCGCACAGACCTATCAGTCTCATGAACTCCCTCGCTGTGACTTTGTCTGCGTGAAGACAATAGCAAGTGTAACAACTGATTAACTTCGCTCTGGTTAACGGCAGACGAACGAGATTGTTGTGCGTCTCGAAGCTCATTCCCAGATGAGTGAATGACTTGGACGGCACCAGATCCGACTTCTCCTCGTTTATAATAAAACCGAGACGTCGGAGTAATAGAAGCAGATTCTGCACATCGTTCTGAAGTGTTAACTTGTTGCCGAACCTCTGAAGAATGTCGTCCAGGTAGGCCGACGTTACCGCAGACGAATGAGCTCGGAAATGTATCATTACCGAGTTCATTATTCGAGTGAAAGCCCAGGGCGCTAGGTTCAATCCGAAGCACATCGCCCGGAATTGATATACAACTCCTAGGACTGCGAAGCGTAGATACTTTCTGAATGTCGGATGTACCATGACGTGAAAGTACGCATCTTTGAGATCTATGCTTGTAGCATAGTCGTTCACCCGAATACTCGCTCTGACCGATCGAATCGTCTCCATATAGAACTTCGGAGTGACGATCAGCTTGTTTATCCAGCTCAGATCTATGACTGGACATAACGAGCCATCTGGTTTCAGAACCAGAAACAGATGGCTGTAGAAACCCGGTGATTCCTGGTCTTCTACGACCTCTACCGCGTTCTTCATCAAAAGAGACTGTACTTCCGATAAAAGAGCGTCTCTTTTCTGCGGATTTGACGGAAGCTGAGTCCATTTTGGACTTCGAGTTAATGGAGGCTTTCGTTTGAAGGATATTCTTAGTCCTTCCGAAATTACCCCTCGGACCCAGGGGTCGTCCGTAATCGACGCCCACTCATCTGTAAAACTCGATAACCTTCCGCCAACCGGAACACGATAGAGGTTCAAACCATCACCTCCTGGACCTGCGAGGCCTGCGGAAGGAGAAACCACGTCCTCCCCGACCCGCACCTCGTCCCGTCGACCTCGGGACATCAGACCGGTTGTCTCGGCCCGAATAACGTCCCGTACGTGAGTCGCTGCCTTGACGGTCTCTAGAATAAGACCTAGAGGACGTATAAGAACCTTTATAGGAACTTCTCTTGGGCGTACTTGTCCCAGAAGTGCCTGTCTTACCCTTTTCTGCTGTATCCGACTTTTTGGAAGCAGATTTAAAAAGCAGAGAATCCGAAGCTTTCTTAGTTATCTTATCATAGATTGCTGAAAGCTTGCCGTCGAAGAGAAGCTCTCCGGAGACCGAAGCGACTCTGAGAGTTCTTCACCTTACTATCCACCCGCGTGGATGTAGCTAGGGCAGCGTCACATCCAACCAACTCCAGGTTTGCCACTGAAAGGGCGGAGTAAAACGTGGAATAAGCTACTGCCCTTGAAAGAAGTCTTAATGAGGATTGTATATCCTGGAATTCTTTCCCTTGAAGACGCAATGATAACGCCTTTGTAAGGTGGTCTGCGTATGATAAAGCGTCTAAGCTTGCTCTGTTAGACGTTATTGTCGTTTCCAACGTCGCGGTTGGAATAGACATAGACGACGGTAATGACAATTCCAAGTCTTCCACCTCGTCGTCTAGACGCAGAGGAACTCTCGGTATGCCCTGTCCTGCCATTTCGAATTTATTCCTTGAATTGATGAAAGGCAGATTGAGAGCATTAGCGGACAAGAAACCAGCCTTGCCTCTTTTGGAAGCAAGCTTATAGATAGCGTCGTTCAATAATTCGAATGTTCTTGTGACATTATTGGACTGTGTCGGAAACTCAGGGACGATGTCTCTGAACAGCTCAAAGAATTCTGTGTCCAATGACGCTATCAGTCTCTTATCCGGCATCGCAGCAGTCTTGCCCGACGGAACAACTTGTGGAAGGTAATGCCGGATGAAATCTACGGCAGCTTTATGTTGTTCCAAAAGGGATAGCTCCAAATCCTCGGTATCCCTTTTGCCATCCTGTCAGACCTCATGATATTCTCGGTCGTCCGAACCCGATGCTTCGGCAGAGCGTACCGACCCAGCGTCGTCGGATAATTCTTGATCCGATATAGATTCTGTCATTTGCTGGGATGCTGCGATAATTTGTGCTATCTGGGCTAGCACGTCCGTCACCGAAGCCTGCAGAGTAGCGGTCTTACGCTGCTTAGCCGCTAGAAGCTCCGTGTAAACTGACTCCTGCATACTTCTCTTATGCGAACGTCTGGAGTCTACAGGCCTCTTGTCCCTGGCTACCGGATAATCCTGGCCCGAAATCAGTTACCAATAATACACTATCTGATGCAAAACAGAGACTCCCAGGGAAGAATCTGCAGAACATCAGATGGTAGATGCAGAACACTACGCCTATACACCCATGGGTGAGAACGTAAACATGGGGAAAAGAACAGAATTCATTCTGTTACCCAGCTAAATCTCCCAAAAAATTTTAGTAATAATATTACTCAAAAATATGCCAAAAGCACGGGAGAATAGCAAGGGGGGACTTAAAGGAAAAGGAGAGAGGAAACACTGAACAAGCAGTGAAACTTAATAGCAAGAATGACAACAACAGGCCCATGCCTCGAAAATAGGCAACTTAACATAATTTCATTAAAAAATTTTAAGTTACAGCCCTGAATATTTTCTGTCACTCATTTTTCCTCTCCTCCTTCTATATCCACTTTAGATCCACCATTTCTCTAATATTTATGTGTCTGGCATCATTTAAACTGAGATTTACAAGCACAAATATCAGTCAGATGTGAACTGATGAAGGGCCAAACAAGGAATGATAATTGGCGCCAATTTCGGGACGTCCTTGACACTGCGCATGCGCAGTGAGGGCAAAGTATAGAGGACCTTCAAGACATGATTTCTTTTGGTTTTAGATGCAAATTTTGGGGATTGGGGGGCAAAATTTGTGTTTGGCCCTAGAATTTTAAGAGTTAGCACCAGCTATGTCTGGGTCATTGGTACAGTATAAAAATATATTGTTTTACAGCAGCTCAATTTGTAAATTATGTGAGCGGATATAAAAAAAAACAGTTGATTTCCCATTAAGATAGTCAATGTGTTTTCAACGAATTGCAACAGAGTTTTCATGCCTGTGGATCTCATCTTGAGCTCTGACAGACCCTATGCACACTCACGTCAAAATTCAAGACTTTCAAGTTGCACCTTTTTTCCATAATGCAGCTGGGAATTTAACCAAATAAATCTTTTTTAACAGCGGTCAAGTAAGCAGCTCTTTTAAACAAGATTAGAACTGGTTAAATTCCTACTGCATGATAGGAAATATGTTTAGCTTAAAATTTGGGAATTTTAACATCAGTGTGCAGGGGGTTTTAATGACAGGCAGATATTTTACACTTTAATTCTTAAACTGCTGCATGTAGATTTTCCAGCCAATACAAAAATATACTGTTTATCTAGATATGGTAGCATCCTGGCAATAGTTAATCATGTGTTTGTTTATTGGTGTTTAACAACATACAACAGGCAGGGTTGAATTGTGTCAAAACAGTTTTACAAGTGGAGGAAGCTGGAGTACCCAGAGAGCACCACCTAGCACAGGTGAGCAACTCTCAGGCTCTTCAAATTGTTAACTCTGCACAAGAAGGGTTAAAAGTGGTTGAAGGCAAGTGCACCATCAATGAACAGTATGCCTTAGTACACAGAGGCAGAACCCCTCCCCCCCCCCCTCCACCCACCCCCACGTGCAATCAGGATTAAGTGTCTTGGCCACAGACACAACACAGTTACTGCTGGCCACAGGGTTCCAGCACCTGACCTAACATGAAATTCCAGGCTTTTCCAGGCCATATACACCCCAAATTCAAGGAGTTTCAAGGCTAATAGAAAGCTAAATTCAAGGTTTTTCCAGGCTTATCGTAGTTGAACCACTTGAACCGTCTCAGAAGTATTTCATTCATCTCAACTCAGCATGCAATGCTTCATTTTTCAAGGCTTTTCCAGGCCCAGATAGTCAAATCAAGGCTTTTCAAGGCCTTGAATTTCATTTTTGAAATTCCAGGCTTTTCCAGGCTTGTCAAGGCCCGCGGGAACCCTGGGCCACATTTGTTCATCAAATTTATCCCTACATAATAAAAGGAATTCTCTTTTCAATGGTTTCTTGATGCCAGAATCTACTGAATTCTCATCAAATTGCATCATGGCTGCTTTACAGCAGCCATGACTTGATTTTATTAGAAATTCAAGAGAACACAAGAGTTAATTCTTACTTTCCAGCCAAATAAACATCTGCTGCATCTATAGCCATCAAATCAGCATCTCCATTTCTGATCAGCTCCATACAATTTGTTGTGCTGCCACCTTGTAAACAATCCATGTCAGGTCGTAAATCCTTTGCCATGAATGCCATCATCATGTCCTCACATTTTCTCTGTTCAGCATCAGATGTTACACACCATCTGACTATACTCATTGGGCATCTGTTCAATAAGCTCAATCGTTCAAGGAATTCATCATCTGAAAAAAAACAACACAGGCATGAAAAGGTTAAGTAAGGATAACTAAATAAAAAAAACATTTTGTTCTCGAGCAATTAATTTTTCAAATCAACGAGGAAGGGAGGCTTTTATTTTTATTTTTTAATTTTGTATTTGTTAACTGGTACAGTTAAAACTAGAAGACCTGTCACGAAATGCACACAAATAGTACGTCGATCTGCGCGTTAATCTACGCGTTATGACCATAGTAAGGCTATTAAATTCTGTACATATGGCCTGTGCACAAGCAATGTTTCAGCCAATGGACCTCCGGGTAACCCGGAGGTCTATTGGCAGAAACATTGCTTGTGTTTGCTCTGAGTTACCAGGAGAAGCTGCCGTGCTTTGGATGCCATTCGATATGGCAATTGCACGCAATTCCTCTGCGCAACTAAGCCTAGATAAGCGCACAGTTCGTGACAGGACTTCTAGTTTTAACTGTACAATGCTAAATTATTTTTAGGCAGAAAAATTTGTTAAAATGTTCTTTCCTGTTAGAATTTATGGAAGGCACTCTCCCATACATTTTAACAATGCAAATCCATGCAGGCTACAGATTTTATGGACTTTGATCTCAAAGTCTGTGTCAGTTATTTCATTATTAGTGTTGTTGATTTCACTCTGTGAACAGATCAACTGACAATTGTTTTAACTCTTCCTCCATAGACCTTGCCTCAGAATTTTGTTACATTGTAATATTCTTTACTCAGAATACTACATGTTCCAACTAGTCCACATGGAAATCCAGAGTTGATGTTGGGCAATATTAGTGTTGACAATAACTAGATGACTAATTGTTTCAAAATTAATCACAATATATTCAGTTTCTTCATTCATACTCACCAACATAAGTGTAATAACTGCTATGCTTTTCATCAACAATTTCTAATCTTTTAGCTGTGTCGCTGAACATCAGGTTAGCTCGGCCATAAATTTTGTAGAATTCTAGTGAGCTAAACAACTTGAACTTATTGCTGTAAGGTTTGTTTGGACCAAACCAGTCGTAGAGCTGTTGGATCATGCTAGTATAATTAGCAACAGCCTCAGCTTTGTTAACTCCTGATGTCATGACAATGTGTGCAGGAACTCTTCCCCAGTTACAAGCTTCATATTCATCAACAGGTCGATTGTTACCATCTGGACAAAGTAATTCAAAGTCCTTGAAACAGAGGAACACATTAATTATGTTAATGCAAATATAGTATGTGAACTAGGGCAGCATGATATACTGGTAAACCGGTAATTATTGAGAATGAAATGAATACCGGTTTTGTTTTAAAAGTACCGGTATATCGTATATTTATTTATTGGTGTTTAAGGTCATATATTTATGTACAATAGCTAATCATGACCGTAGCAGTTTTACGGGTGGAGGAAGCCGGAGTACCCGGACAGAAACACCGAGCAGCTCCCCATCGTAACTTCGCACTGCTGCACAAGCTGGGTTAGATTGGTTGAAGACATGCGTACCATCGACGTGCAGTATGCCTTAGTACACAGCATCATCGTATTCCTGTACTCATATGTTGACAATCAGGGTTAAGTACCTTGCCCAAGGACAAAACACAGGAGCGTGAATCAGTCACTGAAATGGTCACCCATCCAACTATTAACCCTTTACCCAACGTAACGGCCAAAACCGGCCAGCGCTATTCTCAAAAATCGCCAATTAATTTTCAAAATATTTTCATTTTTTGTCTCAAAAGTTAAAAAATTTATAGTAATTTATATATTTTTTATACTTACCAATGACCCAGACATAGCTGGTGCTAACTCTTAAAATATAGGGCCAAACACAAATTTTGCCCCCCAATCCCCAAAATTTGCATCTAAAACTAAAGAAAACATGTCCAGAGAGGCCCTCCACACCTCGCCCCCACTGCGCATGCGCAGTGTCCAGGACGTTCCGAAATTGGCGCCATTTATCATTCTAATAACCAGTGCCTGGTAAGCGCTATGTACTCAGCGGGGAGGCAAGAGTTCCCAACTCCTGGGAGGGCCATCCCCGTCTGGGTCATTGGTAAGTATAAAAAATATATAAATTACTATAAATTTTTTAACATTTTTATACTGTACCAATGACCCAGACATAGCTGAATAGTAAAAAGGCTGGAGGGCCAAGGACATAGAGCAAAATGGAATACGCTCAATAAAATAAAATAGAGTCATCCCCTGTAGGGAAAAGAAGTAATAGGCCTTACATGTATCTTTCTTATTTATGATAAATTAGAAAGATACAACACCTTCCAAAAATTGAGCTTCATACATCCATGTACTCTATTAATATCTAATAATCCTTATACTAATAATTTTTAAAGTAAGCCAATAATAAAGTAAGTCTAGAGAATAGAGACTCTTATACTCCTAAAAGTGTGTGAGAATTGCATAATCATGTCCGTTGACATATGCAATATTCAAAAGCTATACTTTAAAAACTAAGACTTGAATGAATTTTATAAACTTAAACTTCTCACTAAACAACCATCCTAAAAACAGCTCAGAATTACTAACTCCGGAGGAGGTATCCCCTTGTTTTCATAGTAAAAACAGGTGACCCAAGGGAACACCCTCCCCCCCCCCCTTTTTCTTGCCCTGGGTCAAATAGCCCAGAGCGAAGAGGGCAGCCGAACGGAGACACTGCCGAAACAGACAGCCTACCTAGCTATAGTAGCAACTGTTAAGTGAATGACATTCTGAGCAGTAGATAATAGACCTAACAATAGAGGCCTCCAGAAATGGACTCGATATTTCTGAGATAAAATTCATGAATGGATGGCTGAGCGCAATGAGCAGCCTTCAAAAATCTATAATAGAACACTATTAATGTAAGCCCAAGAAGTAGAAGAACTCTTACTTCATGAGCCGAAATCTTAAGCACAACTGCTAAGCCAATGATATACCATAAGCAGTACGCTAGTTAATAGAATCCATTAACAATAAAATGGAGCGTAACGTCCTTCTACTAGACATCAAAGACAGAAGAAGCTTACGCCCTTGTAATAAACAGATATCTGTTTATAAATACATAAACTGTACCCGGAAAGAGTAAAGGCCTATGCCCATACGAAGACGGAAGGACCTTAAAATAATAGGTTCCGGATAATAGGAGCCTAACTCTTATGCAACAATCCAACCTAAATAGTAACGGAAGTATTGATTCCGAAACTATGAAAGTGAAAATCATCCATCGATAGTGCATGAAACTCACTGACTCTACAGTAAAAGAGAAACCAACAGAATTACTGTCTAAAAGGTCAGAATTTGAAAACTACTGTTTCCAGAGGCTCAAATGATTACTTAGCTAAATAAGAACCTGAATTAAAATCCGTATAGGAATTTAATCTAAAGATTCTAAGTCTATTTATCAAAAAGTTACTAACTGACTTAGATAAAGAGACAAAAGACTCAATTGTAAACTATCGTAGAGTGCATAGGTATGAGGTAACATAAACCTATAACCTAAATAACAACAGGCTGCAGTAGATCTTGTGAAACAAGTATACTAAAAAATAGCAATGAGTAGTATGGAGGGATCAACCATATGAACATAATGATCCCTACACCACGACGGAAGAGCCTCCACTTTAGTCGCATAGAATAGCGAAGAAGAGGATCTCCTATAGTAAGAAATCGCGTCCAAAGCTCGTCCAGTACAGTGCTTACAATGCAATATGGACCACACAACGGAAAACATGAAGGTTGCGACCTTGCTGGTTGTGATAAAAATGACACGATTTACCCAGTGAAAAAAGATCCTCACATAGAGGAAGATTTCACGTTAAGATCCACAGTAGACAAGAGAGTAAATTACTCATGATCTCTGTGAAGATAGAGATGCTATCAACAGAAATATATTGTGGTTGTTTATCTTAGCAATACCTGCTAAAAACAACAGCGCCGGAGGATACGCGTATCCTATCATTCTGTCCTATAGATCAATAGAGCGTTAACAGTATTAGCTCAGAGATCTGGACAAGCCAACACATACGTCTGCAATTGATTAGCCAACTGTGTCATAAATAAAACATCATTGGGCGCTCCCATAGATAGCAAATCTGATTGAATACTTGTTTGTTGAGAGTCCATTCTGACAGCAACAAGCGACCCGTAAGAGAACGGGAGTGCGATAAAACAATCAGACGACCCAGAATATGACGGACCAAAACTGAACTTGGTGTACTATAACCAACAGACGGATTCTTTCCATTAAATTGAATAACGGAAACGAAAGAGTGCCTCCCTGGTTCCGGAGATACGCCACTACTGTCGAATTAAAGGACAGGAATTTGGGCATGCGTTTCTGAATAATGTTCATGCAATGACATAAAGCAAGCCTAAAAAACATTATTCCGCGGAAGTTAACTGATAGCTAAAAGACTGCGGAACCCAAAGACCCTGGCACTTCGAATCCGTAGGGATCAGTATATATCCCAATCTGTTTGACTGGCAACCGTCATAACAGCCACACTCGGGTCCGGCAACTGCGGCGGCACTCTCTGAGTCGACCACCGAATGTTTGCCCCAGTCTGAATCTCTTGTAACACTAGATAGACAAGAGAATGTATAAATCAAGCAATTCATGGATTGCCGGAAAGTTGCCGTCGAAGAGAAGCTCCTCCGAGAACGAAGCGACTCTGAGAGAGTTCTTAACCTACTATCCACGCGTGGATGTAGCTAGGGCTGCCTCACGTCTAACCAACTCCAATCAGCCACTGAAGGGCGGAGTTATACGTGAACAAACTACTGCCCTCAAAAGAAATTACATTGAGAATAATATCCCGTAAATCTTTTCTTGAAGACGTAATGATAACGCCTCAGTAAGGCGGATTACGTATAATAAAGCGTCTAAGTTAAGTCTAATATACATAATGTCGTTCCCAACATTGAAATTGGAAAAGACATAAACGGTGAAAAAGAATATATGCAGTCTTTAATCACACCGTCTAGACGCATATGAACTCTCGGTATGCCCTGCTCTGCCAAAATAAACTATATGTAAAAAAGATAAAATGGCAGAAATGAGCCACGCGGACAAGAAACTAAACTATCATGCTTAGTAGCCGTCTTGTATATATATAAATATATAGCGTCGAAAAATAAAACACATGTTGTAATGACAATATTGGACTGCGTCGGTAAGTCAGGGACAAAGTCCCTGTACCGATCGAAAAAACCGAGTCCAATGACGCTATAAGTCTCTTATCCAAGATCGCAGCAATGAAGTCCGAAAAATAATCACTGGAAGAAATGCCAGAAGATATGAAAGGCATCTTCCGATACTACTAAAGGGAAAACTCGAAATCTTTCGAATCCCTTTCGCCATCCTGTCGGACCCTATAAAGCGTTCGGTCGTCCGTAGCTTGATGCAACCGCGGACCGCACCGACCCAGCGCCGTCGGATAATTCCTGATTCGACCGAGAAACCGTCAATTGCTGGGATGCTGCGAAACAACTGTGCTAACTCGGATAGCACGTCCGTCACTGAGGCCTGAGGAGCAGCGGTCTTACGATGCATTGCCGCAGGAAGCTCCGAGATCGTTACCCCGTGCATACTTCCAATATGCGAGCGAACGGAGTGTATAGGCCTCGTGTCCCTTGGCTACAGGATGGCGCGACCTATTCGCTGTGGAATCACTGAATGCCGAAACTGATCGGATACTCGAGGTCACGTAGCCAATGTGCGGTCGTGTGCCCTGCTGTGAGGATGAGGAAGCATTAAAGACAGTCTCTCGGACTGTCAATATAACGGAGCGTCCCGAGCAACGGACATATGCTCCGAATGTAAAATATCTGAACCACAACATGCGGTCCCCTATGTTGTTGGCTTCCTCCGATCTGTCCTCAATCTGCCGTCACTGGGTGAGTACTAAAGTAATTAAAGTGCTCGCATCACCCAAATCTCCTTCCTAGACCGCAACGGACGAACCCGGCAGCCGAACCATTCGATGAATGTACGCTACACCGGGTGAGCTAGCGAATGTCACTCCGTAAGCGATAGACATATTCCATGAGCACTTATTGCCGCTAACTCTTCATTAACTATGACGACAGAGGCACACTTTTGAAAGACATCTCCATAACTCTTCGAACAAGAAACCAGAAATGCTTGGATAGCAAGCATAAAATAATAATATATATAGCGTCGTTCAATAATTCGAAAGTTTGTGTGACATTATTGGACTATGTCGGAACTGAGGGACGATGTCCCTGAACCGAACCAAAAATTTCTAAGTCCACCGACGCTATCAGTTTCTTATCCGGCATCGCAGCATATGTTGTTCCGAAAGGGAAAGCTTGAAATCCACCGAATCCCTTTCGGTATCCCGTCGGACCGGATGAAACTTTCGGACGTCCGTACCCGCTTCCGCGGAGCGTCCCGACCCAGCATCGTCGGATAAAATATATGCGACAGATTCAGTTGATGCTGGGATGCTGCGATAAACTGTGCTATTAAGGAAAGCACGTTCGTTCCCGAGGCCTGTGCAGTAGCGGACTTACGATGCATTGCCGCTGGAAGCTCCGTGTACGTTGACTCCCGCATACTTCCTATGCGAACGTCCGGAGTCTGCAGACCTCGAGTCCCCGGCTACCGACCCAGCGCTGTCGGATAATTCTCGATCCGACACCGTTTCTGTCGGCTGCTGGGATGCTGCGATAAGCTGTGCTATGTGCACAAGAATGTCCGGCGTCGAGACCTGCGGAGGCGCAGTCTATCGCTGCTTCGCCGAGGGCAGCTCCGCATCAGATGGCTCCCGCATACTTTCCTATGCGAACGTCCGGAGTCCATCGGTCTCGAATCCCTGGCTGCCGGATGGTGTGACCTGGTCGCCGAAGAATCCTTGATCGGCGAAGCTGGTAATATATCGGCGGTCACGCAGCCAAGGTGCGGTCGTGTGCGCTGACGAGAAGAGGAAGCCTTAGCAGTCTCAGCGGACTGCCTATACAACGGAGCGTCCCCGACGGACGTATGCTCCGCTAACGACACATTTGTACCACAACATCTGGGGCCAGATGTTGTTGAACGAGAGAGGGGCCTCTCTCGCTTGCCGTCCGGATGGACCGGAACGAGCTATGAACCGGACTAAAAGGCTTCCTCCGTTCTCCCTCCGATCCGCCGTCACTGGGTGTGCATTAAGTTAATTTTATAGTGCTCGCATCACCCCAAAATTCCTTCTAGACCGCAACGGACGAACCCGGCTGCCGAACCATTCGGTGAATGGACGCTACACCGGGCGAGCTAGCGGACGTCAAAGGCCGTCGAACCTACTAGGGTCCTCTTAGGCAATTGGCGTATTACATGAGCACTTTTCCGCTAGCCCTTCATTAATTGTGACGACGGAGGCACACTGTTGGAAGACATCACAGATACATCACCCTAATCTTGATCGTCTGAAATAGAAATTGATAAAGTAGAGTGACCCTGCGGGGAAAGGACCGGAGTGTCCAAATCCCCAACAACATACCGTGACATACGCTTCCCATATTGTCATCGAAATCATACGATACAGAACCGGAGTTAATGCGAGTACACTGACCACATATAGAATGATAATAAGGTCAGAGGAAGACTTCCTCTTAAAACAATAGATCAATATCCTTTCAATGTGAAAAGAAAACAAGTCCTGGTACTCGCACTAACCCCTGGCAATCAAAATACATAATAATAATATGATCCATTAATATAGAAAAAATAATTGAAATCAAAATATTTTGAAAAAATATTTTTTCAGAACAGCCCAAGTTTCTGAAAAGTAACGTTGAGCCCCAATGGATCCCAAGCCTAAGTGTGGACAAAAATTTTAAAAATATTTTAAACAATTTATTCAACACTTACGAACAATAATAATGTATCTAGTTATGATTGAAATAACATAAGGATATTATTATTTAGAAATCCCCCCCTCACACAGAGGGCTGTTGTAAATGTAAACAATGAGTGTAAAAACACTAAAATAAGACTCCAGGCACCCAGGCCCGAAATCAGTTACCAAAAATACACCATCTGATGCAAAACAGAGACTTCCAGGGAAGAAACTGCAGAACATCAGATGGTAGATGCAGAACACAACGCCTAACCACCCGTAGGTGAAGACGTAAACATGGGGAAAGAACAGAATTCATTCTGTTATTCAGCTAAACTCCCAAGAAATTTTAGTAATAATAATTACAGAAATTATGCCAAAAGCATGGGAGAATAGCAAGGGGGAACTTAAAGGACAGGGAGAGAGGAAAAACACTTGTAAAAACAGTGTAACTAAATAATCAGAATGACAACAAAATGGCTGCTGCCTTGAAAATAGGTAACTTAACATAATTTCATTAAAAAATTTTAAGTTACAGCCCTGATAATATTCTGTCACACATTCTTTTCCTCTCCTCCTTTTCTATCCTCCTTAGAATCACCATTTCACTAATATTTATTTGTCTGGCATCATTTAAACTGAGATTTAAAAGCACAAAGATCAGTCAGATGTTAACTGATGAAGGGCCAAACTTAGAATGATAAATGGCGCCAATTTCGGAACGTCCTGGACACTGCGCATGCGCAGTGGGGGCGAGGTGTGGAGGGCCTCTCTGGACATGTTTTCTTTAGTTTTAGATGCAAATTTTGGGGATTGGGGGGCAAAATTTGTGTTTGGCCCTATATTTTAAGAGTTAGCACCAGCTATGTCTGGGTCATTGGTACAGTATAAAAATACATAGGTTATGACCCCTCAGTGGAACGAGCTCGGCGAGCTCGTTCCAACGAGGGGTCATAACCTATGTTTTTGAGACAAAAAATGAAAAAAATTAGTTATTCAAGAATTTTGTTTGCAAGTGTCGTCTGCTTTTCATGTTAGGTAAAGGGTTAACCACGCTCAACATTGCTTAACTTCGGTGCAGTATGCCTTAGTACACAGTGTCATCGTACCCCCTTACTCATATGTAGGCATTCAGGGTTAAGTACCTTGCCCAAGGACACAACGTGGGAACACGAATCAGTCGTTGAAATTATCACCCATCCAACTACCAACGGCGCTCGACGTTGCTTAACTTCGGTGATCTGACGAGAACCAGTTACCGCAACATCACTGCACCCCCACCCCCCATTCAACCAATGAAAACACAGTTTGCAGGGTACCTGATCTGCATGAGTTACAAGTAAGTATGCACGTACCAGAAATTTGAAACTGAAAATGAAAGTTGAATATTTCAGGAGTGCATCGAATTTAGGGAATGAATACTTTGACATATTTGTGTTTGTAATCTACATTTTCCCATGTGGATAACAAAATTACTCACAAAATCATTATAGGGAGTGTTTGTTTTATTTATTCTATTCCTCTCAAAAGCAGAACCTGAAGCCATGTTGATCAACATTTCCATCAACACTGTCATTGTGAACTTAAGCTGTTCAATGGCAACGAAGACATGAGTTGGACATCCCTGTCACTTTTCATCCCATTTTAAAATGACAACCAGCAATCTAAAACTTAACTATTTTTTTGTAGCTTCCAATATTTTTTTACAGATGTTATCCCAGAAATAAATAATGAATACAAATAAACCGAGTATTTATAATCTTAACCCGTTAAGACCTGTACTAACAATGCATCACTTCAGGTGAAGTTTTGGGTGTATGAACAAACATGGTACAGAAACAGAAACAATGGGAAAGAGAAGCCTGCACAATAATAATCCATTCAGACATTAATAATTGCTGCTCACATGAACATTAATTACTAACACAAACACACCACTGACCATATCTATCAACAACACTTAAAATATAATAGGTCAAAAGAAGAACCAAACAATGGAGAGGAAAATAAAATGTGCTACAGTAGAACCTGTCTTGAGAGACCGCCTATTGGGCCACACAAAAGTGGTCTCTCAAGACAGGTGGTTTCTCATAACAGGTTTCTGGTTTTCTCAAGTCAGTGTTGAAAATCTTCAATGAAGATTTTCAACACTAATTTATTTTTATAATTTTTATAACAGTCCATTTCAATTTGTTACAAAAACTTCATAAAAAAGAACAGCTACCAAGTAATTACAGAAATCCATTCTTCTCCATTTCTGAATTTGTGGTTGGTTATTCACTGACTTGAGAAAACCTGAAACCTATTATGAGAGACCACCTGTCTTGAGAGACCACTTTTGTGTGGCCCAAAGGGCGGTCTCTCAAGACAGGTTCTACTGTACATCTGATTATAGTAGTTCAGTAACCGAAATCATGTACATTCCGTGTTTTGGACTTGCAATACACACACATTTCTGGTTAAAACATCTGTGATAAGTCCTCACTTCTGACTCAGCAAACAATTTATAATTTTTATGAAACTTTTTCTTCAATTTTGGCAGACAAAAAATTCCAACTGGCCATTGGGGTGTCAGATAATTTGGGGATATCTCCAAAAATTGGGGACACTGGTAAACAGCTTGAATTCAGGGAAATTTATAAGGCCCGTTTCCAAGATTTTCATTACTAATCATACAGAGATTTGGTTGGGATGACGAACGATTTCTAGTTCTCCAAGTTATTCGAGATATCCAATTTTAAGTCAACGAGTTTGAACTGTATTTGTAATATAATTTAACCAATGTTGAAATGCCCAACCATTCTTTACAATTTATTAGAAGGACTACAATCATTCTGCTCAACATGTGTATACCCACATAAATTTATCCATGCTTTCAATTTGAGGTGTGCAACCAAGTGTGACTGGGAGGGGGTATAAACCCAATTCGTCATGATGAAAATCCCGACTGAAGAAATATTCCAACATCATCATCATGCATGCCTTCATGATGTCAATGAGACATTCATCAATGAGGGTTGTAGTTAAAACTCAGGAAATTTGTGGATAAATACATGTAGTACATAGTGGAACTCTGTTAACTGAATAGCCACTTTGCCAATGAAAATTGTTCAATTAACAGGAGTATTCAATTAACAGGGATAATGTCATTTTCTGTACTCTAGAGATAAACTTAGCATTTATTCAATTGTATCTTGTTTGGCAGAGCTCAATGAGCTCTGTCGAACAAGATATAATAGATTAAATTCCTGTATTGGATGTACTGAGGCCAAACAGGTCTATAGACAAAGGAAAACTGGGGGAGAGTCAGGGTAATTTCTTGACAGGTTACAAGGTTTTTATTCACAGGTTACAAGATTTTTTATTCAATTAACAGGAGTTCACTCTATAACCTATATTCAATTAACACGTCAAATTTGTACTTAAGGTATGGTAAATGGTTTTGTGCTGGGAAATTATATTCAATTAACAGGGTTATTCAGTTAAGATATATCCAGCTAAGTGGGCTCTACTGTAATCATAATGCATGGGCTTTCAAACTTTTTATTTAATTAGCATGTACAGGACTCAAAATTTGTCATGCTCGGATCCCAACATCCTCAGCCCAAGAAGAAACTCTTATGTCCCAGAAGAAAGTGCTTGATTACCAGCAAGAGCGAATCAAAATTTTTACTCCAATCCTGATGATGAAAATGCCCCAACCAGACAATCATTTTGGGGTGGAAATGGGGGTGGGGAGTGAGGGTGGGGTGGGGTGGGGTGTGGGATGAGAGGGTTCAGGGGGGGGGGGGGTGCAGGTGAACTGAAAAAGCATAAAAGGTGAGAAAAATGCATCATTGCTATGTAATTTACAGAGTCTCTTGTTCTTCAGCTTTACCAAAATATCACCAAAACCAACAAGAAGGCTCCATGAAGAGTATTTTATAAAAGTAACATCATTAAATATCAACAATACACTGTGTGTAATATAGCTCTTAATTGATGATTATCCATGTATACTTTCTTGTCTATACACACAACACAGTACAGTAGAATCCTCTTAATTGAATATCCATTTTGCCAGTGAAAATTATTCAATTAACAGGAGTATACAATTAACAGGGATTCGGTCAGTTTCCTGTGTTCTGGAGGTAAACTGAGCATTTATTCTATTATATCTTGTTTGACAGAGCTCATAGAGCTCTGTCAAACAAGATATAATAGAATAAATGTCTGTATTGGATGTAGTGAGGGCAAAAAGGTTGATAAATAAGGGGAATTTGGTGCGTGTCACAGTAATTTTTTCGACACATTACAAAAATTTATATACAATTAACAGGAGTTTACTCTACAGCCCATATGCAATTAACAGATCAAATTTGTACTGAAGATATGGTAAATGGTTTTGTGTTTGAAAATTATATTCAATTAACAGGGATTTACAATTAAGAGATATCCAATTAAGTGGGCTCCACTGTACTGTGACCACAGAAGTGAAGAGAAAATTACAATCAGGTAAAAAATTTGCGGTCTTCTCAGGTCTTCTTTTATGATCACAGCAGAATGTCATTTCATTACGCAAGAACAAATCAGACTGTTATTACTTCTTTTGCATTTTAATTTCTTTATAGTTCAGCTGAACTGAACAATATTGAACAAGAGCAATGTCTGGCATCACTAAATATGCCCATTGAGAAATTTGAATCCATCTGGCCATTGCTTTGAAAAGGTTAATCGGATGAGCCTCTAAAGTGTAGGTGCATAGGTTCATAATTTTGGTTATAATTTCTGCCAAGTTTGGAGCTGATCGCTTCAAACATGACTGAGAAAACCGCGGGACAAAAAATGTTTACAGACTTCTGAGAGCAGTGGAAATTCCAAGTCTGTAAGGCTATAACTTTGGAAAGGTCAGTACAATCACCCTTACAATTGGAGGTGCACAGGTTCTGTTGTAGTTATTATTCATGACAAGTTTGGAAAAATTCGGCTGAAAGACGACTGAGAAAACTTCCAGACAAAAAAAAGTTTACAGATGGACAGATGGATGTACATACAGATGGACAGTGGGATGGACAGAAGCTTCTTGCCATTAATCACTCCAGCAAAATCAAATGTAGCAACACAGTTTACCACACAACTAACTTTTTTCAAATCAGAAGTTTATCTGTTTATCTCTGAAACTAGGGTAGAGCAGGGAGTTAATATCGGGGAATGTGAAGCTTTGGAAATTTGATTCTATTTGAAATTGTTGTGATCGTTAAGACTCGATTTGATGTTCTGAAAAAGTGTCTCCTCCACATCAAAGCTACATATGAAATCTGAAAAAGATAAGTGAGGGATGCGATCTGTAGGATGTACAGTTAAAACTAGAAGTCCTGTCACGAACTGTGCGCTTATCTAGGCTTAATTGCGCGTAGGAATTATATATTGCCATATGGAATGGCGTCCAAAGCACGGCAGGTTCTCCTGATTACTCATAGCAAACACGGGCAATGTTTCTGCCAATGGACCTCCGGGTTACCCGGAGGTCCATTGGCTGAAACATTGCTTGTGCACAGGCCATATTTACAGAATTTGATAGCCTTACTATAGTCATATCGCGTAGATTAACGTGCATATCGACGTGCTATTTGTGTGCATTTCAGGACAGGACTTTTAGTTTTAACTGTACCAATGGAATTGCTGACAAATGATATCCAAATCCAAGGTGACTGATCGTGGCCAGGTTTTTCAACAAAACTCAGAAAAATTTGATAGCTCCCATGTAGACATTATTTATTTATTATTAAGATCACAAGCCATCCCAGTAGCTCATGCTTGACATCAAGATGAGCTAAAAGCACTGATTTATGATCACTTCCTGGAGTTCCCATGGGGATACTAAATTACTCAACGCAGCCAAAATACAAGGAGGTATGTGCCTCTTCTTGCCCCTCTCTGCAGACTCCCAAGCTGCTCATGGAAAACTGTGTGCATATGGTAGCCTATGAGCAGAGTTGTGATGGAACATCTTGTGGTTTCAAGAAAAAGTTAAAAAATTTATAGTAATTTATATATTTTTTATACTTACCAATGACCCAGACATAGCTGGTGCTAACTCTTAAAATATAGGGCCAAACACAAATTTTGCCCCCCAATCCCCAAAATTTGCATCTAAAACTAAAGAAAACATGTCCTGAAAGGCCCTCCACACTTCGCCCCTACTGCGCATGCGCAGTGTCAAGGACGTTCCGAAATTGGCGCCATTTATCATTCTAATAACCAGTGCCTGGTAAGCGCTATGTACTCAGCGGGGAGGCAAGAGTTCCCAACTCCTGGGAGGGCCATCCCCGTCTGGGTCATTGGTAAGTATAAAAAATATATAAATTACTATAAATTTTTTAACATTTTTATACTGTACCAATGACCCAGACATAGCTGAATAGTAAAAAGGCTGGAGGGCCAAGGACATAGAGCAAAATGGAATACGCTCAATAAAATAAAATAGAGTCATCCCCTGTAGGGGAAAGAAGTAATAGGCCTTACATGTATCTTTCTTATTTATGATAAATTAGAAAGATACAACACCTTCCAAAATTGAGCTTCATACATCCATGTACTCTATTAATATCCAATATAATCCTTATACTAATAATTTTTAAAGTAAGCCAATAATAAAGTAAGTCTAGAGAATAGAGACTCTTATACTCCTAAAAGTGTCTGAGAATTGCATAATCATGTCCGTTGACATATGCAATATTCAAAAGCTATACTTTAAAAACTAAGACTTGAATGAATTTTATAAACTTAAACTTCTCACTAAACAACCATTCCAATAACAGCTCAGAATTACTAACTCCGGAGGAGGTATCCCCTTGTTTTCATAGTAAAACAGGTGACCCAAGGGAACACCCTCCCCCCCCCCCCTTTTTCTTGCCCTGGGTCAAATAGCTCAGAGCAAAGAGGGCAGCCGAACGGAGACACTGCCGAAACAGACAGCCTACCTAGCTATAGTAGCAACTGTAAAGAGAATGACATTCTGAGCAGTAGATAATAGACCTAACAAAAGAGGCCTCAAGAAATTGACTCGATATTTCTAAGATAAAATTCATGAATGTGGATGGCTGAGCGCAATGAGCGGCCTTCAAAAATCTATAATAGCGACACTATTAAAGTAAGCCCAAGAAGTAGAAGAACTCTTACTTCATGAGCCGAAATCTTAAGCACAACTGCTAAGTCAATGATATACCATAAGCAGTACCGATAGTTAATAGAATCCATTAACAATAAAATGGAGCGTAACGTCCTTCTACTAGACATCAAAGACAGAAGAAGCTTACGCCCTTGTAATAAACAGAAATCTGTTTATAAATACATAAACTGTACCCGGAAAGAGTAAAGGCCTATGCCCATACGAAGACGGAAGGACCTAAAATAATAGGTTCCGGATAATAGGAGCCTAACTCTTATGCAACAATCCAACCTAAATAGTAACGGAAGTATTGATTCCGAAACTATGAAAGTGAAAATCATCCATCGATAGTGCATGAAACTCACTGACTCTACAGTAAAAGAGAAACCAACAGAATTACTGTCTAAAAGGTCAGAATTTGAAAACTACTGTTTCCAGAGGCTCAAATGATAACTTAGCTAAATAAGAACCGTAGTTAAAATCCGTATAGGAATTTAATCTAAAGATTCTAAGTCTATTTATCAAAAAGTTACTAACTGACTTAGATAAAGAGACAAAAGACTCAATTGTAAACTATCGTAGAGTGCATAGGTATGAGGTAACATAAACCTATAACCTAAATAATAACAGGCTGCAGTAGATCTTGTGAAACAAGTATACTAAAAAATAGCAATGAGTAGTATGGAGGGATCAACAATATGAACATAATGATCCCTACACCACGACGGAAGAGCCTCCACTTTAGTCGCATAGAATAGCGAAGAAGAGGATCTCCTATAGTAAGAAATCACGTCCAAAGCTCGTCCAGTACAGTGCTTACAATGCAATACGGACCACACAACGGAATACATGAAGGTTGCGACCTTGCTGGTTGTGATAAAGATGACACGATTTACCCAGTGAAAAAAGATCCTGACATAGAGGAAGATTTCACGTTAAGATCCACAGTAGACAAGAGAGTAAATTACTCATGATCTCTGTGAAGATAGAGATGCTATCAACAGAAATGTATAGTGGTTGTTTATCTTAGCAATACCTGCTAAAACAACAGCGCCGGAGGATACGCGTATCCTATCATTCCGTCCTATAGATCAATAGAGCGTTAACACTATTAGCTCAGAGATCTGGACAAGCCAACACATACGTCTGCAATTGATTAGCAAGCTGTGTCATAAATAAATCATCATTGGGCGCTCCCATAGATAGCAAATCTGATTGAATACTTGTTTGTTGAGAGTCCATTCTGACAGCAACAAGCGACCCGTAAGAGAACGGGAGTGCGATAAAACAATCAGACGACCCAGAATATGACGGACCAAAACTGAACTTGGTGTAGTATAACCAACAGACGGATTCTTTCCATTAAATTGAATAACGGAAACGAAAGAGTGCCTCCCTGGTTCCGGAGATACGCCACTACTGTCGAATTAAAGGACAGGAATTTGGGCATGCGTTTCTGAATAATGTTCATGCAATGACATAAAGCAAGCCTAAAAAACATTATTCCGCGGAAGTTAAACTGATAGTTAAAAGACTGCGGAACCCAAAGACCCTGGCACTTCGAATCCGTAGGGATCAGTATATATCCCAATCTGTTTGACTGGCAACCGTCATAACAGCCACACTCGGGTCCGGCAACTGCGGTGGCACTCTCTGAGTCAACCACCGAATGTTTGCCCCAGTCTGAATCTCTTGTAACACTAGATAGACAAGAGAATGTATAAATCAAGCAATTCATGGATTGCCGGAAAGTTGCCGTCGAAGAGAAGCTCCTCCGAGAACGAAGCGACTCAGAGAGTTCTTAACCTACTATCCACGCGTGGATGTAGCTAGGGCTGCATCACGTCTAACCAACTCCAATCAGCCACTGAAGGGCGGAGTTATACGTGAACAAACTACTGCCCTCAAAAGAAATTACATTGAGAATAATATCCCGTAAATCTTTTCTTGAAGACGTAATGATAACGCCTCAGTAAGGCGGATTACGTATAATAAAGCATCTAAGTTAAGTCTACTATACATAATGTCGTTCCCAACATTGAAATTGGAAAAGACATAAACGGCGAAAAGAATATATGCAGTCTTTAATCACACCGTCTAGACGCATATGAACTCTCGGTATGCCCTGCTCTGCCAAAATAAACTATATGTAAAAAAGATAAAATGGCAGAAATGAGCCACGTGGACAAGAAACTAAACTATCATGCTTAGTAGCAGGCTTGTATATATATATAAATATATAGCGTCGAAAAATAAAACACATGTTGTAATGACAATATTGGACTGCGTCGGTAAGTCAGGGACAAAGTCCCTGTACCGATCGAAAAATCCGAGTCCAATGACGCTATAAGTCTCTTATCCAAGATCGCAGCAATGAAGTCCGAAAAATAATCACTGGAAGAAATGCCAGAAGATATGAAAGGCATCTTCCGATACTACTAAAGGGAAAACTCGAAATCATTCGAATCCCTTTCGCCATCCTGTCGGACCCTATAAAGCGTTCGGTCGTCCGTAGCTTGATGCAACCGCGGACCGCACCGACCCAGCGCCGTCGGATAATTCCTGATTCGACCGAGAAACCGTCAATTGCTGGGATGCTGCGAAACAACTGTGCTAACTCGGATAGCACGTCCGTCACTGAGGCCTGAGGAGCAGCGGTCTTACGATGCATTGCCGCAGGAAGCTCCGAGATCGTTACCCCGTGCATACTTCCAATATGCGAGCGAACGGAGTGTATAGGCCTCGTGTCCCTTGGCTACCGGATGGCGCGACCTATTCGCTGTGGAATCACTGAATGCCGAAACTGATCGGATACTCGAGGTCACGTAGCCAATGTGCGGTCGTGTGCCCTGCTGTGAGGATGAGGAAGCATTAAAGACAGTCTCTCGGACTGTCAATATAACGGAGCATCCCGAGCAACGGACATATGCTCCGAATGTAAAATATCTGAACCACAACATGCGGTCCCCTATGTTGTTGGCTTCCTCCGATCTGTCCTCAATCTGCCGTCACTGGGTGAGTACTAAAGTAATTAAAGTGCTCGCATCACCCAAATCTCCTTCCTAGACCGCAACGGACGAACCCGGCAGCCGAACCATTCGATGAATGTACGCTACACCGGGTGAGCTAGCGAATGTCACTCCGTAAGCGATAGACATATTCCATGAGCACTTATTGCCGCTAACTCTTCATTAACTATGACGACACAGGCACACTTTTGAAAGACATCTCCATAACTCTTCGAACAAGAAACCAGAAATGCTTGGATAGCAAGCATAAAATAATAATATATATAGCGTTGTTCAATAATTCGAAAGTTTGTGTGACATTATTGGACTATGTCGGAACTGAGGGACGATGTCCCTGAACCGAACCAAAAATTTCTAAGTCCACCGACGCTATCAGTTTCTTATCCGGCATCGCAGCATATGTTGTTCCGAAAGGGAAAGCTTGAAATCCACCGAATCCCTTTCGGTATCCCATCGGACCGGATGAAACTTTCGGACGTCCGTACCCGCTTCCGCGGAGCGTCCCGACCCAGCATCGTCGGATAAAATATATGCGACAGATTCAGTTGATGCTGGGATGCTGCGATAAACTGTGCTATTAAGGAAAGCACGTCCGTTCCCGAGGCCTGTGCAGTAGCGGACTTACGATGCATTGCCGCTGGAAGCTCCGTGTACGTTGACTCCCGCACACTTCCTATGCGAACGTCCGGAGTCTGCAGGCCTCGAGTCCCCGGCTACCGACCCAGCGCTGTCGGATAAATCTCGATCCGACACCGTTCCTGTCGGCTGCTGGGATGCTGCGATAAGCTGTGCTATGTGCACAAGAATGTCCGGCGTCGAGACCTGCGGAGGCGCAGTCTATCGCTGCTTCGCCGAGGGCAGCTCCGCATCAGATGGCTCCCGCATACTTTTCCTATGCGAACGTCCGGAGTCCATCGGTCTCGAATCCCTGGCTGCCGGATGGTGTGACCTGGTCGCCGAAGAATCCTTGATCGGCGAAGCTGGTAATATATCGGCGGTCACGCAGCCAAGGTGCGGTCGTGTGCGCTGACGAGAAGAGGAAGCCTTAGCAGTCTCAGCGGACTGCCTATACAACGGAGCGTCCCGAGCGACGGACGTATGCTCCGCTAACTACACATTTGTACCACAACATCTGGGGCCAGATGTTGTTGAACGAGAGAGGGGCCTCTCTCGCTTGCCGTCCGGATGGACCGGAACGAGCTATGAACCGGACTAAAAGGCTTCCTCCGTTCTCCCTCCGATCCGCCGTCACTGGGTGTGCATTAAGTTAATTTTATAGTGCTCGCATCACCCCAAAATTCCTTCTAGACCGCAACGGACGAACCCGGCTGCCGAACCATTCGGTGAATGGACGCTACACCGGGCGAGCTAGCGGACGTCAAAGGCCGTCGAACCTACTAGGGTCCTCTTAGGCAATTGGCGTATTACATGAGCACTTTTCCGCTAGCCCTTCATAAATTGTGACGACGGAGGCACACTGTTGGAAGACATCACAGATACATCACCCTAATCTTGATCGTCTGAAATAGAAATTGATAAAGTAGAGTGACCCTGCGGGGAAAGGACCGGAGTGTCCAAATCCCCAACAACATACCGTGACATACGCTTCCCATATTGTCATCGAAATCATACGATACAGAACAGGAGTTAATGCGAGTACACTGACCACATATAGAATGATAATAAGGTCAGAGGAAGACTTCCTCTTAAAGCAATTGATCAATATCCTTTCAATGTGAAAAGAAAACAAGTCCTGGTACTCGCACTAACCCCTGGCAATCAAAATACATAATAATAATATGATCCATTAATATAGAAAAAATAATTGAAATCAAAATATTTTGAAAAAATATTTTTTCAGAACAGCCCAAGTTTCTGAAAAGTAACGTTGAGCCCCAATGGATCCCAAGCCTAAGTGTGGACAAAAATTTTAAAAATATTTTAAACAATTTATTCAACACTTACGAACAATAATAATGTATCTAGTTATGATTAAAATAACATAAAGATATTATTATTTAGAAATCCCCCCCTCACACAGAGGGCTGTTGTAAATGTAAACAATGAGTGTAAAAACACTAAAATAAGACTCCAGGCACCCAGGCCCGAAATCAGTTACCAAAAATACACCATCTGATGCAAAACAGAGACTTCCAGGGAAGAAACTGCAGAACATCAGATGGTAGATGCAGAACACAACGCCTAACCACCCGTAGGTGAAGACGTAAACATGGGGAAAGAACAGAATTCATTCTGTTATACAGCTAAAACTCCCAAGAAATTTTAGTAATAATAATTACAGAAACTATGCCAAAAGCATGGGAGAATAGCAAGGGGGAACTTAAAGGACAGGGAGAGAGGAAAAACACTTGAAAAAACAGTGTAACTAAATAATCAGAATGACAACAAAATGGCTGCTGCCTTGAAAATAGGTAACTTAACATAATTTCATTAAAAAATTTTAAGTTACAGCCCTGATAATATTCTGTCACACATTCTTTTCCTCTCCTCCTTTTCTATCCTCCTTAGAATCACCATTTCACTAATATTTATGTGTCTGGCATCATTTAAACTGAGATTTAAAAGCACAAAGATCAGTCAGATGTTAACTGATGAAGGGCCAAACTTAGAAATGATAAATGGCGCCAATTTCGGAACGTCCTTGACACTGCGCATGCGCAGTAGGGGCGAAGTGTGGAGGGCCTTTCAGGACATGTTTTCTTTAGTTTTAGATGCAAATTTTGGGGATTGGGGGGCAAAATTTGTGTTTGGCCCTATATTTTAAGAGTTAGCACCAGCTATGTCTGGGTCATTGGTACAGTATAAAAATATAAAATATCGAGAATATTGCTGGATGGTTTTGGCCATTTCATTGGGTAAAGAGTTGCTTTTGATGAGACTTACACCAATGCTGTGCAGTACACAGGATTTGTTTGTTTATTGGGATTTAACAACACCATCAATAGCCAGGGTCACCTTGTGTGGGACCATTTTATGGATAAAAGAAGAGTACCTGGAGATAACCACCATGCAGAGACAAGCAACAGTCTCTACTAACTCCGCACGAGCAGTATTAGCAGTAGTTGAAGGCAAGTGCACCATCAATGTGCAGTATGCCTTAGTATACAGCACCACTGTGCCCTCATGCAGGCAATTGGGATTAAGTGTTTTGCCCAAGGACATAAGGCAGTTACCCCTAGCAGGGATCAAATTGTGAACTTTTTAGTTTGAAGTTCAAAGTCGTAACGAATGAGCTACCACGCTCCCATGTTAAGGAGGTAAAAAATAAAATCTGAACTGCCAGACTCCCCAACATACTAACTCCTCACAAGCAGGGTTAGTATTGGTTGAAGACAAGTGTACCATCAACATGCAGTACACCTAAGTACACAGTGCCACTGTGACCCCATGTGGGCAATTGGGATTGATTGGATTCAATTTCAGAGAGAGATTGCCTTAGAATCAAAAGATCTTTTTTTCCCTTCAAGTTTTTTGGGTTATCTGCTATTCACATTTGGCAAACAGTTAAATACTGAAATGCTTTTCTGAATAAATGTTGTCAGAATAAAATTCAGGAAACCACTTTATAGCGCCTGATTAATTTCTGATTTGTACACACCTGGGAGTTTAACAGGTCTGGAGTAAAAAAAAAAATTATTAGAAAAGATGTTCAGATACTCACATCTTTAGTGACAAATTCTGTGTGATTATCAGCAACCATGGAGATCATTTCACTAACAGTTGTTCCTTTGAGAAAAGCAATTTGGCCAGCACCACTAGCCAAACATTTAAATGCTCCATCAAAACCAGCATATGGATCACTGCCAGTGCATCCATCAGCACCTTTATCCTGGCATAGTTCACACACTGAAGTTGGATTATTCCCTAGAAAAACCAATAAAACATTAATAAGATGTTCTAAATTTTTACAGTAAATGATAGATGCAAATGCAATCTTTTGATTTTAAGGCAATATGTTGATCTTGTGTGCCATCGTACCCACAACTTTTACTTTTTGTGAGTAGACAACAGCCAGTGTTTTGATTTTGAAAAAGGGAGGTGTGCAATACACTGCGCAGTACTATTTGAAGTGTACCACTCTACTTTTGAGTCCCGGCATAATTCATGCGATTTTGTTCACATTTTCGTGCATGCAATGTATTATTTGGCCTATTTCACATGAATAGATTTTAACCCTTTACAGAAAACACATATCAAAATGTGTTTGCTTTTTTAATTTTTTCATCAAATTCTTAAAAAAAAAATTCCAACAAAAACATACCACGTGACCCCTCAGTGGAACAAGCTCGACAAGGTTGGTCCAGTGAAGGGTCACATGATATAGTTTTGTTGAAATTGTTGAAATCTTTTGAATTTTTTTCTACTGCACAATTTGGATTTTACTTGGAGGATGCAGCCAATTCATTAACAAGGGTAATCGCTTGCTATGTGGAACTGAGGCATGATGTTGTCTACTCTCAAAAACTAAAAACTGCAGCAGCAATGGCATGTTAGAGTGACAGCTTGCCTCAAAATTGAAAGACTAAACAGCACGATTATGCGTCCATTCAATTTTGATTTCACAATTTCTATTGTGATTTTATTGGAACCATGAGTGTGCCTTATTAAAATAATACAGTTATTGATCTAAAATAATGCTAAAATAATGCACAGTTGTTGTTCAGTGGAAGGGATCTTATTCATTGGCACAACAGTGAAGGTCAAATTATAAACCACATGGATTCAGAAATTAGATCATGCTTGTTGTTTACTTTTGATGACCTTTGGGCAACTTTATTTTTTTCTCCCCAATATCACATATTATGCAAATTCATCTGCATTCAAGTCTTTTAATTACAGATTTATGTAATTCTGGGTTGCTTCTGATGTCTTACACTTTGCATGTAGTATTTTTTTTTATTTTAACATGCTCTTTCACATACAAGCAAAATCTAAGAGTCAATATTTTTTCAAATTACAGCTTATTGTCCTTTTAAGTGATAATTAGTACAGTAGAACCTGACTTGAGAGACCGCCCTTTGGGCCACACATAAGTGGTCTCTCAAGACAGGTGGTCTCTCAAGACAGGTGGTCTCTCAAGACAGGTGGTCTCTCATAACAGGTTTCAGGTTTTCTCAAGTCAGTGAATAACCAACTACAAAATTCAGAAAAGGAGAAGAAAGGATTTTTGTAATTACTTTGTAGTTGTTTTTTTTATGAAGTTTTTGTAACAAATTGAAATGGACTGTTATAAAAATTATAAAAATAAATTAGTGTTGAAAATCTTCATTGAAGATTTTCAACACTAATTTATTTTTATAATTTTTATAACAGTCCATTTCAATTTGTTACAAAAAACATTTCAACACAAATATTATTTTTATTCCTATCTTTCACATTTCAGGTATGTATGAAATTGTTTATTCAGCAATAATCCTTATCTTTTCACAGGGGTCTTATAAAAACATCTCAATCTTTAATGAGTTAGCAATTGAAACCCAATTAAGAGCGTTTAATACTTTTAATTATGTTAGTATAACGACACAATGGATTTTCCAATTCCAGAACAGGTAAAAACTTTTTGTCATGGTTTCAGTCTTCAGAAGGGCGGTCTCTCAAGACAGGTATATTATGGCATAAAAATACAAGTTGGTACCAGGTCACAGTGGTCTCTCAAGACAGGTGGTCTCTCAAGACAGGTGGTCTCCCATAGCACGTCCATTATAGAGTAAAACCAATCGGTGCCTGGTAGATGTGGTCTCTCAAGACAGGTGGTCTCTCAAGACAGTGGATTCTCAAGACAGGTTTTACTGTATTAAGGTCATAAAAAAACTACTTGTTTCTCAGGCACTTTCCTCATCAATGAAAATCTGCTCCATCACTCCTTTTATCTGGAAACCTCTTCACTGATACCATTTAGCACTCATAGGATATATATTTAACCAACTATATCTTAATTGTCAAGCAAGATATAGTTGGTTGAATTTACAACTGCAGTATTGAATTTTTTATTCAATTAACAGGATTTTACTCCATAATCTAAATGCAATTAAGAAGTCAAATTTATAGTAAAGGTATGGTAAACAGTTTTGTTTGACAGATATATTCAATTAACAGGGTTAATTAATTATGAGGTACATGCATCCATTTAACTCATAGATTGCTAAATTATTTTTGGTTCTTAAAATTTCTTTGTGCATCTTTGTCTAGGCACTCTAAAAATAATATCACTTCAAAAATTAAATGAAGCACATCCACAGAATATTAAGTTTTTAAGTTGTGGTACCGAGACTCAGGGGCTTAGAAAGCTTATAATATGGGGGGGGGGGGGGGGGGGGGAGGGGGGGGAGGGGGGCGTATTGTAAATGGGTACTTGTAGGGGACAGCATGGCCGCCTTTGATGGCCTGTTCTGCACTGCATAGCCAAACCCGGGGGAGAGTGCAGGAGGGAGACCAGGAAAATTTGTGAAATATGAACTATTGAGAGCTCATTTCCTCGCTTCTCAAGTGAAAAAATCAAGGTATCGTTGCTGTTAATTTTTGCTGTTTATCCCTTTACCTAACATGAAAAGTAGACGATACTTGCAAAAAAAATTCTTGAATAACTAATTTTTTTCATTTTTGTCTCAAAAACATAGGTTATGACCCCTCATTGGAATGAGGTCGATGAGCTTGTTCCAATGAGGGGTCATAACCTATGTTTTTGAGACAAAAAATGAAATGAAAGTGTCAACTTGACAAACTTGAACTATGAAATGGTAAAATTGAAGATCATTGGTACCAATGTTATTTGATGAAATTTCAACATAACAGCATTGTGTGTGCACAACGTCAGAGTAATCCATGCATTTTTAAATATAAACTGTGACTGGCTAAAGGAAGAATGTTGATACATAAATGCTGTATGTTCAGAGGTTATTGTAAATGGCAATTTTTTTCACGTAAATGAATGCTAATCAATAGCTCTTATCTAAAGGTCTTGCCTAATGAGCAACTGAGTTCAAAAACAATCCTATGATAAATGTGGCCTGTAGGCCATGTCAAAGAAAGTTGATGTACAAATGCAATAAATTCAAAGATTGTTGCTAACAGCAACAGTTTTTGATGGAAATGAAAAGAAAATCAATAGCTCCTATCTTTGTTACCCTGCACAAGCATACAAAGTTTCAAAACAACCTGATAATGAATGTGCCCTCTGAGGCATGCCAAAGGAAGATGTTAATGCACAAATGCAGGTCATTGCATGAGGCAATGTTTTTTTTTTGTTATGGAAATTCATAAATATACCCTGCAGCGAGTGCAAAAGGGATAAGTTGATGCACGAATGCAGTAAGTTCAAAGGCTGGTGATAACGACAATAATTTTTTATGGAAATGAAAAAAAGCAATAGCTCACATCTAGAGGTCACCCCGAACACACATACCAAGATTCAAAGGGATCCGATCATAAATGTGCCCTGACGGGTGTGTTAAAGGTCTGACTAAACTAAGTTAAAAGGTCAGTGGCAACATTTTTTGACGGAAATGGAAGAAAATCGACAGCGCCCATATAGATGTCACCCCACACAAGGACACCAGGTCTGCAAGCGATCCAATCATAAATGTGCCCTTTCAGGGAGTGTCAAAGGGAAATATTGATGCTTAACTGCACTAAGTTCATCGAAGGTCAATGCCACTGGCAACATTTTTTGATGGAAGTCGAATAAAATCGATAGCTCCCATCTAGAGGTAACCCCAAACATTCATACAAAGTTTCAAACCAATCTGACTATAAATGTGCCCTGTAGGGCATGCCAAAGGAATATATTGATGCCTGACTAAACTAATTTCAAAAATCATTGCCAGCGGCAACATTTTTTGTTGGACGAAAATGGAAGAAAATCGATAGCTCCCATCTAGAGATCATCCCAAACAAGCAGGCCATGTTTCCAAGCAATCCGATCATAAATGTGCCCTGTAGGGTGTGCCAAAGGGAAATATTGAAGTCTGACTAAACTAAGTTCTAAGAATGTTGGCCGCAGCAACATTTTTTGATGGAAATGAAAGAAAATCGATAGCTCCCATCTAGAAGTCACCCCAAACAAACATGCCAGGTTTCAAAGCAATGCAACCATAAATGTGCCCTGTAGGGTGTGCTAAAGGGAAATATTGAGGTCTGACTAAACTAAGTTATAAGAATGTTGGCCGTGGCAACATGTTTTTACAGAAATTGAAAAAAATCGATAGCTCCCATCTAGCGGTTACCCCAAATAAATATACCAAGTTTCAAAGTGATCTGATCATAAATGCGACCTGTGAGGTGTGGCAAAGGAAATTGTGAACGTGTGTACAGACTGACGGACGAGAAGTGATGGCAATAGTTGAGCTAAAAATCCTGAAAATTAAATGGCGATTTTTGAGAATAGTGCTGGCCGGTTTTGGCCGTTACGTTGGGTAAAGGGTTAAAGCAGGATGTATGTCAGAGAGGAAGATGTTAACCTGCTGAGAGTCAAATCAGTCAGTGACATCGGCTACCAACTTTTCTTTGCACTGCAAATGGTGTGGATCATACAGTTTTTATGTGCACCTGTATGATGCAGAATATGCGGATGTATGTGGTTATTTTTGTGCAGATACTAGATATGATTTACAAAGTTTTTGAAATTTTTTTTTTTTTTTTTTTTTGGGGGGGGGGGGGGGTAAATACCCCCTCCCCTTAAAAAAAAACCCTGATTTCCCCCCACCCCCACTCCCACACACACATTCTGACGCCACTACCGACACTGCAGAATAAATCCCAAATATGGGCTTCGGCACTCTACAAGTTAAGCAGACTCCATATGGTAAATGGTTTTGTCAGGGACCGATCAGGACTATTTAAAATACGCTCTAGCCTCGGAGCCTATTTTTTCACTTCATGCGCCAGATTTCAATTTACGGAAAATTACACTGCTGTTTGTAACACACACTGCAAGTATGTAATAGCTCTCATCATTTCCATTTAGTACACTATAGCAAACATTAATCTTCACTGTGGTTTCTGATCAGGTCTTGGCTGCCTATTTAGGCAGCCAAGACTTGATCAGAAACCACAGTGAAGATTAATGCTTGGTAATTAAGACTTGAAGTATTAACTTAAGCACTCTACAACAATGATAAATGATAATCATATATATAATACATGTAAGAGTGTCTCTCTCGATTATCCATCGAAAGAATATCAAAATATGATCTGAGAAGTTACGCGCCAACTGAGAAGCCTATTTCTGAGATTTAAGAGCCAGGTCCTGATGTTTCAGAACCAAATACGCACTGGTGCATGCCCAGGTCAGTCCCTGTTTTGTGTTTAGCAGATACATTCAATTAACAGGGTTATTCAATCAAGAGATATCCATTTAAGTTTGTAACATTGTAAAAGCAATGGTAGAAAATGTGCAATGGCTCGGTGCTTAGAGCATTGAATTTCCAGCCGAAAGAACTATGATTTGAGTGTGACCAGTGGTAACTGCATTGTCACCTTAGGCAAGGCACTTTATCCTAATAGCACATGTGGAAGCACTGGTGCATTGTTTACTAAGGCATACTAAATGTCAACAGGCACATGTATTCAACCAATGCTAAAACTGCTTGTGCAGAGTAAGCATGTTGAGGAATCTGACAGTTACAGTTAAAATTAGAAGTACTGTCACGAATTGTGCGCTTATCTAGGCTTAATTGCGCGTATGAATTGCGCGCAATTGCCATATCGAATGGCATCCAAAGCACGGCAGGTTCTCCTGGTTACTCATAGCGAACACGGGCTATGTTTCTGCCAATGGACCTCCGGGTTACCCGGAGGTCCATTGGCTGAAACATTGCTTGTGCACAGGCCATATTTACAGAATTTGATAGCCTTACTATGGTCATATTGCGTAGATTAACGCGCATATCGACGTGCTATTTGCGTGCATTTCGGGACAGGACTTTTAGTTTCAACTGTATTTGCCACTGCTTGGTGGTTCACTCCAGGTTTTCTGGGTACTTCAGCTTCCTTTGTATAAAACTATTTGGTTGCAATTTATTGGAGAGTGCCTATTTGGCACTCTCCAATAAATTGTACCAAAACAATAATTCATGAACAAAAGTTTCCTTATCTAAGGCTACTCTTGCTGGTAGCAAGGTATCTTTGAAAAACAAGTATCCATTTTTCAAATCACCTTTGAAAAATAAAATAATTCAGCACTTAACCAGTTAATAACCATGCAAAATTTGTTTATTAATGTTTATGGTCACTTTCACATCTGTGGTTGTATAATGAAGGCAACAAAAGTCTAAAGTCAAGTTTAGCCAATTGAATCAACCTATGCTGACCACTTTAGAGGACTCATGCCAAAGCTGCTAGTTACAGGATTGTATTTTTCTGGTAAAACACAGCTTGTTTACCATGGAGATCAACCACCCAATGTGTGGAAATCTATCTAATCTTGCAATTGCCAACAGCTAACAATTTCGTTTAAAATTGCTGACCTAATAAATAGACAAGAGGCCCCAGGGGGCCTGAGGGCGCTCACCTGACATGGTAGCCTAAATATCAACCCAGAGAATTGATTTCCACAAGTTGCATCTGCTCCTCCTAAGAAAAGCTGAAACCAAATATCCAAATATTCTGACCAGTGGATCTAAAAAAAGATTTTTAAAGAATATTCCTCATATTGAACTAAGTCATAATTCGGGCTCCCACAGGAGCCCATATATGAACCCAGGGACTTGGCATTAACAAACCTGAAACTCACACCCCTAAGGATTCTGCACACCAAATATCAAAACATTCCGACTGCTGGATCTGAAGAAGAAGATTTTTAAAGAACATTCCTCAATGAACCAAGTTACAATTCGAGCTCCCACAATCAGCCCAAATATGGACCTAGGGACATGGCTTGAACAAACTTGAATCTTACCCCCCTAAGGATGCTGCATAAAAAATATCAAAAGCATTCATCTGCTGGATCTGAAGATTTTTAAAGAAAATTCCTCATTGTGAACTAAGTTGTCATTCAGGCTCCCATAGTGAGCCCAAATATGAACCAAGGGACTTGGCTTGAACAAACTTTAATCTCAGCTCCCTAAGGTTGCTCCATGCCAAATATCAAAACATTCCAACTGCTGAATCTGAAGAAGAAGATTTTTAAAGAACAAGAGGCCCCACGGGGCCTGAAGCGCTCATCTTGTACAGAACACAATTTAAACAGAGTCCAAGAATGAGTCTACATTAAGCAAGCCATCTCCATAGGCTACACTGTCAATCCTTGAGTCCCTCAGGAGTGACAAAAATAATCTGGGCATCATGCCTTTTCTTCAGTTGATCATAAGTAAAATGTAGAGCTCCCCTATGAAGCCCCTTGATACAACCTATGTGGATTAATCTTAGTACCTCTAGAAGGTACTGAATACAAAATTTTTAATTCTTCAGCAAAATGGCCAATTCCGGCTCCCATAGAGAGCCCAAATATTAACCCAGGCTCTTGATTTGAACACAGTTAAATCTGACTTCCCTAGAGATGTTGTGTACCGAATATGAAAGCATTCTGACTGTTGGATCTGAAGAAGAGAAATTGTAAAGAAATTTCTCCGAATTGCACTAAGTTCAAATTTGGGCTACCATAGCGAGCCCAAATATTGACCTATGGATCCGATTTGAACAAACTTGAATCTGACCCCCCTAGAGATGTTGTATACCAAATGTGAAAGCATTCTGACAAGTGAATCTGAAGAAGAAGATTTTTGAAGAAATTCCCTCATATTGTACTAAGTTAAATTTCATGTTCCCATATGGAGCCCAAATATTAACCTAGGCACTCGAATTGAACAACCTGGAATCTGCCCCCCCTAGAGATGTTGTATACCAAATATAAAAGTATTCCGACTGGTGGATCTGAAGAAGAAGATTTTTAAAGAAATTTTCTCATATTGCACTAAGTAAAAATTTGGGCTACCATAGTGAGCCCAAATATATACCTAGGGATCTGATTTGAACAAACTTGAATCTGACCCCCATAGAGATGTTGCATACCAAATATCAAAGCATCCTGACTGATGGATCTGAAGAAGAAGATTTTTTTAAATTACCCTCCATATTGAACAAAGATAAAATTTGGGCTTCCGTAGGAAGCCCAAATATTAACCTAGGGACTTGGTTTGAACAATCTAGAATCTGACCCTCATAACAATGATGTATACCAAATATTAAAAGATTCTGACTGGTGGTTCTGAAGAAGAAGATTTTTAAAGAATATTCCCCATATTACCCTATGTTAATTCCTTCGGGCTCCTGTAGAGAGCCCAAATATGAACCAATGAGCTTTATTTCAACAAACTTTTATCTGACCCCCCCTATGAATGCTGTATACCAAATATCAAAAGATTCTGATGATTGGTTCTGGAGAAAAGATTTTTTAAAATTTTTGCAAATATGCTGACTCAGCAATTTTTCGATGCCCATTACAGAACACCCTAACATAACCGATGGCAATTTTTTTTTACCATTCAATTCTACTGGTCATAAGGATACTTCATACCAAATAAAAGCTCTCTGTTCCGTGGGGTTTGGGAAATATGGGTGTTTGAAAATATTTCTATTTTTAGCTCCCAGGGTTCCCATGGGGATGCGGGAATTTTTTTTTTTGCATGGGTCATGTACTTATGACCCAATAATACCACAAACCAAATTTGGTTCATACCGGACCATCGGTTCAGAAAATAGAAATTTTGGGCGGGGCCAAAAATCTTACCCCTCCTATTACAAAGCCAAATATTACTTCACGAACTTCGTTTGAACAAACTTGATTCTACACCTCATATGGAAGCTCCATAGCAAATATCAAGTCATTGTACACACTGGTTCTTGAGAAGAAGATTTTTAAAATATTTGGGTGCACTTTCCCCCACTCCCTCCCTATGGGGCTGGGCATGCTGAGTTGAACAAAAATGAAATGCCCCTTTGGGACCATCACTCACACAAACTTTCACTTGAATTGGCCCAGTGGCTTTGGAGGAGAAGACCAAAACATGGTGTTGACGGACGACGGACGGGAAGCGATTGGATTAGCTCAGCTTGACTTTGTCAAGATGAGCTAAAAATTCCTCATATTGACTAAGTTATAAATATATATATATAAATATGGACCCATGGACTTGGCTTTAACACACTTGAATCCCCCCCCCCCCCCCCCCACCCCCAAGGATGCTACTCACCACATATCAAACCATTCCGACTGCTGGATCTGAAGAAGAAGATTTTTTAAGAAAATTCCTCATTTGGAACAAAGTTACAATTCAAGCTCCCACAGTGAGCCCAAATATGGACCTAGGGACATGGCTTGAACAAACTTGAATCTCACCCCCCTAAGGATGCTGCATACCAAATATCAAAACATTCCGACTGCTGGATCTAAAGAAGATTTTTAAAGAAAGTTCCTCATTTTGAACTAAGTTATAATTTAGGCTCCCACAGTGAGCCCAAATATGAACCCAGGGACTTAGCTTGAACAAAATTAAATCTCCCCCCCTCCCCACCCCCCCCCCCCCCCCCCCACCCCAGCATGGTGCATACCCAATATCACAAGATTCTGCCTGCTGGATCTTGAGAAGAAGATTTTCAAAGAAATTTGCCTGAAATGCACTAAGTTCAAATTTGGGCTCCTATACTGAGCCCAAATATAAACCCAAGGGGCCGATTTGAACAAACTTGAATCAGATCCACCCCACAATGTTGCATACCAAATATCGAAAGATTCTGCCTGCTGGATCTGGAGAAGATTTTTTAAGAAATTTGCATGAAATGCACTAAGTTCGAAATCCGCCTCCTATACCGAGCCCAAATATGAACCCAGGGGGCCGATTTGAACAAACTTGAATCAGATCCACCCCACAATGTTGCATACCAAATATCAAAAGATCTGCCTGCTGGATCTGGAGAAGAAGATTTTTTAATGTTTTTCCCATTGCCTACAGTGTTAAAAAGTGCTGACTCAGCACTTTTTCAAAGTCCTGAAACTGTACCCTATGATAAAACCGATGGCAATTTTTTTTTACCAATTCTTTCTGTGTTGGTCCTAAGGAAGCTTCACACCATATAAAAATTCTCGGTGCCGTGCAGTTTTGGAGATATGGGCGTTTTAATTTTTTTCTATTTTTAGCTCCTGCGGTTCCCATGGGGCTACGGGAAAAAAAACTCAGCATAAATTAGGTACTTATGACCCAATAAGCCCTCACATAAAATTTGGTTCAAATCAGCCTCTCGGTTTGGAAAATAGAAATTTTGGGCGGGGCCAAAAATTTTGCCCCTCCCATAACGACGCCAAGTGTAGCCCCACAAACTTCTCTTGAACAAATCTGAGTCTACACCTCAAAAGGAAGCTGCACACCAAATATCAAGTCTCTGCTACTGTTGGTTCATGAGAAGAAGATTTTTTAAGATTTCAGCACACTTTTTGGGTGTGGCCCTACCCACGGGCGAGGCAACTTGATTTGAACAAAATCAAATTGCGATGTCATAACAAACTATTATCTCAAATATCAATTAAATTGGTTCAGCGGTTTGGGAGGAGAAGACGCAAACACCATGTTCACGGATGACGGACGACGGACGGTGAGTGATCACTATAGCTCTCCTGACTGAAAGTCAGGTGAGCTAATAAAAATTGCAGCAAAAATAATCAAGCATGCAGAACCGAGAAGCAGGGATTCTTTTTTTTTTTTGTAGGCCTTGCCACTTTCCATATCTATGCCTGTAACAAGAATATAAAGTCAAGTTTAACTGGTTGATTTCTAGAAGCCACCATCATGACTCCACTGAAAAGTGCTGGATGCCACTTTAGTGGATTTATACCATATGCATTAGCTTGTGCACAGGCGTTATGTGCAGAATTGGATAGCCTTACCATCGTCATAACGCGCAGATTAACGCGCAAATCGACGTGCTATTTGTGCGCATTTCAGGACAGGACTTCTAGTTTTAACTGTAGTGGAAATTAGGCCAAATAAAAAAAATGAATTGATTCTCAGGCAATTTTTTTTTATAATCAGTGAGGGAGGGAGGATTTTATTTTTATTTTTTTTTTGTTTATTTTTTTTTTGTTTCATGTAAAGGGTTGAGTATACTCAGTAAATCTTTTTGCTGTTTTTCCACTTGACAAAGAGAAAAGGGTGTATTTTAGTGTAGTTATACTATACCTTTTATAACTAACTGCCGTAACAACAGCTAAAAGGATTTGTATTTTATTGTTCTTTTTAATGGTATAGTTCTGTCAAACATCATGATCCATTAGAATAGGCCCCAGTAACCAATGCTTGGGACAGGAGTCCTTTAAAATGGGAAACATGGCTCTAAATGATTGGTTAAACTTGAGTTTATATCGGTGTGGCGGCCACTATTAGTCATTGTACAGAAATATATGACCTTAAACACCATCAAATAAATAAATAATTAAATCATGATCCAGTATATCAGAATTTGCCTTGTAACAGTTTATGGGAGAGTGCCTCTAGGCACTTTCCCATAAACTGCAACAAGAAAAACCAATTTACCGCATACGCAGCTAAATAATTATATGTCGAGAAAAGTGAAAAAATGTCCATTCCAAGTTTTCACAAATTCTTAAAAAAACATGACATAATAAAAATGTCTAATGAGGAGGTTCAAATCCAACGAGGGAGGGCCTGAGAATCAAAACATTATTTTTTTTTAGCCTTACATCCAGTCTTTATTTTCAGCATTATTTATGTACAATTTCTGTCTCAGCTATACCTTTTTTGAAACAACTGAGATGACTTGATACCAGGCGAAATTCCGGTGAAAAGATTCAGAGAAAAATGAATCGGGCAGCTGATTTCAAACTGAAATGATTACCAAAATAAGTTTCAAAATCAAATCAAATCTTGAAGCTTCACAGGGCCCTGCTCCAGAGTGCACTGACCACAGAAGTGGACAGAGAATTTTGACCAGATTTTCTGTCTGCTTTCCTCCACACAATATCGTAGAAACTCACCAGGTGAATAAGAAATGCAAGACCATTGAATCTTGAATGCTATTATTTCATGAACAGATCTTGAAAGACAATATCCTTTCATAAGAACCCACAATTAACTCTTTGCATGCTGCTGGCGGATATTCCTGCCCAACGAAGACGATTTCAAAATTTATTATTTTAAATGTAATTTTTTCAAAATATTTTAACAAAACCATATCATGTGACCCCTCTTTGGAACGCGCTCGATGAGCTCATTCCAAAGAGGGTCACATGATATGGTTTTGTTGAAATTTTTCTAAAAATTTTTTCAGCTGCTGAATTTTCATACTATGCGGGCAGATGCGGGCGAATCGTTGGGTAAAGGGTTAATCCATCATTATACATCTGCTGCCCACTTTTATGGAAATCAACCCCAGGCATTGGTTTTCAGTTCTTATCAGTAACATAGGACTTCTTATCCACAGTAGACAAGCATTGCTCCACTTCCTGGGATTACCACAAGGATTAACTCAGCCATTACACTATTAATTTATATTTATTTATTGATGTTTAAGGTCACATATTTATGCACAATGGCTAATCATGACCGTGACAGTTTTACGGGTGGAGGAAGCCGGAGTACCCGGAGAGAACCACCGAGCAACGACGAGCAGCTGTCAGCTCCCCAACATCGTAACTCCGCACTGCAGCACAGGCAGGGTTAGATAGGTTGAAGATATGCGTACCATTGACGTGCAGTACGCCTTAGTACACGGCGTCATCGTGCCATTACACTAGCATACAATCAGACAGGATGTTTGTTTACACTATGAGTTACCGTATTTACTCTTTGTATTAAGACACTCTATGATTTGATACACACATTTTTTCCAGAAAACTATATTTTTATGCTCCAAAGTTTGGGACATTCAGGAGATTTGTTTCCAGTTGACCCGTCGCTAGTAACAGATGACACTCATAAAAAAAATTCTTGAGTAACTAAAAATTTTCATTTTTTGCTTCCAAAACATAGCTTATGATCCCTCATTAGAACGTGCACAATGCGCGCGTTCCAATGAGGGATCATAAGCTATGTTTTGGAAGCAAAAAATGAAAATATAAAAGAAACTGGACAGCGATTTTCGTATATAGTGATGGAAAACGAATCACACACAACTTTATTCAGCATCAAATTAAGACCAGGCTGTGTTCTTTGCCCATTTTCTAAGAATTGGGACACCTGTGAAAATAATTATTTTTAGCTGTCCCAATACATAGAGTAAATACGGTAAGTAATATTTTTTAACAGACTTTGTTTCTGATAGAGAATGGAAGATACTGAACACTAAGTTACTGTGTCCTAATCAGAGTCTTGTGAAGCTTCTAAATTAGATTCAATTCAAAATCATATCTTGATTCTATTTGATTGGCAGCAATTCATAAATTTTTAAATCTTAGAATTGTTCCCCAAATCTTCCCAAGTGTCCCCTCTTCAATGCTTCTGCTAGCATCAGGTCTCTGAACAGGAGACCTGATAGCAGATGAAGAGTTCAAGAAGGTTCCATTTTCCAAACTACTTTGATTCAATTCTGGAATACTCCAATTGTTTTGACTGATATACTGATATACTCAAACAGACCAGTCACCATTTAATACAACCCTTGATAGGAAACTGGCAATATTTGCTATATCTGTAAGAAGGTGAAACATCTGCAATTTGAAAATCAGTGAGATTTGATTCGAGATTCAATCTGAGTAACCCTTTACCTAATGAACCGTCTGCATCCTCCCATGTAATATGCAAATTTACCAGCTGAAAAAATATTATTTTTAAAAAAATTTAATTTCAACAAAACTATATTATCTTTTCGACTTCATTCAAATGAGGAATCACATGATGCGGTTTTGTGAAAAAATTTTGAAAAAGTTTGAAAAATATTATTTAAAAATAATAAATTTGATATTGTCTGCATTGGTTAAAGGGTTAAAATACTCTTCCTCATTCAATTCCACTCAAAATGCGAGATTCAAAAGGCCCTTGTTCTAATAGAAAAATAAAATACAAAATCAACTCACCAAACGGATTGTAAAATGATCCAAGAGATCCAGGCAGGCACAGATCACCAAAAAACCCATCAACAGTTTTAACAATTGCATTACATTCTGTAACAGTTATTGAACTAATATCCAACATCTTCGATATTGGATACAACCAACCAGCACTCATTCCAATTCCTAAAAAGAAAGAATTTAGCATGTATTGATTTTGAGATTAAAACTAAAATGTATTCTCACTCTAAGTAAGAAATGACTCACATGTAAGCAGAAATTCATATAAATCTGGCAAAGGGTTAGTGATTAACTCTTCAGAGCAAGGCCCTGTGATTTACATATTTCTTATTCAAAAGGAGTCTATTTTTTTAAATTGAACAGAATCTTGAATCGAATACAGCAGTCTTGTAGTGTCCAACCGATTACCAAAAATGGCCGCTGACTGATTACTGGTTATTTGAGCCCACAATCGGCCGATTCTGATGCAGATTCCGATTGTAATACCGTGCACTACAAGACAAGTCGAGGCTCGAAAGAACTACATTAAATTGAACATTTTTCAAAGTGTTAAACTTCATTGACTGGGGTCCCAGTAAAATTACCAGTCGCGCGCACTTGGGCGGTAAACGTGGCTCTCAGAGCCACGTTTACCACCCATGTGAGCGCGACTGGTAATTTTACTGCGACCTGGGTCAATGGAGTGCATCCTTCACTTTTCCGGTATGAACTGGCAATTGCTGCAAGTGTGCTCAGTTGTAAGCTTTACATTCGTTTAACACGTATATCCCGTAAAGGGGCTTCTAGAGAGATTAGGAATATACATTGTGGTTGTTTCTCAACTTTATTGAATGGTATCATCGACATCATTTTACATTAACAATTGAACAATTGCAGAAGATAATAAAATGTGATTCAGAAAATCACAAATTGCTTGGCAACAATTGGTTGAACTGATGTTCCAGGAGCCATTGCCGTTGTCATCTGATTGCCCATAATCGGCCGATTGTGGTGGCCGGTTCCGATCATCGGTTGAACACTACAGTCTTGAAGTCCCAACTGATACAATATTCCAACTACACCATCAAGGCCTGACCTAGTCAAAGGCACAGCTTGATGATGTAGTTGGAATATTACTCAATAAGGATTTTTGTCCCAAAACAGAAACGGATGTGAGAATACTGTATTGGACAAAACACAGGGCTATCCGCTAGCAGCCATAAGCTCATCGACAATATTGCTTGCCAACTTTAAATTTGCTTTCAACAATGGTAGTGACTAGTAAAACTGGAATTAGCATGGATGGTAGCATGGGTGCAGAAGCTTTTTTATGATAATAAGTGGAAATTACATCCAGTCTTTATTTTCAGCATTATTTATGTACAATTTCTGTCTCAGCTATACCTTTTTTGAAACAACTGAGATGACTTGATACCAGGCGAAATTGCGGTGAAAAGATTCGGAGGAAAATGAATCGGGCAGCCAATTTCAAATTGAAATGATTACCAACATAAGTTTCAAAAGCAAATCAAATCTTGAAGCTTCGCAGGGCCCTGCTCCAGAGTGCACTGACTACAGAAGTGGACAGAGAATTCTGACAAGATTTTCTGTCTGCTTTCCTCCACACAATATTGTAGAAACTCACCAGGTGAGTAAGAAATGCAAGACCATTGAATCTTGAATGCTATTATTTCATGACCAGATCTAAAAAGACAATATCTTTTCATAAGAACCCACAATTAACTCTTTGCATGCTGCTGGCGGATATTCCTGCCCAACACAGGGCTCCTCTTGTCACTTGTCATAAGTACTTATTTATTTACTGGTGTTTAAGGTCACATACTTATGCACAATGGCTAATCATGACTGTAGCAGTTTTATGGGTGGAGGAAGCCAGAGTACATGTACCCGGAGAGAACCACCAAGCAACGTCGTGCAGCTACCAGCTCCCCAACATCGTAACTCTGCACTGCAGCACAGGCAGGTTAGATTGGTTGAAGACATGCACACCAGCGACGTGCAGTATGCCTTAGCACACGGCATCATTGCGTCCCCATGTGACAATAGGGGTTAAGTGCCTTGCCCAAGGACACAGTACGGGAGTCCGAATCGACCGCTCAGTCACCCACCCATCCAAAGACTAAGTGGGCTCAACGTTACTTAACTTTGGTGATCTGACGAGAACCAGTTACCACAATGCCACTGCTACCCCCCCCCCCCCCCTTGCTGCCCCCTCCCCCCCACGCTGATATAAATATAATTTGGGCATATTTAAACCTCTTTTCCCCTGTAAATTGAAAGGATTTTTTCACCAATGATTTCTTGTTATATTTAGATTAATTTTTCATCAACTCTAGTCATGGCTGCTTTACAGCAGCCATGACTAGATTTGATGAAAAAAAATCTTGAAATTACTCTGCGGTTAAAGAGTTAAATTTTCCCTTCTCATTATATTTCATCACTGGAGAATGATATTTTATTTATCAAATTATTTACCTCCCAGCAGTGTTCACACTAGCCCAAAACTTTTGGGTGCCAAGTGGAATTTTTGTTTAGTGAAATCTGATCATAAATGAAAACAAATTAACCATGGATTGTTCCTTGAGTGCAAGGCACCATCTGAAATCTAAAGCATTGCAGGAGGCATATTGTTTCACCCAAAGTATGATATTACCTGGCTCTTTTAATTTTAAGTATTTTAGTTGCAAAAAAAACCCACAAATGATAATAATGAAAGTGTCAATGACACTGTAGCTTAACTTGTCTGTGTGTTGTGTTTGATGAAAAGGATAATGTTCGATGTTTTTGAAAGGATTATGAAATAAGACAAGAATTGTGATAATTGGGAATATGTTAATTTCTGTTCCCTGTATGCTATATTTTTAATAAAAATAATATGAGGTGTACACTGTACTAAAGAGCTGAGGGGTGGGTAAATATGACCTCACAGTTAATGTATGTCAATGAAAGTTACCATGTTACAGTGAAATTATTCCAAAACGAGTCATCCTATCAAGTTATATTGAAATCCCTTCATAAATATGGCCTGTAGATTGTGCTAAAGGTTTTCGGGCTTCAGGCCTGTGTAGCCATCACGGTTGACCGATTGCAACTAAAAGTGGACGTCCTCATCTCGACATTATACTGAGTCATTCTACTCAGTTACAATGAAATCCCTTCACAAATACGACCTTAGTCTGTACTAAAGTTTTTCGGGTTTTAGGCTCGGGAAGCCATCAAGTAGGTTCCATTTCCCAAACTTGAATGATCGTGACCAAAAGGGGACGTTGTCATCTGGAGTGATCCTACGAAGTTTGAGGTGAACAGCCGTTCAGGTCTTGTGGATGTTACATAATCTGGAGTGATCCTACGAAGTTACACTGAAATCCCTTCATAAATATGACCTGTAGACTGTGCTAAAGGTTTTCGGGCCCCTGAAGCCGTCACAGTTGACCAATCACAAACAAAAGGAGATGTCATCATCTAGGCATTATATGGAGTCAACCTAACAAGTTACAATGAAATCCTTCCATAAATACGACCTATACACCATGCTAAAGGTTTTTGGATTTTGGGCTCGGGCAGCCATCAAGGCCCAATGATCGTGACCAAAAGGGGACGTTCTCATCTAGACATTATTTGAAGTCATCCTACCAAGTTACAATGCAATCCCTTCATAAATATGACCTGTAGACTGTGCTAAAGGTTTTCGGGCCCCTGTAGCCATCACAGTTGCCCAATCGTGTCCAAAAGAGGATGTTCTCATCTAGACATTATATGAAGTCAACCTACCAAGGTCATATTGCCACTGGCTGCCATCTTGAATTTTGGACGGCACCCAGAAACACTCGTTCTCGTCCCAAGGTGATAACAAAGGTACCCAAGAAGTTTCATGAAGATCGGTTGATAAATACACCCTCTAGCCTGAGCCGTATTGACATGTGCACTTACAGTGTATAAGTAGCACTGAATAAATCAAAGTTCATCTAATTTGCATAATTTATGCATGAGAAAAAAACCTGTACTATATGTAATGTATTCCATGTTACTAAACATTCATACAAAATTTTATTCAAATCAGAACTTTCATTCAGAAGTTCTGTACAAAAGATTGATTGCACTAATTTTGGTACAAAATGGCTGCTGGTGGCCATCTTGAATTTTGGACCACACCCAAAAACACTCGTTCTCATCCCACGGTGATAACAAAGGTACCCAAGAAGTTTCATACAGATCGGTTCATAAATACGGCCTCTAGCCTGAGCCATATAGAAGTTGTGTACAAAAAACTTATTAGACCTAATTTCGGTACAAAATGGCCACTGGCAGCCATCTTGAATTTTGGACCGCACCCAGAAACACTCGTTCTCGTCCCAAGGTGATAACAAAGGTATCCAAGACATTCCGTGAAGATCAGTTCATAAATACAGACTCTAGCCCAAGCCGTGTTGTCATGTGTACTTACTGTGTGTAATTAGCACTGAAAAATTTAAAGTTCATCTAATTTGCATAATTTCTGCATGAGAAAAAAAAACGTATTATATGTGATGTATCCCATGGTACTAAACATTCACACAAAAAATTATTCAAATCAGCACTTTCATATGGAAGTTCTGTGCAAAAATCTGATTGCACCTAATTTTGTACAAAACACTCGTTCTCATCCCACGGTGATACCAAAGGTACCCAAGAAGTTTTGTAAAGATCAGTTCAAAAATACAGCCTTTGCCAAAGTTGAGCTAAAAATCGATAGTTCCCATCTAGAGGTCACCCCAAACAAGCATGCCAGGTTTCAAAGCAATCCAATCATAAATGTGCCCTGTAGGGTGTGCCAAAGAGAAATATTGTGGTCTGACTAAACTAAGTTCTAAGAACGCTGGCCGCGGCAACAGTTTTCGACGGAAATTGACGAAAATGGATAGCTCCCATCTAGAGGTCACCCTAAACAAGCATACCAGGTTTCAAAGCAACCCAATCATAAATGTGCCCTGTAGGGTGAGCCAAAGGGAAATATCGAGGTGTTCTGTCTAAACTAAGTTCAAAGAACGTTGGCCTCGACAACATTTTTTGACAGAAATTGAAGAAAATCGATAACTCCCATCTAGAGGTCACCCCAAACAAGTATACCAAGTTTCAAAGTGATCCAATCATAAATGTGCCCTGTAGAGTGTGAAAAAGGGAAATATTGAGGTTTGACTAAACTAAGTTCTAAGAACGTTGGCCACGGCAACATTTTTTGACAGAAATTGAAGAAAATCGATAACTCCCATCTAGAGGTCACCCCAAATAAGCATGCCAAGTGTAAAAGCGATCTGATCATAAATGCGACCTGTGAGGTGTGCCAAAGGAAATTGTGGACGTACGTACTAAAGTACTAATATATACATACTTACTAACTCTGCTCTACAACTTACTAACTCTGCACAAGCAGACTTAAGAGTGGCTGAAGTCAAGTTCAACCATTGAGGAGCAGAACACCTTAGTACACAGTACCACCAATCACACACATGGGCAATCAGGACAAAGTGTCTTGCCTAAGGACACAACAGTTACCACTGGTCAGAATAGAATCATCAACCTTTTGGTTTACAGTTCAACACTCTTGTCATGGACAGGGGTGCCAAAAGCACTTCAGGGCAGGGTGGCCAGATATCCAGGCCTGTTGATTTGAGGTGAACAGCCGTTCAGGTCTTGTGGATGTTACATAAAATGAAAAACATGTGAATGAAAAATGGGTCTGCCAAACTGTCGACGGGTCTTGCGAAATTTCCTCCAAGTTGATTGATTTAATATGAATGAATGGTGGAATGCTGTTGAGCATCAACCAATCATCAGCTGCACGGGTGTTTGCATCTGCCTGAAGTATATTTGCTCTGTTTGGCCAGTTATTGGCCAAAAGAGCAGCTATACTTCAGGCAGATAGGCCTTCACAGTATTTTTACCGAAAATCTGTATTTTTTTCAATACTGAATGAATATCGAATAGAATTTCAACTCTTTCAGTATACCGACTTTCACAGTGTTACTGATTAGGAACGTCCGTAATATCATTCAGCTGAATACAATTCACATTTGTTTGCTTGAACATGCTCCATGTTAATCCCATAATGGCCACATACAGTAAAACCTGTCTTGAGAGACCACTGTCTTGAGAGACCACCTGTCTTGAGAGACCACATCTACCAGGCACCGATTGGTTTTACTCTATACTGGACCTGCTATGGGAGTATGGGAGACCACCTGTCTTGAGAGACCACCTGTCTTGAGAGACCACTGTGACCTGGTACTAACTTGTATTTTTATGCTATAATAGACCTGTCTTGAGAGACCGCCCCTTTGAAGACTGAAACCATGACAAAAACTTTCGACCTGTTCTGGAATTGGAAAATCCTTTGTGATTATACTAACATAATTAAAAGCTCTTAATTGGGTTTCAATTGCTAACTCATTACAGATTGAGATGTTTTTATAAGACCCCTGTGAAAAGATTAGGATTATTGCTGAAAAAACGATTTCATACATACCGGAAATGTGACAGATAGGAATAAAAATAAATTCGTGTTGAAAATCTTTTTGTAACAAATTGAAATGGACTGTTATAAAAATTATAAAAATAAATTAGTGTTGAAAATCTTCAATTTATTTTTATAATCTTTATAACAGTCCATTTCAATTTCTTACAAAAACTCCATAAAAAAAGAACAACTACAAAGTTATTACAAAAATCCATTCTTCTCCATTTCTGAATTTTGTGGTTGGTTATTCACTGACTTGAAAAAACCTGAAACCTGTTATGAGAGACCACCTGTCTTGAGAGACCACTTTTGTGTGGCCCAAAGGGTGGTCTCTCAAGACAGGTTCTACTGTACAGCGAAAGTGCGAAACATAATCACATGTAAAGCTAACAAATTTTTTCAAGGGATTAAATCGAGCATAATACTGTGAGTTGATTTCTTTTAATCCACAAACAATACTGATTTATTAGTAGTTTACAACTGTGTAAAATAGATTTCTCCAGCGACAATTTGTTAATTGATCCCACACCAAATTCAATGCTCCTTTATTATCGAACATCCTGTTGTGTAATTGTTAGCATACATAAAACAATGCGTCTCTTTTAACGTACATCCCCTTCCAATCCATAACAAATATATATAAACAAAAATGTCCAAAATCAAATCACAACCAAAATTAAATCGAAAAATGGAGTTAGTATCAAAACCTAATGCAAAATCAGCAGTTTGGACATATTTTGGATTTGAAAAGGGGGAGGGCTCCGTGCCTATTAAAGATGACACAAAAGCTATTTGCCGAGTTTGCAGAAAGAACTTTTCGACAAAATGTGGCAATACCTCAAATTTAATTGCACATTTGAAAGCAAATCACCTGACAGAATACTGCTAATCTTGACAGAAAGTGGAAACGTGAACCTGAACACTCTAACCAAGCAGCTGCTAATCACTGCTACAGTATTTACTCTATGTATTGGGACACTCTATGATTTGGGACACACATTTTTTCCAGAAAACTATATTTTTTTTATGCTCCAAAGTTTGGGACATTCAGGAGATTTGTTTCCAGTTGGCCCGTCGCAAGAAGCAGACGACACTCATAGAAAAAATTCTTGGGAAACTAAAAATTTTTCATTTTTTGCTTCCAAAACATAGCTTATGATCCCTCATTGGAACGACCGCAATACGCTCGTTCCAATGAGGGATCATAAGCTATGTTTTGGAAGCAAAAAATGAAAATATACAAAAAAATTGGACGGCGATTTTCGTATATAGTGATGGAAAACGAATCACACACAACTTTATTCAGCATCAAATCAAGACCAGGCTCTGTTCTTTCCCCATTTTCTAAGAATTGGGACACCTGTGAAAGTTAAAAAATTTATAGTAATTTATATATTTTTTATACTTACCAATGACCCAGACTTAGCTGGTGCTAATCTCCTTAATTCAGGGCCAAACACAAATTTTGCCCCCCCAATCCCCAAAATTTGCATCAAAAACCGAAAAATACATGTCCTATATGGCCCTCCATACATCGACTCCTCTGCGCATGCGCAGTGTCGAGGAAGTCCCGAAATTGGCGCCAATTATCATTCTTACAACCAGTGCCTGGTAGGCGTTATGTACTCAGCGGGGAGGTATGAGTTCCCAACTCCTGGGAGGGCCATCCCCGTCTGGGTCATTGGTAAGTATAAAAAATATATAAATTACTATAAATTTTTTAACATTTTTATACTGTACCAATGACCCAGACTTAGCTGAATAGTAAATAGGCTGGAGGGCCTAGGACATAAAGGAAAATCCAATAAGCTCAATTATGTATAAAAGAATATCCTCTCCAGGAGAAAAGAAGAGATAGGCTTTACATGTATCTTTCCTATTTATAATAAAGAAGAAAGACACAACACCGATCAGTAATTGAGCATAATAATCAATGATCTCTATTAACATCCAGTATAACCCTTTATACTAATATTTTTAAAGGTAAGCCAATAAATAAAGGAAGTCCAGAGAAATGAGACTCTTTATATTCATTAAAAGTGTCCGAGGATTGTATATTAACGCTCGTTTGACACATGACATATACAAATGCTTCACACCGAGCTACACTTTAAAAATATTACATGGATGATTAAACATTATCTTACACTTTAAAACCATCCCGGTACCGACTCAGAATTACTGACTCTGGGGGAGGTATTCCCTTGCTTTTCACTATAAAGCAGGTGACCTAAGGGAACACCCCCCCCCCCTTCCCCTTGCCCTGGGTCAAATACCCCAGAGCGAAGAGGGCAGCAGGACAGAGTCACTGCCGGAACAGAAAGCCTACATAACTATAGTTGCAACTGTTTAGTGGACGATATTCTGAGCAACTGATAACGGACCTAAACAATGGAGGTCTCCAGAAATGGACTCAATATTTCTGAGATAAAAATTAGTGAATGCGGAAGGTTGAGACCAATATGCAGCCTTCATTAGATCAGTAATAGCAATACAATTAGCATAGGCCCAAGAAGTAGAAAGAGCTCTTACTTCATGAGCTGAGATCTTGAGTGCCGACTGCTGAGAGGAAGATAATTTTTCATAAGCAGTTCGAATAGTTAATTGAATCCATCTAGCAATAGAATGAACCATAATATCCTTTCTATTAGGCATCAAAGACAGAAAGAAACGCTTACGTCCCTTTCTGATGAACTCAGATCTACGTCTGTAAATACGTATTGCTCTAACAGGACACAGTAGAGGCCTACGCCCATCAGATGATGGAAGGGCCTTAATAATAATAGGTTCAGGATACTTATTAGGAGCCTGATTCTTAGCCAAAAAACCAACATTAGTGGTAAAGGTAATAGTATTACCGACACTACGGTAGTGAGAATCCTCCACAGATAGTGCATGAAGCTCACTAACTCTTCTAGCAGAAGAGAAAGCTAAGAGAAAAGCTGTCTTATATGTTAAGAATTTGAAGTCAACTGTGTCAAGAGGCTCAAAAGGCGCTTCTTTTAGCTTAAGAAGAACCCAGGCCAAATTCCACTTCGGAATTAATCTAAGGGTTCTAGGTCTATTTATCGAAAAATTTCTAACTAACTTAGATAAAGAGACATTAGTTCCAATCCTCAAGCTATCATGATGTGCATAGGTATCAGATAGCATAGACCTATAACCCTTAATGGTGATAGGCTGCAGATTAATCTCATCAAACAAGTATACTAGAAAGTTTGCTATGTCTGGAATGGAGGGATCATAAATATCTACTGAATGATCCTCACACCACTGACAAAAGACCCTCCACTTAGCAGCATAGTTTAGCGAAGAGGAGGTCCTCCTGCAGTTAGAAATCGCGTCCACTGCTCGTCCTGTAAAATGTTTTCCGTGCAAGAAGGACCGCACAATGGAAATACGTGAAGGTTTAGACCTTGCGGATTGTGATGGAGGATGCGCGATTTCCCTTGCGAAAGAAGATCTTCCCGTTGAGGAAGCTTCCTCGGCATGTCCCACAACAGACACCTGAGTAGATTTATCCACGGTCTCTGTGGAGACAGAGATGCTACCAACAGAATCTTGCATTGCGATTGTTTTATCTTGAGCAATATCTGCTGAATCAACGGCACTGGAGGATACGCATATCCTATCATTCCGTCCCAAGAGATCGAGAGAGCGTCTACTGCAAACGCTCGAGGATCCGGACAAGGTGACACATACGTCTGCAACTGGTTGTTGAGATGTGTTGCAAATAAATCTATCATTGGCCGTTCCCATTGGTAGCAAATCTGATTGAATACTTGCTTGTTGAGAGTCCATTCTGACGGCAACAGGCGACCCCTCCGTGAAAGGGAGTCTGCTAAGACGTTCAGACGACATGGAATATGACGGATGGAGAGAAGAATCTGATGTTCTAATACAAACAGAAGAATTCTTTCCGTTAGATTGAGCAACGGAATGGAATGAGTGCCACCTTGGTTCCGAATATACGCAACTACTGTCGTATTGTCGGACATAATTTGCACGTGTGCATTCTGAATAACGTCTATCCAATGACGTAGAGCAAGCCAAATCGACATCATCTCTTTGATGTTGATGTGCTTGCTTAGAAACTGCGGATCCCAAAGACCCTGGCACTTCAAATCCGATGGGCTCAGTGTCGCGCCCCAGCCTGTTTGACTGGCATCGGTCATAATCGTAAAACTCGGATCTGGCAACTGCAGTGGAACTCCCTGAGTTAACCACTGTATGTCTGCCCAAGTCTGAATCTCTTGTTTCACTTGGCTTGACAAGAGTATGTCCGTTTCGAGCGAATGAATCTTCACTCTCCAATTCTGAGTCAGATAGACCTGGAGAGGACGGGTGCGTAGCCGCCCCATCAGAATGAGATCCGAGGCAGCTCCGCACAGACCTATTAGTCTCATGAATTCCCTCGCTGACACTTTGTCTGAGTGAAGACAATAGCGAGCATAACAACTGACTAATTTCGCTCTGGTTAACGGCAGACGAACGAGATTGTTGTGCGTCTCGAAGCTCATTCTCAGGTGGGTAAATGACTTGGACGGCACCAGATCCGACTTCTCTTCGTTTACTATGAAACCGAGACGTCGGAGCAATAGAAGCAGATTGTGCATGTCGTTCTGAAGCGTTAACTCGTTGCCGTATCTCTGAAGAATATCGTCCAGGTAAGCCGACGTTACCGCCGACGAATGAGCTCGGAAATGAGTCATTACCGAGTTCATTACTCGAGTGAATGCCCAGGGCGCTAGATTCAGACCAAAGCACATCGCTCGGAACTGATAAACAACACCTAGGACAGCGAAGCGAAGATACTTTCTGAACGCCGGATGTACCATGACGTGAAAGTATGCATCCTTGAGGTCTATGCTCGCAGCATAGTCGTTCACTCGAATGCTCGCTCTGACCGATCGAATGGTCTCCATATAAAACTTTGGAGCCACGATCAGCTTGTTTATCCAGCTTAAGTCGATCACTGGACGGAACGAGCCGTCTGGCTTCGGAACCAGAAAAAGATGGCTGTAGAAACCTGGAGATTCCTGGTTTTCTACGACCTCTATCGCGTTCTTCGTTAAAAGAGACTGGACTTCTGATAGAAGTGCGGTTCTTTTCTGACAATTTGACGGAAGCTGAGTCCATCTTGGACTTCGAGTTAATGGAGGCTTGCCTTTGAAGGACAGTTTTAGTCCTTTCGAAATAACCCCTAGCACCCAAGGGTCCTCCGTAATTGATTCCCAATTGCTTGAGAAACTCGACAGTCTTCCGCCCACCGGAACGCGACAGAGGTCTAGACCATCACTTCCTGGATCCGCGAGGCTTGCGGTAGGAGAAACCACGTCCTCCGCGACCCGCACCTCGCCCCGTCAGCCGAGGGGCGTCTGACCGGTTATTTCGGCCAGCATAACGGCCCCTAGTCGAGTCGCTACTCTGCCGGTCTCTAGAGTAAGACCTAGAGGACGCATAGGAACCTCTATAGGAACTTCCCCTGGACGAACTCGTCCCGGAAGTGCCTGGCCTACTCCTGTCTGCTGGTTCCGATTTCTTGGAAGCAGACTTAAAAAGCAGAGAGTCCGAAGCTTTCTTTGTTAATTTATCATATATATCAGAAAGCTTGCCACTGAAGAGAAACTCTCCAGAGACCGGAGCGACTCTAAGAGAGTTTTTCACCTTACTGTCCACGCGTGTGGAAGTAGCCAAGGCCGCGTCACGTCGAGCTAACTCCAGATTTGCCACTGAAAGGGCGGAGTTATAAGTGGAAAACGCTATGGCCCTGGACAGAACTCTTAAAGACGTTTGTACGTCTTGAAATTCAGGTCCTTCAAAGCGTAATGACAACGCTCTAGTAAGGTGATCTGCGTAGGAAAGAGCGTCTAAACTAGCTCTGTTAGACGATATCGTCGTTTCCATCGTAGACGACGGAAGTGACATAGACGACGGCATGGATATATCAAGGTCTTCAGCCTAGTCGTCTAAACGCAGAGGAACTCTCTGGATGCCCTGACCTGCCGTATCAAACTTGTTCCTTTGATTAATAAATGGCAGCTGTAGGGCAGAAGCCGGTAGGAAGGCTGACCTGCCCGTCTTGTTGGCAAGTTTATCAATAGCGTCATTCAATAACTCAAAAATCCGAGAGACATTCTTGGATTGTGATGGAAATTCCGGGACAATGTCCCTAAACCGATTAAAAAACTCGGTGTCCAGTGGCGCTATTACCCTCCTATCCGGCTGCGCAGCATTTTGGTCTGGCGGAACAACTTCTGGAAGATAACACCGGATGAATTCTACGGCTATTTTATGTTGTTCCGAAAGGGAAATATCCAATTCATCAGAATCCCTTTCGCCATCCTGCCAGACCTCATGTAAATCATGTAAATCTTGGTCGTCCGCACCGGATCCAGCGGCGGAACCTACCGACCCAGCATCTTCTGACATTTCATGTTCCGACAGAGGCTCTGACGGTTGCTGGGATGCTGCGATTAACTTTGCTATCTGTGATAGCACATCCGTTACAGAGGCCTGGGGAGCGGCGGTCTTACTGGTTTTAGCCGCCGGAAGCTCCCTGGACGTTGCATCTTGCATACATCTTTTATGTGAACGTCCGGACGAAGAAGGCCTCGAGTCCCTGGCTACCGGATGGCGTGACCTGGTCGCCGAGGAATCCCTGGTCGGCGAAGCTGACTGTAATTCACTGGTCACGTAGCCAAGGTGCGGTCGAGTGTGCTGCTGAGAGGATATGGAAGTCTTATAGGTAGCCTCGGCGGACTGCCTATATACCGGAGCCCTCCGAGCGGTGGACGTATGCTCCGACTGCGTAACATTACGGACTACAACATCTGGTCCCAGATGCTGTTGTATGAGAGAGGGACCTCTCTCGCTTGCAGCCCGTGTCGAACTGGACAAGCTAAACACCGGACTGTCAGGCTTCCTCCGATCCATCCTCCTTTCCGTCGTCACTGGGTGTGCACGTGGATGTTTTATAGTGCTCGCAACACCCGACTCTCTGTGCTGGACCGCAACGGATGAACCCGAGTGCTGCCCCATTCGGTGAATGGACGCAACCCCGGTCGAGCTAGCGGACGTCAACCCCTTCGGGCTCCTTTCAGGGAATTGACGAATCTCCATGAGCACTTTTGCCGCTAGCTCTTCGCTTGTATGTGACGACGGAGGCACACTTCTGGATGACATCACGGAAACATCACCCTGTTCTTGTTCCTCTGAAAAAGAGAGTGAAACACTAGAGTGACTCTGAGGAGAAAGAACCGGAATGGACCTTTCTCCAGGAACAACATACCGTGACACACGTTTCCAACGTTTTTCATCCCATTTGAAACACACAGAACAAAGATCAGTGCGAGTACAGAGAGAACAATTAATACAGAGATCATGAGAATCATAGGAAGACTTCCTCCTATTACAATTTGAACAATAATCATTCATAGTGAAATGTAAACAATCAAAGTACTCGCACTAATCCTTGAAAATAAAGATACATAATACAACAATCCATTATATTCATTAATAAATAATGATTTGAAAGAAAAAAATTTTTAAAAAAAAAAATTTTTTTTCAGAAGAGCCCAAGTTCCCAAAGGGAACCCTGAGCCCAATGGATCCCAAAAAAGCCTAAGTGTGGACAAAAATTTAAATTCATTTTGAAAAAATTAATGAGACACTTACGGACAATAATAATGTATCTTACTATGAATAAGAGATGCAGAAGACAAAAAATCACTATCAGCAGTAACTGTTGTCAACCTAAGCAAAAGTGTCAACAAACCGGAAACATGACTCCAGGCACTAAAACAAACATGGCCCGAAATCAGTCGCCAATTAAAACACTATCTGATGCAAAACAGAGGCTTCCAGAGAAGAAACTGTAGAACATCAGATGGTAGATGCAGACCAAAACGCCTAAACACCCCTAGGGTGAGGACGTAAACATGGGGAAAAAAACAGAAATAAATCTGTTACCAAGCCAAAACTCCCAAGAAATTTTTTAGTAATAAACATTACAAAAATTAAGCCAAAACATGGGAGAAAAGCTAGGGTGGAATAAGGAAGGTAGAGAGGAAACACTGATCAAACAATGGTACTTCATAGCAAGAATGATAACATCAGGGCCATGCCTTGAAAAAAGGCAACTAGAAATAATTTCATAAAATAATTATAAGTTACAGCCCTGAACATTTTCTTGCACTAAATATTTTCCTCTCCTCCTAATGTATCCTCTTTATTTCCACCATTTCACTCATGAATATGTGTCTGGCATCATGAAAATTGAGATTTGGAAGCACAAATAACAGAGAAGTGTGACTGTTTTGAGGGCCAAACTAAGAATGATAATTGGCGCCAATTTCGGGACTTCCTCGACACTGCGCATGCGCAGAGGAGTCGATGTATGGAGGGCCATATAGGACATGTATTTTTCGGTTTTTGATGCAAATTTTGGGGATTAGGGGGGCAAAATTTGTGTTTGGCCCTGAATTAAGGAGATTAGCACCAGCTAAGTCTGGGTCATTGGTACAGTATAAAAATATAATTATTTTCAGCTTTTACTACTTTATTGTCAAAATGTTTGTATATTTTTGTATACCTAATCTTATCATGTTATTCGTACTTTTATTCATATTTTTTTTAATCAGAATAAATGAATATCATACAGAATTAGTACAGAGTTATTTTTCACACGGCAAATTGAACCCTTGATCATAAAAATCCGCTCCTCATCTTGTGTATTTTCTAAAGTCATAAGCGACACTGTTGCAAACAGGCACACGTCGTATTATCAGAATTTTATACTTTTAATCCTTTTTAATATTATACTATCAACACAAATTTTATATTTTTGTTGATAGTATTAATATCAACAGGAGGCCCCACGGGGCCTGAAGTGCTCATCTTGAACGGAACACAATATAAACAGTCCAAGAATGAGTCTACATTAAGCAATCCATCTCCATAGGCTACACTGTCAATCCTTGAGTCCCTCAGGAGTGACAAAAATAATCCGGGCATCATGCTTTTTCTTCAGTTGATCATAATGTGAAATGTAGAGCTCCCCTATGAAGCCCCTTGATACAACTTATGTGGATTAATCTTAGTTACACACCTCTAGAGGGTACTGAATACAAAATTTTTAATTTTTCAGCAGAATGGATAATTCCCGCTCCCATTGGAAGCCCAAATATTAACGCAGCTACTCAATTTGAACACAGTTGAATTGAGATGTTGTGTACCCTAGAGATGCTGTGTACCAAATATGAAAGCATTCTGACTGTTGGATCTGAAGAAGAGAAATTTTAAAGAAATTTCTTCATATTGCACTAAGTTAAAATTTGGGCTACCATAGCGAGCCCAAATATTAACCTATGGATCCGATTTGAACAAACTTTAATCAGTCCCCCTAGAGATGTTGTATACCAAATATGAAAGCATTCTGAATAGTGGATCTGAAGAAGAAGATTTTTGAAGAAATTCCCTCATATTGTATTAGGTTAAATTTCAGGTTTCCATATGGCGCCCAAATATTAAACCCAGGCACTTGAATTGAACAAACAGGAATCTGACCCCCCCCCCCCCCCCCCCCCCTCGAGGCGCCGTATACCAAATGTGAAAGCATTCCGACTGGTGGATCTGAAGAAGAAGATTTTCAAAGGAATTTCCTTATATAGCACTAAGTAAAAACTTGGGCTACCGTAGCGAGCCCAAATATATACTTAGGGATCTGATTTGAACAAATTTGAATTTGACCCTCCTAGAAATGTTGCATACCAAATATGAAAGCATGCCGACTGGTGGATCTGAAGAAGAAGATTTTTTTTTAAATTATCCCCCATATTGAACAAAGTTAACCTATGGACTTGGTTTGAACAATCTTGAATCTGACCTCATAACAATGATGTATATCAAACAATAAAAGATTCTGACTGGTGGTTCTAAAGAAGAAGAGGTTTAAAGAATATTCCCCATATTACCTTATGTACAAAATTTGGGATCCTGTATTGAGCTCAAATATGAACGAATGGGCTTTATTTTTTTTTGGCATGGGTCAAGTACTTATGACCCAATAATATTACGTACCAAATTTGGTTCAAACCGGACCATCGGTTCAGAAAATATAAATTTGGGGCGGGACCAAAAATCTTACCCCTCCCATTACAAAGCCAAATATTGCTTCACGAACTTTGGTTGAACAAAATGGATTCTACCCCTCAAAAGGAAGCTCCATAGCAAATATCAAGTCATTGTACACACGGGCTCATGAGAAGAAGATTTTAAAAATATTTTGGAGCTTTTTCCCCCACTCCCTCCCTATGGGGCTGGGCATGTTGAGTTGAACAAAAATGCAATGCCCCTTTGGGACGATCACTCACACAAACTTCCACTTGAATTGGCCCAGTGGCTTAGGAGAAGACCAAAACATGGTGTTGACGGATGATGGATGGAGAGCGATGAGATTAGCTCAGCTTGACTTTGTCAAGATGAGCTGAAAATGATTGAAAATGTAAAATTCTGATAATACAACAAGTGCCTGTATTGTCGCAAATGGAAGTGACAGACTGACAGAAGCGTAAATTTCCGTAATGGACGAACAATCCTATTTTCCTTCACACCTTCGCAGGTAAATAAACAAGTTATTAATATAGCCTTTTAAGGCAGTAGTTGTTAGCTGTTAGAGTGCTGAAGTGTACAAACATTTGACCAAAGTTGTGATGAAACTCCGGTCAAAAATTTGTACATTCCGTCACTATTCAGTATTCAATCACACCGAGGTGTTTTTAATATACCGAAACTCGGTATGGAAATCTCAATAGCGTGAAGGCCTACAGGCAGATGCAAACACCTGCAAACACCTGTGCTGATGACTGGTGGAGGCTCAAGATCATTTTAAACTGTTGATCATCTTAAGATGTAAGATGCGTACAAAATCAGGAAATGGCAAAATTTCATGTCTCTGTCACAAATATTGAGGTCATATGCTTTTGCAGCATGCTAGACCATGCCAAGATTAGTCTATAATTGCAACTAATTTGTATCGGAATTGCTGCAACACAGCCTCCTTGAGTCCTTATTGTTCCTAAGGTTTCATCTCTATTCATCAGGATATTGCCCACAGAAGCAAGAACTTGGCTATGATACAACAGTTCATATATCAGCACCACTGCAATATATCCAGTTGAATCCCGTTAACTCGAAGTGCGTGGGACCGCCTGTGAACTTCGAGTTATCCAGGTGTTCGAGTTATCCAGATTTGGGTAATTCGATGTTTTTTATTGGAGAAGGAAAATTGGATACCATCATGTTGTTTGGATGCTCAGCATCTACACATGCTTTGAACATTTAGAGAAATAATTACAGAAATAAAAAATAAAATAAAAAACCGCTCGCCCGCATGCAATTTTAGAAATAATGGCATGAGAAACAGAAGATCTACTTTGTGTGGCCAAATGAATGAGCTGGAATTTTCAGTACGGACACAGTTGAAAAACTTCTCTGCAAGAAATGTTTCTTCTGTTTCTGTACTGATGATACCAACCCAACCACACAGTACAGACATGGGAGGGGAAATGCTTTCCATTTTTTAAACTGAATGCTGAAGGAATGGAATGGTTTCAGGTGTCGAAGGCGTGCACGGACGCTGTGGGGGCAAGCCCCTTTCGACCCTCTTTAGCTGTTTAAGGTTTATGTCTACGTGACTGGTCGTGATGACGGCGGGATAGAGTCGGGTGCTCGGCTGATATCCAGGTTTCGGTGATTTGAGTAGTCATGGTTTGTCATTGTGATGATCATTGTCTGACCCCTCAGGTGAGGACCAGAGCGAGAGGGGGCCTCACGCAAAGGTGCTACCTCTCCCTGAGGTGGCTGTGGCATTTTGGGTTTTTTTTTTTTCGGGCAAGTAAAATCTGCCACTTAGGAGGTTCGTAATCGTGTGGTGGAGGGCCATCTTTGGCAAGTATAGTCTGCCTCAGGTGGTTGATGGAAGCTGGAGTTGGTTCACTTTTTCTTGCTTACAGTTGGATGTATCTTTTGGATTGTGAAGAGAGAGCAACAACGGCCCCTTTCGGGTCCCACCTATTGAAAGACCCGAACTTCCCTGGTTCGGGGGCAGACCTGCTTTGTAACATATCTGGCAGGGTCAAAATTGCGCTACAGACACTTAATAAAAGGGGTAGAAGCGGGGCGCAGGACCAACACTCGCCTCCCTGGAGGTGGGTGATCACTTCTAGGGATGGAGCAGAGGATGTTCAGAGTCCATAGGGTTACTGTGTTCCATATCGGTTAGTTTCCATAGTGGTTATTAGGGTGCTGGTGATCAAAAACAAAGCATCTTGGTGTACGTGCTAAATGAAAAAGGCAGAATTAGTTAATTTTTGAGATAGACAAAAATATGTGATTGCATTTTTGGATGGTTGACGATCACTGGGAGCTGTTAGTATGATTCTTTTGTTCAGTTTATGATTTCCCGGATTCCGGATTGATTTTCTTCTGCTAAGAACTGGAGAGAGGGGGGACGGGCCTTTACCAAAGTACCATACCCGGGGGTGTTTCCTGCCCTTACTTCCTCCTGATTTAGTTGAGTTGGAGAAGATAGGTCACAGTGTATGTGTGTTGGTGTCGTGTGTGCACGGTCTGCTAGCACCAGTGAGACTGGTAAAGGCTACAAGGAAAACCTCTTGCAGCTTTTAAACATGATCGTTAGCTTGGACATTACTCAATCAAGGATTTAATGTTTATTTTAATGATTTGCAGACCCATTGTGTCCCCAACACAAGCAAAAATATGGCAACATCAGTAATGTTATTGTTCTGCTAACCGATTCATCAAACAATGGCTATTCTGATTTTTATTAATCTGCTGTTTGTTCCGCAAATTGATTTGTCGCCAATTCACCAAAGGGAGTTAACACCTAAACAATGGCTATTTTCAAACAACTTCACACTTTGATTGACTTCGAGTTATCGCATTGTAATTTCCACTGAATATGTCATTTGGGGCCAGGTAATTACTTTGAGTTATACCAGTTATTCGAGTTATCCATCTTCAACTTATCAGGAGTTTTTTAATACTAATTGCACATAGATTTTTTCAAGACTGTTGACCAATTTCAAGTTCAGGTTACGACTATATATGTTTAAGTTACCTAATGGGTTACCTAATGGGTTACAAGTACAGGGGAACGAACGATAGGTTACCAAGGCTTAGACCAGGTGAACGATAAATGGGTTATGCAAAATGTTGAATATGTCAGGCCTGGACATCGGGAAAAGGGAATTTACTCACACTAGCAGCCACGCCATGACATGTTGAAGAGTGCATGTCTAGAAGGCCAGAGATGAGGTAGTTTGACAGGTGTCCCCTTCCAATTGGGAGGGGGGGGCATCTTCTCCCAAACTCCCCCAATGAATTTTGAAAGCTCCCAGAACGGATTTGGGATATATTGTAGCTTTGCTTTGAGAATAAATCATTGAAAAAAATTGCGGGACAAACCTGGGCACTGTCTGGCCCCTCTTGCCCTGGTCTTCCAAAGGCAGGGGCAACAACTACCCCCTTGCTTCCGACATTCATGATCATGGAGGCACTGCACTCCTAATAAATAATTTAAATGCTATTGAAGATCTGAATAGCACCACTGAATATCTTCATAATAATTTAGTTTCACTTACCTGGAAAGCAGACTCGTTTTCCACGAAGATTGTCCTTATTAATATTCTCATTCCGTCTTGTTACAGCAACAGCATAATATTTTTTCTCTGCTTTTGGGTCTGAAGGATAAATTTTAAACAATTGATAATGTTCACGTCACATGATGAATACCAATAGAGTACGTGTACTGTGATACAGTACAGCTGCCATGGACTGGTCATAATCCATGCATGGGTAGTGAATTGGCAGTGATGTCCACGTATGCATTCACCAGCTAATAAAAAATCATAATCAGCAAAATTTTAATTAATGAAGCACCGGGTTGTACTCAGGTGCTTCGTTTATTCAATTTTTGATGATTATTCCTATAGTTAGTGTTTGGAATCTAATATTACTGTGTCCATGGAAACATTGCCCACCCACGGAGAGTGACCAGTCCACAGGGGCCATACAATAAGCAGACAGACAATTTCAGCCAGATCGTGACCCAATTAAAATTACCCTTCAGTTTTCCTCCCTAGAGCACTGTGGAATCTCCCGTGTCTGAAAAATTGTAAGAACCTTGAACCATGGATGTTATTTTCATTTGTTTTTCATGAAACAGTCTCCATTTCAGAATATTTTATTTATGAAATATTGTCACATTGGTTTATAAGTGTGTTGAGATGCGATCGCGATCCAATCGAGAAAAATACATCTTTTGTGATCTATGCACTGAAGGTCATTCAATTTTAGGCAGGCAATAATGCTTGAACTTTGCATGCTTCTAAAATGACCAGGCTGGGAGCGCTGTTAATCGGACCTTGCAGAAAATGTTTTTAATTTGTCAGGGATGGAATTTTTTGTGCAATGTTAATCCCTTGGGTTTTATTGCCTTTGGGTTGGAAGATAACAAAATAGACAAAATCATGACCAGATGTTGGCATGCATGCCTAAACAGAGACAAAGACTAAGTAAAGACTAGCACATGCCTTCAAACATTTACTGATACAATACATGGCGAGGATGACAGAACATCTTAGCTTTTTCAAAGTATAGTATATTCAACAGGGCACCACGTTTTGCCAGAACACATCAATCCTCAATACCTTTCCTTGTATTTGTTAAGAGAGAGAATCAATGAAATGACATTCTCACGGGAGTGCTTTTCAAACTGTCACTCACTGGAATGAACCATGGCAGCCACAGAACATCTTGGATATTTGTCCTCCAACCCACCAAATTTCACTGAGCTTGCACCACCTGTGTGGAACAAACAAATAAACTGTTTATACTTACCATCAAGATAGTTCTCTGCCATAATAGGAATCATGTTATGGTATCGCCCTGCATAATACCCCTGACCCGAGTCTAAAGTGATCAAATCAGCATTATCTTCTTCAATTTTGAACATGCAATCAAATCTGCAGTGATAAAAAAAAAAGCTTGCAATTAAAAATAACCCTTGATATTCATTTGTTTGCGTTTTCCATGGCCAAGAACTTGTTAACCCTTTACCCATCACACGATATCAAAATTTATTATTTTAAAAAAATTTCAACAAAACCATATGTGACCCTTCCACTGGAATGAGCTCGGTGACCTAATTGCAATGAGGGGTTACATGATATGGTTTTGTTGAAATTTTTTTAAAAATAGTTTTTTTCAACAACTCAATTTGTATATTACAGTTAAAACTAAAAGTCCTGTCATGAAATACGCACAAATAGCACGTCGATCTGCGCGTTAATCTACGCGTTATGACCATAGTAAGGCTATCAAATTCTGTTCATATGGCCTGTGCACAAGCAATGTTTCAGCCAATGGACCTCCAGGTAACCCGGAGGTCCATTGGCAGAAACATTGCCTGTGTTTGCTATGAGTAATCAGGAGAACCTGCCGTGCTTTGGATGCCATTCGATATGGCAATTGCGCGCAATTCCTACGCGCAATTAAGCCTAGATAAGCGCACAATTCGTGACAGGACTTCTAGTTTTAACCGCACGTAGGATACGACCGATTTGTTAGGTAAAAGGTAAAAATGATAATAAAACTTTTAGGTGTGTTGTACAAACTTAACACAATGATAGAAAATGTATACAAACAGTGTATACGAATTACATCACAGCAGGCTTGTCATTTTGAAAATTGCAGGATGGCCATTATAGTTCGCCTCAAATTACCATTGGAGGGCCATTTTGGGTTCGCCTAAAATGACTCACAGGAGTGTCATTTATGATTTGCGGGGGCCATTTTGTTTCATCCTGCTGGGTAGACAACTAATATAATTTTAAGGTACATGGTTTGTGTAATTATGATGTATGTCATCACGTAATGTATAGATGCAGGTTTGAATATTTGGATGCAAGATACCAGGTTACCCATGGCACTCACTTGCATCCAAATAGCCAAGCCTGTATCCATACATTACATGACTTCCTTCAATCTGCAAAAATTGCCATTTTAGACAGCCGATTTTGAGGTGCTTTCGACTGAATTAATGGGCCAGAGAAATCGGGGTTAGGCAGATGTTTACCGTCTATGAAATTTTGAACTCAGACAGGCGACTGCGGCCCTGGGACAAGCCTGTCATAACATATCAATAGCTTATAAGAAAATACTCTCAAAATAAAATTAAGACTATCATCATGTTTCAATAGCACCTTTCTCATCATCCAAATTCTATCCCTTCCACTCCCAAAACAGAGTTGTCTGTCTGTTCCAATGCAGAGACCTGCCTGGGGAGGGGGGGGGGGGGGGGGCAGGGATTGGGGGAATTGAGGGAGAAGTTACTTCAACAGATTTGAGGGAGAAGCCTAATTTCAAAGTAGACTGTAACTTCATAAGGCAGCTTCAGAATAACTTTTTATTGATTAAAGAGCGAAGTTTGTCAATTCGAGGTGAATCCTTCACTCAAGTCACCCTCATGGCTGGTCTCTGTTCCTATGGGTAGGACTGCATGATATGTTGATACACCGGTATTGAAATCTTCACTGGTTGAATATCGTCCATTCTATTGGAATACCAGTATATCGTCTCTAAGGATATTCATTTTTAGCATGTGATATAAAATTTAGTAGTCTTCGTTTTCCAGAAAAAAAAATGATTCAATCTGACAGCTGATCAGAGAAACAGGAAGGTTTTTTTTCACTTCTCGGACAAATGATGAACAGTGAGATATTACGTGGACCTGACTTTGGCTTCTGACCTTTGAACTATGCCACGTATCGACAAACAGACATGGTTTTTAAGACTTACTGGGAATATTAATTTGTTTATTTTTATCAATAAACTTCATACACGGTACATGAAATATTCTCAACATATATTATTAGCCAACATTCTCCCAAGCGCTTGTTTTACCGGCTTTCATTGTACAGAAAGTTTGAACCACAGCAAATTTATCCCCATTGTCCATTAAACTATTGTAAAAACACTGACGGTTGAAATTGATGTGGGTAACTTAGTACTCACTGAGCCACGCTATTGCTGTAATAACCACTCTTTGTAAGTTGCTTGTGTGAGGCTTAATGAGAAACAAGGATACAAGACTATAATACTTTTGTCTGCTCTAATCTTGTCATAATAGTGTCGGGCCCACTGAAGAAATTTTAGAGTCCCGCTGTACAAACAAATATGAATTGAAGGGTACATATCATCCAATTTTATCCGTAGATCATATCAAACCCCCCCACTCCATATTCCAAGGAACATTTTTACTCACACATGTGACAGTATAAATTTTTCTCAGCTAACTAGTACATTTACTGCATTGTAGCTGTCAACAGTAAACACTGCGTGTAAATGTAACAGACGTTCCATGGCAATTGTCATTTCAGTAACGCAACTGGCACAGTTGTCCCCCTCAGGCATACTTGAATCAAAACAATTGTAGGCCATTTCCAATTGCATGAAATGTTTCGAATGAACTTGCCATCTTGTAACAATAGCTACTCATTTCCAGAAATATACAGAACACTTTCAATAAATATAATATAGAAAAAAAGACAATTTTCTATAGTATCATAACTGCGGTGATATCTGACTACCTTTGCAATTTTGAACAAATGTTTGATGATATAACGGCATATCGCGATATTTTTTTTTGATATTGTCACCGGTATTCAAATTTGAATATCATGCAGCCCAACCTATGGGACACATTCATTAATACCATAAGTAAGTTGCAAAAATACTTGAGGTTGAAAAGAGGCAATAACTGAGACAAAATGAGTCTGAATGATCTCAAAATCACAGATGCACAGGTTTCCATGCTGGTCAATCTCTTCATGTATGCAAACATTTAAAAAATATTGACTGGAATACAAGCCCAAACAAAGTTATCTTCCTGGATGAAAAATTCTCTGTCACACTGGACAATAACTCTGCAATGACATATCCAATCAATCTCAAGATTGCAGATGCACATGCTAACCCTTTTACTTTTCGGGTGTCACACCTCACCAAAAGGTAAGGTAAGGGGGTGGTAAAGGTATGGTACCTGCTATGCAAATTTCTGGGGTACACACCTTACCCACACCTCATAATTCCACCACACACCTTATCCACACCTGGCAGAAACCACTCGAAATTCATATGTTGGCAAGGCACACTCCAAAGGTACCTCAAAAGTACCCCAAACACACCCCATAGTCTTTAAAAACAATCATGTTGGAACTGGCACACCTCAAACATACCCCCATGACTTAGAGCAAATTCTCTTCAAAAGTAACTCACCTTAAGCATATCCCAGACATCATTTGATACATCACATGATCTCTGTAAGTCGAAGAAGGGATGATGTCATAGCAACCGGGATCAATGGAGAATTTTCTGTCTCGTAGTTAGAAGTAAATTGAAGTGTGCTGGATTGAGGAACAGATTTATTTTTAGGTTGGAATGATGGAAGAATGTTATTGCGAATTTGCTGGTGCAGGTAACTGGAGCTGTTGAAGTGTTATTCAAATAGAAACATGCTGCCAAAAATTGTGGTGACTCGAGAGCACCGTTTTTAAAATTCCTTCCATATGTCATGTCAGCGATGCTACAGCCAAGTCTTCCTATTGAAAATCGATGATGGATAACAAGTCTCAAAATTCTGCATTTTGCCTGGACATGACAAGGGTTTGGAAAAGCCCAGCTTCAAAGATCGCAAGAAGATTCACTATTTGTACTCAACATTCTGAACCCAAAGTTTGACTCGCTGTTTAGGAAATTTATGAGACTGAAAGTAATCTGAAAAGTGTTCTGACCTCAGTTAAAGTGACGTGAATAAACCCACTACTTCTGACTACTGGCTATACAAAGACTGTTTAAATGTGTGCCAACTGAAATATATTCAATAGCAGTGCATCAGTCTGATATCTGTCTTCCAGAGCAATTCTGCAACTGGACAAATGGGTAACATTTTATATCATAGGGAGTCATTGCAAGGCCTGTCGTTCTATCAAGAACACCAACATAAGACGCAAATGAAAGGAAGCAAAAACCACTCTGATTATCGGGACTGGGAAGCTCATTGATCGTGCATCAACCAAAAAAAATGAGTGTAACACATGAACTGCAGCACTGGCCCACAGGATGAATTGATGGTTTCCCCCAACATTGCTATGACTCCTAGTTGGACATTTTAGTTTGGGCCAATGCACCAGAGATAAAGTAAGGTGTGGTTACTGTAATAGGGATTACTTCAGGGGGGTCTGCAAATTGCTAACAATCCACTCTCCACTTGCTGTAGGCATGCCTTAACCATACCCAATGGTGGTATCCCAACCATACTCCAACCACGCCCTTGACACACCTTAGACCCACTCCAAACACACCTGATGGGGGTACCCTAAGCATATCCTAACCACACTCCTGGGATGACCTAATGGTGGTACCCCAACCATAACCCAGGCACACCTTATGGCAGTACTCTAAGCACACCTCAGGCATACCCCAATCACACCTCATATTAGGTACCCCAACCACACCTCTGAGCTCATTTACATTTTTGGCCCCACACCCTAACCATACCTTAAGCACACCCCAGCTATCTGTTTGTAAAAACACAGACTCACACCTCAGACGGGGTGTCACACCTCAACCAATTTTGTAGCCCATACCCCAGGAGTACCTTATGTACACCTCAACCACACTGCAAAAATATAAGGGTACTCACTGTCTTTTCGCTCATGCATTCCACAGAGAATCATCTGATTGACATACGATTGCACCATTGAAGTTGTATTTCATGTATTATACCAAACTCAAATAAATATGATTATTGCTGTGAAAAGCTTAATCGAAAAATGAAGTAATATTTTTGGAACCCGTACTTACTGTGCATCAGTGGAGTAAACGTTGTGTAGATGGTCGTTGATGTTTTTCTTGAAAACATTTTCGCGATACTGGGACTCAACATTAGTGTGCCTCCCATTTTCAAACCCTACAGACTGATGACATGATGCCAATATAAGTACTGGTACTGAACATTTTTTGGTATGCTGTTCAGTACTAGATCACTACTCTATAGGTTAAGACAGAGAGGTTACTGAGCACAAGCTTTCAGATGTTTCAGGCCAAAATTGGGTCTTTGTTTTTTAGATAAACTTTAACACTCTGCAGTGCAACATAATTTTCTCCAATCACTCTGTTTTTCTCTTGTTTAACTGTGAATTTTACAAATTATATCTTGTTTGACAGAGCTCACTGAGCCCTGTCAACGAAGATATAATTGAATAAATATCAAATTACATTATGGGAAATATTTGCTGCAGAAAATTTTGACATCAGAGTGCAGAGAGTTAAACAAATACTTACACATCAACACCTTGAATACACAGGAATTCAGGAAGTTTATCACTATTTGGAACATGTAGGTTTCGCAATTCTGCCAGTTGTTCCTTCAAGGATTCGCACTTGTATCTTTCTGCATCAGTCACAACACACCATCGTGCCTCTGTAATTAAAAAATGAAAGTGTCAATGACACTGTAGCTTAACTTGGCTGTAAGTTGTGTTTGATGAAAATGAAAATGTTCAATGTTTATGAAAGGATTATGAAATAAGACAAGAATTGTAATAATTGGGAATATGTTAATTTCTGTTCCCTGTATGCTATGTTTTCAATAAAAATAATATGAGGTGTTGATTGCACTAAAGAATTGAGGGGTGGGTTAATGTGGCCCTCATAGTTAAGCTACAGTGAAATTATTCCAAAATGAGTCATCCTATCAAGTTACAATGAAATCCGTTCATGAATACAGCCTGTAGACTATGCTAAAGGTTTTCGGGCTTCGGGCCTGTGTAGCCATCATGGCTGACTGATTGCAACCAAAAGGAGATGTCCTCATCTAGACATTATACTGAGTCATCCTACCAAGTTAAAATGAAATCCCTTCATAAATATGACCTGTAGTTTGTGCTAAAGTTTTTCGAGTTTTGGGCTCTGGCAGCCTGTCATGGTTGAATGATTGTGACCAAAAGGGGACGTTCTCATCTGGGCATTATCTGGAGTCATCCTTTCAAGTTACAATGAAATTCCCTCATAAACATGACCTGTAGACTGTGCTAGAGGTTTTTGGGCTTCGGGCCCCTGTGACCGTCACAGATGAGCAATCATGACTAAAAGAGGAAGCTATCATCTGGACATTATATGGAGTCAACTTCCAAGTTACAATGAAATCCCTCCATAAATACGACCAAAAGACTGTGCTCAAGGTTTTCGGGTTTTGGGCTTGGGCAGCCGTCATGGCTGAATGATCGCAACCAAAAGGGGACGTTCTCATCTAGACATTTTCTGGAGTCACCCTACCAAGTTACAATAAAATCCCTTCATAAATATGACCTGTAGACTGTGCTAAAGGTCCCTGGGCTTCGGGCCGCTGTAGCCGTCACAGTTACCCAATCGCGACCAAAAGGGGACGTTCTCATCTAGACATTATATGAAGTCAATCTACCAAGTTACAATAAAATCCCTCCATAAATACGACCTGTAGACTGTGCTAAAGGTTTTTGGGCTCGGGCAGTCGTCATGGTTGACAGATCGTGACCAAATGGGAAAGTTCTCATCTAGACATCATACAGAGTCATCCTACCAAGTTACAATGAAATCCCTCGATAGTAAATATGACCTGCAGACTGTGCTAAAAGGTTTTGGGTTTCGGGCTTGGGTAGCCATCATGGTTGACAGATCATGACCAAAAGGGGACATTCTCATCTAGATATTATATAGAGGCAACCAACCCAGTTACAATGAAGTCCTTTCATAAATGTGACCTGTAGACTGTGCTAAAGGTTTTCGGGTTTTGGGCTCGAGAAGCCATCACGGTTGACCAATCGCGACCAAGAGGGGATGTTCTCATCTAGACATGACCCCAAAAATGCATAGGAAATTTTGTGATGATCGGACAAGAACTAGGGGTGTAGCCTGTGCTAAAGGAAAATGTGAACAGACTCACAGACTAACAGACTTCCACACGTGATGGCAATAGCTTATCTTGACTTTGTCAAGTTACATGTAAGCTAAAAATTAATTATTATTAATTTATTTATTATTTACTGGCATTTATGGTCAAATATTTCTGCACAATGGCTAATTATGACCACAACAGTTTTTTGAGCGGAGGAAGCCAGAGAACCCAGAGAGAACCACTGAGCAATGGTGAGCAACTGTCAGCTCCCCAACATGCTAACTCCACACAAGCAGGATTAGCATTGGCTGAAAACAAGTGCACCAATCGATGTGCAGTACGCCTTAGTGCACAATGCCACCGTGCCCGTACATGGACAATGGGAGTGAAGTGTCTTGCCCAAGGACACAATGCGGTTGCCGCAGGTGGGATTCAAACTAAGGACCCCTCGACTTGCAGCCTGCACCTCTAACTACTGAGCCATGGTGCCCCCAAAATATTTGATTCATTCATCATACCATTCTATGATCAAAATGTGATATTTTTCTTGATCAGAACACGATAGGTTTGTGATACACATATACACACAGATCTATTTATTCATATTTAGGCCTAAAAAAGTAACAAGAGGCCTGTCACGCCTAGAGAGCTCCGCTGAGGGTCACTGATCGCATGGGCATGTTTTCTAATACTAATATTGTTACAAACTTTAGCCGAAAAATTTTCAGTTGTCACGAAAGTTAAAAAATTTATAGTAATTTATATATTTTTTATACTTACCAATGACCCAGACTTAGCTGGTGCTAACTCTAACAAAACCAGGGCCAAACACAAATTTTGCCCCCCAATCCCCAAAATTTGCATCCAAAACAAAAAGAAATCATGTCCTAAAGGACCTCCATACTACGCCTCTACTGCGCATGCGCAGTGACGCAGTCGTCCCGAAATTGGCGCCAATTATCATTCTTACTGGCAGTGCCTGGTCAGCGCTATGTACTCAGCGGGGAGGCAAGAGTTCCCAACTCCAGGGAGGGCCATCCCCGTCTGGGTCATTGGTAAGTATAAAAAATATATAAATTACTATAAATTTTTTAACATTTTTATACTGTACCAATGACCCAGACTTAGCTGAATAGTAAACAGGCTGGAGGGCCTAGGACATAGAGGAAAATCCAATAAGCTCAACTATATAGTAAAGAGGTAACCCCTTAAGGAGAAAAGGAGTATTAGGCTTTACATGTATCTTTCTTATTTAATATTAGATTAGAAAGATACACTACCGTTAATAATTGAGCACAATAACATTCATGTTCTCTATTAACATCCAGTATAACCCTTATACTAATTATTTTTAAAGCAAGCCAATAAATAAAGTAGTCCAGAGAATTGAGACTCTTTATAGTCATTTAAAAGTGTCCGAGTATTGTATATTAAAGCCCGTTTGACACTTGACATATACAAAAGCTTCACACCGAGCTACACTTTAAAAATAAGACATGAATGAATTTAAACATTAATATTACACTTTAAAACCATCCCGGAAGCGACTCAGAAATACTGACTTGGAGGAGGCATCCCCTTGCTTTTCACTATAAAGCAGGTGACCTAAGGGAACACCCGCCCCCCCCCCCTTCCCCTTGCCCTGGGTCAAATAGCCCAGAGCGAAGAGGGCAGCCAGACGGAGTCACTGCCGGAACAGAAAGCCTGCATAACTATAGTTGCAACTGTTTAGTGGACGACATTCTGAGCAACAGATAACGGATCTAAACAATGCAGGTCTCCAGAAATGGACTCAATATTTCTGAGAAAAAAATTCGTAAATGTGGATGGCTGAGACCAATAAGCAGCCTTCATTAAATCTGTAATAGCAACACTATTAGCATAAGCCCAGGAAGTAGAAAGAGCTCTTACTTCATGAGCAGAAATCTTAAGCACAGACTGCTGAGAAGAAGATAAATCTTCATAAGCAGTACGGATAGTTAACTGAATCCATCTAGCAATAGAATGGACTGAAATGTCCTTTCTATTAGGCATCAAAGACAGAAAGAAACGTTTCCGTCCCTTTCTGATAAACTGAGATCTCTGTTTATAGATACGTAGTGCTCTAACAGGACAGAGTAAAGGCCTACGCCCGTCTGAAGACGGAAGAGCCTTAATAACAATAGGTTCCGGATATTTATTAGGAGCCTGATTCTTAGCTAAAAAAACCCACATTAGTAGTGAAGGTGATAGTGTTCCCAACACTACGATAATGAGAATCATCCACCGATAGTGCATGAAGCTCACTGACTCTTCTGGCAGAAGAGAAAGCTAAGAGAAAAGCTGTCTTATAAGATAAGAATTTGAAATCTACTGTCCCAAGAGGTTCAAATGGCTTTTCCTTCAATTTAAGGAGAACCCAAGCTAAATTCCACTTAGGAATTAATCTAAGAGTTCTGGGTCTATTTATCGAAAAGTTTCTAACCAACTTCGATAAAGAGACATTAGATCCAATTTGTAAACTATCATGATGTGCATAGGTATCAGATAACATAGATCTATAACCCTTTATAGTAACAGGCTGCAGTTTGATTTCGTCAAACAAGTATACTAGAAAGTTTGCAATGTCTGGTATAGAGGGATCAAATATATCTACAGAATGATCCCTACACCAACGACGAAAAACCTTCCACTTAGCCGCATAGTTTAGCGAAGAGGAGGTCCTCCTACAGTTAGAAATCGCGTCCACTGCTCGTCCTGTAAAGTGCTTGCCATGCAAGAAGGACCGCACAACGGAAAAACGTGAAGGTTGAGACCTTGCGGGTTGTGATGGAGTTGGCGCGATTTCCCCTGCGAAAGAAGATCCTCTCGTGGAGGAAGCTTCCGTGGTAGGTCCCACAACAGACACCTGAGTAGATTTATCCACGGTCTCTGTGGCAACAGAGATGCTACCAACAGAATCTTGCATTGAGATTGTTTTATCTTTAGCAATACTTGTTGAATTAACGGCGCTGGAGGATGCGCAAATCCTATCATTCCGTCCCAAGGGATCGACAGAGCGTCTACTGCAAATGCTCTTGGATCCGGACACGGAGACACATACGTCTGCAACTGATTGTTGAGATGTGTCGCAAATAAGTCTATCATTGGCCGTTCCCATTGGTAGCAAATCTGATTGAATACTTGTTTGTTGAGAGTCCACTCCGACGGCAACAAACGACCCTTTCGTGAAAGGGAGTCTGCTAGCACATTCAGACGACCCGGTATGTGACGGACCGAAAGAAGAACGTGATGTTCTAACACAAACAGAAGGATTCTTTCCGTTAGATTGAACAACGGAACTGAATGAGTGCCTCCCTGATTCCGTATATACGCCACTACTGTCGTATTGTCGGATAGGATTTGGACATGAGCATCTTGAATAATGTCCATCCAGTGACGTAACGCAAGCCAAATTGACATCATTTCCTTGATGTTTATGTGCTTGCACAGGAATTGCGGATCCCAAAGACCCTGGCATCTCGAATCCGTTGGGATTAATGATGCACCCCAACCTGTTTGACTGGCATCCGTCATAACGGTAAAACTCGGATCCGGCAACTGCAGCGGAACTCCTTGAGTTAACCACTGAATGTTTGCCCAAGTGTGAATCTCTTGTTTCACTTGATCTGACAAGAGAACGTCTACATCGAGCGAATGAATTTTCACACTCCAATTCTGAGTCAGGAAAATTTGAAGAGGACGTGTGCATAACCGCCCCATCGGAATGAGATTCGCGGCGGCTCCGCACAGACCTATCAGTCTCATAAATTCTCTCGTCGTGACTTTGTCTGCGTGCAGACAATAGCGAGCGTAACAACTGACTAATTTCGCTCTGGTTAACGGCAGACGAACGAGATTGTTGTGCGTCTCGAAGCTCATTCCCAGATGAGTGAATGACTTGGACGGCACCAGATCCGACTTCTCCTCGTTTACTATAAAACCGAGACGTCGGAGCAATAGAAGAAGATTCTGAACATCGTTCTGAAGCGTTAACTCGTTGCCGTACCTCTGAAGAATGTCGTCCAGGTAGGCCGACGTTACCGCAGACGAATGAGCTCGGAAGTAGATCATTACCGAGTTCATTACCCGAGTGAAAGCCCAGGGTGCTAGATTCAATCCGAAGCACATCGCCCGGAATTGATACACCACTCCAAGGACTGCGAAGCGTAGATACTTTCGGAATGTCGGATGTACCATGACGTGAAAGTACGCATCTTTGAGATCTATGCTCGTTGCATAATCGTTCACCCGAATACTCGCTCTGACCGATCGAATCGTCTCCATATAAAACTTCGGAGCGACAATCAGCTTGTTTATCCAGCTCAAATCTATGACTGGACGGAACGAGCCATCTGGTTTCGGAACCAGAAACAGATGGCTGTAGAATCCCAGAGATTCCTGGTTTTCTACGACCTCTACCGCGTTCTTCATTAAAAGAGACTGCACCTCTGATAACAGAGCGTCTCTTTTCTGTGGATTTGACGGAAGATGAGTCCACTTTGGACTTCGAGTTAATGGAGGCTTTCGTTTGAAGGATATCTTCAGACCTTCCGAAGTCACTCCTCTCACCCAAGGGTCGTCCGTAATCGACGCCCACTCTTGTGAAAAACTCGACAACCTTCCGCCAACCGGAACGTGATAGAGGTTTAAGCCATCACCTCCTGGACCTGCGAGGCCTGCGGTAGGAGAAACCACGTCTTCCACGACCCCACCTCGCCTCGTCGACCTCGGGGCGTCCGACCGATTGTCCCGGCCTGAAGGACGTCCCGAACGAGAGTCGCTATCCTGACCGTCTCTCGAATAAGACCAAGAGGACGCACCGGAACCTCTATAGGAACCTCTCTTGGGCGCATTAGACCCAGAAGTGCCTGTCTTATTCGTGTCTGCTGTATCTGACTTCTTAGGAGCAGATCTGAACAACAGAGAATCATTAGCTTTCTTTTTAATTTTATCATAAATAGTGGAAAGCTTGCCGTCAAAGAGAAGTTCTCCTGAGACCGAAGCGACTCTAAGAGAGTTCTTCACCTTAGAATCCACTAGTGTGGATGTAGCTAGGGCTGCGTCACGTCTAACCAACTCCAGATTTGCCACTGAAAGGGCGGAGTTACACGTGGAATAAGCTACTGCCCTTGAAAGAAGTCTTAAAGAGGATTGTATATCCTGAAACTCTTCCCCTTGAAGGCGCAGTGATAACGCCTTAGTAAGGTGATCTGCGTAAGATAAGGCATCTAAATTGGCTCTGTTAGACGCAATAGCTGTTTCCAACACCGCGGTTGGAATAGAAGCTGACGACGGTAATGATAGCTCTAAGTCTTCCGCCTCGTCGTCCATACGCAGAGGAACTCTCGGTATACCCTGTCCTGCCGTATCGAATTTATTCCTTGCATTAATGAAAGGCAGGTTGAGAGTATTAGCGGACAAGAAACCTGCTTTCCCCGTCCTGGAAGCAAGTTTAAATATAGCGTTGTTCAATAATTCAAATGTTCTAGCAACATTATTGGACTGCGACGGAAACTCGGGAGCGATGTCCCTGAACCGCTCAAAAAATTCAGAGTCCAATGACGCTATAATTCTCTTGTCCGGAAGCGCAGCAGTCTGGCCCGACGGAACAACTTGAGGGAGAAAGTGCTGGATGAAGTCCACGGCAGCTTTATGTTGTTCCGAAAGGGATAGCTCCAAGTCATCCGTATCCCTTTCACCATCCGGTCGGACCTCATGATGTTCCCGGTCGTCCGCCCCCGATGCTTCGGCAGAGCGTTCCGACCCAGCGCCGTCGGATAATTCTCTATCCGACACCGTTTCTGTCGGCTGCTGGGATGCTGCGATAAGCTGTGCTATCTGCACAAGAATGTCCGGCGTCGAGACCTGCGGAGGCGCAGTCTTTCGCTGCTTTGCCGAGGGCAGCTACGCATCAGATGGCTCCCGCATACTTTTCCTATGCGAACGTCCAGAGTCCATCGGTCTCGAATCCCTGGCTGCCAGATGGTGTGACCTGGTCGCCGAAGAATCCTTCATCGGCGAAGCTGGTAATATATCGGCGGTCACGCAGCCAAGGTGCGGTCGTGTGCGCTGACGAGAAGAGGAAGCCTTAACAGTCTCTGCGGACTGCTTATACAACGGACCGTCCTGAGCGATGGACGTATGCTCCGCTAAAGACACATTTTGCACCACAACATCTGGTCCCAGATGTTGTTGTACGAGAGAGGGACCTCTCTCGCCCGCGGCCCGGCTGGACCTGGACGAGCTAGGAACCGGACTAAAAGGCTTCCTCCGTTCTCGCTTACTATCCGCCGTCACTGGGTGTGCATCTATTATGTTTATAGTGCTCGCATCACCCAAAATTTCCTCTTGGACCGCATCGGACGAACCCGGCTGCTGAACCATTCGGTGAATGGACGCTACACCGGGCGAGCTAGCGGACGACATTTGTCTAATCTCCATGAGCACTTTTGCCGCTAGCTCTGAATTCATTTGTGACGACGGACGCACACTTGAAGAAGATAACATGGAAACATCACCCTGTTCTGGTTCCTCTGAAATAGAAACTGAGAGAGTAGAGTGACCTTGCGGAGAAAGAGCCGGCATCGCTCTTTCTCCAGAAACAACATATCGTGACACACGTTTCCAATGTTTCTCATCCCAATGTTCACATATAGGACAGGGATTAATGCGAGAACACTGACTACAATTAATACAATGATCATGAAAGTCAGAGGAAGATTTCTTCCCATTACAATTTGAACAACGTCCCTTCATTGTGAAAGAACAACAATAAGTCCTAGTTACTCGCAAAAACCCCTGACACAAAGATACATAATAACATGATCCATTAATAAATGAAAAAACAATTGCAAAACAAAATAATTTTGAAAAAATATTTTTTCAGCGAAGCCCAAGTTGCTGAAAAGTAACGTTGAGCCCCGATGGATCCGATGGCAAAGTGTGGTCAAAAATTTTAAATTTATATAAAATAATTAATGAGACACTTTCGGATAATATAAATGTATCTTATAGTGAGATAAACTACAGCAAAGGCAAACAGCCCCCCTCAAAAAAGGCTGTTGCCAATGAAAACAAACAGTGTAAAAACACCAGAAAACATGACTCCAGGCACTGAAAAAACTGGCCCGGAATCAGTCATCAATTACACTCTATCTGATGCAAAACAGAGACTCCCAGGGGAGAATCTGTAGAACATCAGATGGAAGATGCAGAACACAAACGTTATACACCCATGGGTGAAAACGTAACTATAGGGAAAATAACAGAAAACATTCTGTAACCAAGCAACTCTCCCAGGAAATTTTAGAAATGAAATTTCTCAAAAATATGCCAAAAGCATGGGAGAATTGCAAGGGGGGACTTTAGAAGGCTAGGGGAGAGGAAACACTGAATAAGCAGTGCAACAATTAGCAGGAATGACAACAAGAGGCCCATGCCTCGAAAATAGGCAACTTAACATAATTTCATCAAAAAATTTTAAGTACAGCCCTGATTATTTTTTGTCACTTCTTTTTCCTCTCCTCCTTCTATCCTCCTTAGAATCACATTTTCTCCAAAAATTACGTGTCTGGCATCCTTTAAACTGAGATTTACAAGCACAAAGATCAGTGAGATGTTGACTGATGAAGGGCCAAACAGAGAATGATAATTGGCGCCAATTTCGGGACGACTGCGTCACTGCGCATGCGCAGTAGAGGCGTAGTATGGAGGTCCTTTAGGACATGATTTCTTTTTGTTTTGGATGCAAATTTTGGGGATTGGGGGGCAAAATTTGTGTTTGGCCCTGGTTTTGTTAGAGTTAGCACCAGCTAAGTCTGGAGCATTGGTACAGTATAAAAATATTATGGCTTGGATCGATTACACACCGCCTATTGACATTACATGACATTATAAAGTTTGGTCCAAAAATATTCAGTAGTTTAGAAATTATGGCTCAGACAAGCAAAATATTTTTTTCTTGCTCTTGTGGCCTGTGACCTTGACCCTGTGGGGTTACAGACTTTATAATGGTTGATGACACACCATCCATTGATAATACATATTGTTATAAAGTTTATTGAAAAATATTCAGCTGTTCAGAAATTATGGCCCGGACAAGGAAAATGTTGACGATGGACGGACAGACGGACGACAGACAACGGACGACAGACGACGGACGAATCAGTATGAGAAAAGCTCTGCTGACTTTGTCAGCGGAGCTAAAAATGAAAGTGTCAATGACACTGTATCTCAACTTGTCAAGACATGTACATGTATAGTATGTGACACAGCAATGACAAACATCATGGTAATGATCTCATAACAAAGGTACATATAAAGTATTGTAATGGTCTGTACATAAATACTGACCGTAGCCTGTAACAAATGTATAGGTAAAGTATTGTAAAGGTGGGTGACAGTCAGATGCTAAACTAGAAAAGAAATCTTTGAGACCCAGAGTGGGTTTGACTGAACCCCAAAATATTTGTTCTCATAGCACAGTGATAACAAAGTCACCCCAAACACATTCATTCCTGTCCCAAGGTGAAAACAAAGGCACCCAAGACGTTTCGTGAAGATCAGTTCATAAATACGAGCTGTATAGAAGTTGTGACAAAAAACTGATTGGACCTAATGTCGGTACAAAATGGACACCGGCAGCCATCTTGAATTTTGGACCGCACTCAGAAACACTCGTTCTTGTCCCAAGGTGATAACAAAGGTACCCAAGAAGTTTCGTGAAGATCAGTTAATAAATACAGCCTCTAGCCCGAGCCGTATTGACATGTGCACTTACAGTGTATAAGTAGCACTAAATAAATCAAAATTCATCTAATTTGCATAATTTCTGCACGCGAAAAAAAACCCATACTGTATGTGATGTATTCCATTTTACTAAACATTCATACAAAAATTTATTCAAATCAGAACTTTCATACAGAAGTTCTGTACAAAAGACTGATTGCACTAATTTTGGTAGAAAATGGCTGCTGGTGGCCATCTTGAATTTCGGACCACACCCAGAAACACTCGTTCTCATCCCACTGTGATAACAAAGGTACCCAAGAAGTTTCATAAAGATCGGTTCATAAATATGGCCTCTAGCCTGAGCCATATAGAAGTTGTGCACAAAAAACTGATTAGACCTAATTTCGGTACAAATTGGCCACTGGCAGCCATCTTCAATTTTGGACCGCACTCAGAAACACTCGTTCTCGTCCCAGGGTGATAACAGAGGTACCGAAGAAGTTTCGTGAAGATCGGTTGATAAATGCAGCCTCTAGCCCAAGCCGTATTGACATGTGTACTTACTGTGTGTAAGTAGCACTGAAAAAATCAAAGTTCATCTAATTTGCATAATTTCTGCACGAGAAAAAAACCTGTATTATATGTGATGTATCCCATGGTACTAAACATTCACACACAAAAATTTTCAAATCAGCACGTTCATATGGAAGTTCTGTCGAAAAATCTGATTGCACCTAATTTTGTACAAAATGGCTGCCAACGGCCATCTTGAATTTCGGACCGCACCCCAAAACACTCGTTCTCGTCCCATGGTGATACCAAAGGTACCCAAGAAGTTTTGTAAAGATCGGTTTATAAATACGGCCTCTAGCCCGAGACGTATTGGCATTTGCACTTACAGTGCTGAAAGTAACACTAAATACATCAAAGTTAGTCTAATGTGCATAATTTACGTACGAGAAAAAAACCCGTATTATATGTGATGTATCCCATGGTACTAAACATTCATACAAAATATTATTCAAATCAGTGCTTTCATATGGAAGTTCTGTGCAAAAATCTGATTTCACCTAAGTCTGCACAAAATGGCCGCCAGCGGCGAACTTGAATTTCAGATCGGATCCAAAAACACTCGTTCTCATCCCACTGTCATAACAAAGTTACCCAAGAAGTTTCGTAAAGATCGGTTCATAAATACGGCCTCTAGCCCGAGCCGTATTGAATTGTTGATGGACAGACAGATGACGGATGACTGGCCATGGCATAAGCTCAAATTTGGATTCGCCAAAGTTGAGCTAAAAATGTGGAAAGTGTGTTCACATGTTCAGGCAGGGTCTCTAGATGTGCATACAGGTTTTGGATTTTTGATTCTGTCCTGTGTGGCAGCAGTAGCCCCACTTTTGTCATTAGACAATCGGTTTCCAGTGAAAGGCTCCTAGGGGTTTTAATTTGAAACATTGAAAATGTGTCCATAACCTCCAGGAGGATGTGTATATGTGCATAAAGGTTTTGGATTTTTAGTTCAGCCCTATGTGGTGCCCATGGAGCCACTTTTGTCCTGATAGAATAATTTTCGGGTGAAAGCTCTTGGGGCTTTTAATTTGAAATGTTGAAACATTGTTCATATATTCCGGTAGTGTGTCTAGATGTGCATAAAGGTTTCAGATTTTTGATTCAGCCCCATGTGGCATCCATAGCACCACTTTTGTCATTAGAGAATCAGCAAAAGGCTCCCAGGGGTTTTAAATCGAAATGCTTTAAGTGTGTTCACATGTTCAGGTAGGGTTTCTAGATGTGCTTAAAGGTTTTGAATTTTTTATCTGGCCTCATGTGGCTCCCGCAATGCCATTTTTTGTCATTAGACAATCGTTTTGTGGCAAAAGGCTCCTAGAGGTTTTAATTCAAAATGTTGAAAGTGTGTTCATATGTTCAGGTAGGATCTTTAAATGTGCATAAAGGTTTTTCGGATTTTTGATTTAGCACCATGTGGCATTCGTAGCGACACATTTATCATTAGAGAATCAGTTTCCTGTGAAAGGTTCCTAGGGGGTATTAATCTTGTTAAATAATATTGTTGTTTATCAATCAATTTAATGTGCCATATAATACAGTTAAAACTAGAAGTCCTGTCATGAAATGCGCACAAATAGCACATTGATATGCGCGTTATGGCCCAAGTAAAGCTATCAAATTATATACATATGGCCTGTGCACAAGCAATGTTTCAGCCAATGGACCTCCGGGTAACCCGGAGGTCCATTGGCAGAAACATTGCATGTGTTTGCTATGAGTACCAAGAGAACCTGCCGTGCTTTGGATGCCATTCGATATGGCAATTGCGCACAATTCCAACGCGCAATTAAGCCTAGATAAGCGCACTATTTGTGACAGGACTTCTAGTTTTAACTGTACCTTTTGATTTCTCTCTGTATCAAACATTACCATAACCAATAATCAAGAATGCAAATATGGGGATACACTACAGGGTGCTTTGCACACAAATGACACCATCTAGTTGATAATTTGTTTGATGTCGATATGTAAAATATAAAACTGGATAAATAGGTTTCAAAACAAAAATATATCCACACAAAGATTAATGGTAATCATCATAATTGTGTTTGTATGAAAATATTTTATTGAAGGCCAAACTATATGCATCACAGAACTTGTTTCCCAATAACCCCTGACCTACATGTAATTCGCTACCATTGTCCAATTTCTATTGAAATTGCATTTACAAAGCCACAGCCTCTGAGCTTCAAGAGACATGTGTGGTTGTATCCGCAGGGGAATTCCGAAGATTTAAACATGGCCCTTTGTGACGAAAAATGGGACACAATCTTTGATAAGCCATGTTTAGATACAATTGTCTCCGACTTCACTGCTAAGCTCTTTCAAACAGCATCCAAATACATACCAAACAAATTGATTATGTAAAGGTCAAATCAGCCTAAATGGATGCACAACGAAATATGCCTACTGATAAGATACAGGAAACTTTTATAGCATGTAGCTACAGTTAAAACTGGAAGTCCTGTCATAAAATGCGCACAAATAGCACGTTGATCTGCGCGTTAATGTATGCGTTGTGGCCATAGTAAAGCTATCAAATTTTGAACATACGGCCTGTGCACAAGCAATGTTTCAGCCAATGGGCCTCCAGGTAACCCGGACGTCCATTGGCAGAAACATTGCATGTGTTTGCCATGAATAACCAGGAGAACCTGCCGTGATTTGGATGCCATTCAATATGGCAATTGCGTGTTGGAATTGCGCGCAATTAAGCCTAGATAAGCACACTATTCGTGACAGGACTTCTAGTTTTAACTGTAAGCATTCGAGCCTACCACATGCCTGGGCAAATTATAAACACAAACAGAATGAAGTTTTATATATATATCAAAAGTTCAGAACACACTAAGTATCCCTAATACCCCTTCGTCCCGGTGGTGGAAAATCCTAATAACATTCGCTGGAAACAATGTCCCAGGGCTTTCACCACTTGAACAAAATGTACTCTACTAACGTAGAAAAAGCTTAAGTATTTAATGAGTACTTCTGTTCCATCTCTTCTGTTGATGACACTAATGCCTCCTTACCAGACTCCTTGACCCTTGTGCCACAAATTATCAACAGTATATGCCTTCAAATTAGAGACATCAATGAACTGATCAAATCTATCAAAACAACCAAAGCATCAGGCCCGGATTTGATAAGTCCACGTCTCCTAAAGGAATGTTGTCCTTCCCTGAGTGACCACTTACGATCCTCTTCAATATCTTACTGAATAATTCATATTTTCCTTCTATGTGAAAAAAGCCAACGCCATACCCTTCTTGACAAAATATCCTTCAAACATAGTTTCAAATTATCCTCCAATCTCACTGATTGGCTGTGTTGGCAACAAGCCTGCAAATACTAATTTATTTGGTGCCTGTCATTGTGACAGGTACCAACAGTTTTGTGCCAGTCATCGAAGACTTTGTACCTGTCATAATGTTTAAACACAGTCGGCACTTGATAACTTGAACTCGGATAACTCAAATATATGAGATAACCCTAAGCTGGCTATCAGTCCCAGCAATTTGGGCCTTGCAACCCTCCCAGGAAATATTGACCGTCCTTGACAGTGTCAGTGATGGCCTATATTTTCTGGGATGTGTGGAGGTGTTTTCCCTTGTCCAATTTCCAAGTTTCTGTGTTCTTGTGTTCAAGGCTTTCAAATACCTCAAATACTTCCAAAGTGCATAACTCGAAGACCGAGATAAGTTGAAGTTATTGGTTGGTCCGGTAAACATTGAGTTTACGAGTTTCGACTGTATAATGTGGTTCTTGACATTTTGTTACAAAATTTCAGGGGTTAGCATGTTATTAGTTCAAAGTATCATGGTGGTGTGTGTTGTATATGCAGATCTGACAATAATCTTGGCTTATTATCATTTATTGGAAAGCTCTCTTTCAGAGAGCTTTCCAATAAATGATAATAAGTCAAGAATTTGGTTCTGTTAAATTCTACACAAATTGAACCCGACTTCTACTTAGTTCTAATAAAATGTACTGGTCATTATGACAGGCACAATTGAATTGGTGCCTGTCAAACATGCAAATTGTGCCTGTCAGTGACCATGACAGGCTGCTTATTTGCTGGCTTGGTTGGCAAAGTGTTTGAAAAGTGCATTTTTAAATGACTTTGGAAGTATTTGATTGAACATAACATTCTGAGTCCATTTCAATCAAGTTTCACTCCAGGTGATTCAACGGGGGTCCTACAACTAAAAGATATTTATGATGAGTTCTGTCATGCTCTTGATGAAGGCAAAGAAGTTCAGGCTGTGTTCTGTGACATCAGTAAAGCATTCGACAAAGTATGACATGTCAGTCTTAACCACAAACTCGAGATGATAGGTATTTCAAGAGATCTACTCCTCTTCTTGATCCTATATCTCCGATAGATATTAACAAGTCTTGAGACCTATCAACTCTGGTGTTCCCCAAGGGTGAATTTTTTTCGCAGACGAAACATCACTATATCCCATAGTTGGAAACCCTGATCAGGCTTTGATCTTGATCAACCATGACTTGGCAACAATTGAACATTGGTCTAAAACATGGTTGGTTGAGTTCAATCCTCAAAAAAAACAGAAACTATGCTCATAACAGGTAAAACCAACCAATCGACACCCCCACCCTTTTACCTAGGGGGAAGCCAAATCTCTGAAGTTATTGAGCACTGTAAAGCACCCCAGAGCAATCTTGAATAGCACTTGTACATGGAATAACCATATAGAACACATCATCAGCTCCAAAGGATGAACTCATATAGATATGTGAAGAGTGCATAAGTTCACCCTTGATCATAAGATCTGGGAAAAGATATATTTTGCATTCATTAGGCCTCTCCTAGAGTATGCAGACTGTGTTTGAGATAACTGTTCAATAACTAAAGCCGCAGAGTAAGAAAAAATCCAACTAGCTGCAGAAAGAATAATTACTGGCACCACCAATTCCTCATTTTATACTCAAACATGCTGGGCCACTCTCCAAGAAAGACACCAGAATCACAAGCTCCTCCAATTTTTCAAAATGTATCATCAGCTTACACCCCCATACATCTCCAACAAGGTACCACTCATTACATCATCTATCAGTCAAGGCCATTATCTTCAATCCAATTTAAATCATCATATTCCGTTAGGTCACACAAATCTTTACCAGGCTTCCTTTGTTCCATCCGTTACCAATCAGTGGAATAGCATACCCATTCCAGCGAGAGTAAACTCCTCCATTAGACATTTTAAGAGTTTCTTAAATAATGGTTGCCGATGTCCAAATCGCGACCAGATCAGATATACCATTGTAGGTTAAGGTTACGTTGTAGTCATAATTAACGTCCACTTACAATAATTATCCATCAGCCTCTCCCTTCTGTCAGTGTAGTGAGCATGAAACAACTGACGATTTCTTGTTGCATTGTCCACTGTATTCTGATGCTCGTAATTCCACCATTTATGTTCTACCATTCAACGTTGATCACTCTATGTTTCTCTTTGATTCGGAAAGATTGAACAACCCAGAAAGCTATGCTTCTCTTTGATTCGGAAAGATTGAATAACCCAGAAAAGTTTTCATAGCAGTCCAAGACTACATCTTACTGAGTGGATGCTCCCACTGAACGCAAACAAACTAATGCCTGATTAATTTTAATCATTACTTCTGTAAGGCATTACATGTAAGTGATGTTCCAGGTCTTGTCTCCATGGCCTATCAGATTTGACAACAGATGCAGTCGGTGCTATTCTTTTTTAACAGGTGTCTTATTCTGGTTACACTTTTTGGAAAAAGTCAAAGTTATATCCCAGCTAGCACACTTCTTTGGCATAGTGTAAAGGTGCCCTCACGGGACACAATTACTGTTGTCATTATGCAAAATCAACATAGCCTGTGACTGGTGGTGCCATCTTAATGTTGTGCCAAGGATGTGTGTTAAGATGGATCCATGCAGTGCACAACAGGGTTAATCCACAGTGGATTAAACTAGTTAACAAACAAATAGCCATACAGACTGTGCTTGAACAGGTTGTATTTGTTCCTATGGAAACGTTTTGTGTTCAAGTATTATTTCCATTTAGGTTCATTATCTCATTCTTCTCTCTCTCTTTTGCTCCCCTCTCTCTTTCTCCTGTTCCATCTTCCATTTTTCTCATCTGTATGCTAAGGTTTAAACAATATTAGTTGCAGCGTATGACCAAATCTTTCAATTGCTCAAGTACTCTGTTTACCAAGGGAGACGGTTTAACATAAGCTATTACCATCCTGACGATCATGTCTTTTTATCTGTTGTTTCCTTCATTTATCTTGATAATAATACATACTTTGTTAATTAGGCCTAAAAAAATAAATAATATGTTTCTCAGGCCCTCCCACATGGTCCTTTTGGCTGCCGCATGCTCTCTTTTCATAACCAATTTAAACTTAAAATGAAAGTGTCAATGACACTGTAGCTTAACTTGTGTGTTGTGTTTGATGAAAAGGATAATGTTCAATGTTTATGAAAGGATTATGAAATAAGACAAGAATTGTGATAATTGGGAATATGTTCATTTCTGTTCCCTGTATGCTATGTTTATGATAAAAATAATATGAGGTGTACACTGTACTAAAGAGCTGAGGGGTGGGGTAATATGACCTCACAGTTAATGTATGTGGCCCTCACAGTTAACATATATCAACAAAAGTTACCAAGTTACAGTGAAATTATTCCAAAACGAGCCATCCTATCAAGTTACATTAAAATCCCTTCATAAATATGGCCTGTAGACTGTGCTAAAGGTTTTCGGGCTTCAGGCCCCTGTAGCCGTCAGTTTCCCAATTGCGTTCAAAGGGGACGTTCTCATCTAGACATTAGTCAACCTATCAAGTTACAATGAAATCCTTTAATAAATATGACCTGTAGACTGTGCTAAAGGTTTTTGGGCTTTGGGCTCTGGCAGCCATCATGGTTGAATGATCGCAACCAAAAGGGGACATTCTCATCTGGGCATCATCTGGAGTGATCCTACAAAGTCACAATGAAATCCCTTCATAAATATCACGACCAAAAAGGGATGTCATCGTCTAGGCATTATATGGAGTCAAACTTATGGGTAACAATGAAGTCCTTCCATAAATATGACCAATAGACTATGCTAAAGGTTTTGGGGTTTTGGGTTCAGGCAGCCATTAAGGCTGAATGATCGCGACCAAAAGGGGACGTTCTCATCTAGACATTATTTAGAGTCATCCTACCAAGGTACAATGATATCCCTTCATAAATATCACCTGTAGACTGTGCTATAGATTTTCGGGCTTTGGACCCCTGTAGCCAACACAGTTGCCTAATGGTGTCCAAAAGGGGCTGTTCTCATCTAGACATTACATGAAGTCAACCTACCAAGTTACAATGAAATCCCTTCATAAATATGATCTGAAGACTGTGCTAAAGGTTTTTGGGCAGCCATCATGGTTGAATGATCACAACCAAAAGGGGACATTCTCATCTGGACATCATCTGGAGTGATCCTATGAAGTTACAATGAAATCCCTTCATAAATATGACCTGTAGACTGTGCTCAAGATTTTCGGGTTTCAGGCACTTGTAGCCATCACAGCTGACCAATCACGACCAAAAGGGGTTGTCATCATCTAGGCATTATATGGAGTCAACCTAACAGGTTACAATGAAATCCTTCCATAAATATGACCTTTTGCCTATGCTAAAGGTTTTTGGGCTCGGGCACCCATCAAGGCTGCATGATCGCGATCAAAATGGGACGTTCTCATCTAGATATTATTTGGAGTCATCCTACCAATTTACAATGAAATCCCTTCAAAAATATGACCTCTAGACTGTGCTAAAGGTCTACGGGCCCCTGTAGCCGTCACAGTTGCCCAATCACGTCCAAAAGGGGACTTTCTCATCTAGACATTGTATGAAGTCAACCCACCAATTTACAATGAAATTCATCAATAAATATGACCTGTAGACTGTGCTAAAGGTTTTCGGGTTTTGGGCTCGGGCAGTCGTCACAGTTGGCAGATCATGCCCAAATGGGGAAATTCTCTTCTAGACATCCTACCAAGTTACAATGAAATCCCTCCACATTAAACATGACCTGCAGTCTGTGCTAAAACTTTTTGGGTTTCGGGCTTGGGCAGCCATCACGGTTGATAGATCAAGCCCAAAAGGGGACGTACTCATCTAGGCATTATACAGAGGCATCCTACCAAGTTACAATGAAATCCCTTCATAAATACGACCTGTAGACTGTGCTAATGGTTTTCGGGTTTTGGGCTCGGGCAGCCATACCAGTTGCCCGATTGCAACCAAAAGGGGACGTTCTCATCTAGACATGACCCCAAACCTCATATGAAATTTCGCGACAATCAGACAAGAACTGCGGGGTGTAGCCTGTGCTAAAGGAAAATGTGAACAAACGTCACAGACTAACAGACTTCCGCACGCGTGATGGCAATAGCTTATCTTGACTATGTCAAGTTAAGCTAGAAAATTAAAATTAAATGATTTATGTCTGATATTTTACCCAAGTTAAAAAAATTGATGAATTTGTCCCTTGAGTGCAAGAAGGCTTTGCAATGCTTTAGCATTGCAAAGCCTTCTGGCACTCAAGGGATGAAATACACCACCACCCATGCCATTCTGTAGATTATGAGGCCTAAAACTTGAACCAAGAACATGAACTTTTGATGGTTAAGAAGTAATTACTGAAATAAAAAATAAAATAAAAAACCGCTTGCCCGCATGCAATTTCACAAATAATGGCCTGAGAAACAGAAGATCTACTTTGTGTGGCCTTATGTACAGTCATTTTGATTTTGTGTTTGACCTTCATTGTAGTATGGATAAAAACAGTTTTTGCTAAATAAATATTGTTTAAACTAACTTCTGTTTCCATTTCCATGTTTGTCTGCTAACCAAAAGATAGCAAAATAAAATAATACTTTTAGCTGTCCTTCTTTGCCATGCAATTATATTCAGTGTCAAACTGATCTATACTGATCTCTTATCGCTTAAGCCTTGTAAAATGAAATTGGTACCACTGAAATCACAAGTCAACATTGTATCTACAATATCCACATTCCCTCATGGTTAGAACCATTAGATTACCAAAATGAGGTCTGAAAGCTTACGAAATTACAGATAAATGAAATCATTAACTGAAATAATTGTGGTTTTGTTCACCTCACCCCTAGCAAATTGGATTCATTTAACAAAAAAGTTATTATTGTTGTCAAATCTGCCAGTCCCATAACAGTCCACTCTCCAAGAAGCATGCTCCATGAGCCTGAGGACGACAGTTTCAGAACAAATTATACAAAGTAAAACACAGAACGGACAATCACACACTCTAAACCAAGTCTGTTGGTCGATACAAATTTTTTTAATATGGGATTGTTAATATTGATGGTTGTTCCAATCTTTCTTACCATAGTTCACTTTATTTGAGCATTTAAATGGCAGTTGTCATTACCAAACACCATAATACCATGCAGGATACCAAATAAATAGCAAGTCCAATTTAGGTGGGAACAGATAGATGAGAAATTAAATTCTGGTATATTTCTGGTTTTGTGAGACCAAACTATCCAATTTTTTGGTGTGATTATTAGTGGCTCTAGGTCACTTGATAGCAAAAAAAAATTTATGACTCCGAAAAAAAACTAAAAGTTGTGCACGGTTTCATATGGGTATTGAAATGTAAATGATGGGGAATTTATCACTACAAATGGGCTTAAGGTGCTACATAAGTAATGGAATTTTGTTTATTTTGAAATTCCACCTCTGATATTCCTTAAATTCAAATTAAATATACACAAACTATACATCAAAATGAAGGTTAGGAGATATAGAACACAAAAAATATATTAAATCAACTCATATAGTTAAAACTAGAAGTCCTGTCATGAATAGTGCGCTTATGTAGGCTTAATTGCGCGTTGGAATTGTGTGCAATTGCCATATCGAATGGCATCCAAAGCACGGCAGGTTCTCTTGGTTACTCATAGCAAACACATGCAATGTTTTTGCCAATGGACCTCCGGGTTACCCGGAGGTCCATTGGCTGAAACATTGCTTGTGCACAGATCACATGTACATAATTTGATAGCTTTACTTGGGCCATAACGTGTACATTAACGCGCATATCAACTTGCTATTTGTGCGCGTTTCATGACAGGACTTCTAGTTTTAACTGTAGAGTTGACAGCCGGCACCACTGGTTCCTGGAAGTCTGAAATCATATTCGTACCAGAACTGATATTACACGTACAATAATATGTCACGAGAACAACTTGTGGCCAAATGTGCTTTACACATCCAAGAACAAAGCTAGACATTCAAAACACTTTAGAGTGCTGCGATAGGACTGCATTTGGGAAAAGGACAACACTACCTACATTTTTTATGAAGATGAATTCCATGTTCAACAGATATGCGTAAACCACTCAATACCACAAATTTTCATCGAAAAAGAAAATCGTAATTCTAAGAAATTTCAACAAGTGTCATGATACCTTGCATAGAATATGGCAAATGTGCAGTCTCTATACAGTACGTGGAGAGTGTATTCAGAGTTTCCGCTATACCGGCTGTGGGTCCGTAGACCGGACCCATTCCCCCCACCGATCATACTATGATCAGTCAGAAAAGCTGGTGGTTAAAATGTCGAGTACAATGCTGTATCGTAACGACACTCAGGATCCTTTGTTTCCAAGTAATGTAGGCATAATTATGTTGTATACTATGCCTACTATTACAAGCGACAACCTGATTCTTTATAACCCCCAGACGAGAGGGGGAAACAAAGTTCAAATCCTAAACTTCACCTATAAAATTTCAGACTCAAATTGTCCTGTTTGGTCCGAAATCACTGGCTTTTAATTTGAGCAATAAATGATGTAATTGCACGTGCATGACGTCACACGTCAGCATCATGGTTCTTTTTGAATATTTCGTTCTCTCTGCATTTCCAATTATTTACGTTGGCACGTATCGGGTTGTATAAAAAAATTGAGGTCAAGCGTCACAGTCACTGTTAGGATTCGTGGATTTTGTGTTATTTTGGGTTTGTATTTTTATGAAACCTCTGACCAGATGTAGTATTGTGTGCCCAATGGGAATTTAGAGAATTGTAGGAGGAAAAAATACATATTTTCCACTTCAATTATTTAGCATTTTAGCGACCAGAATACCCCCAGAGAGTACCTAAAAATCAGCCCCTCCTCCAGAAGGCACGTGTGGCAGATGCCTTTGGCATCTGAGTTTCACTTTCTTTAAACTACCGGACCCACAAATTTTCCCCTAGCGGAAACCCTGGTGTATTATCACTAAATCACCTGCAGAGTGAAGATTCCACCCAAGCAATAATAGCAAATTTATTGCAAGGCATAACAAGCACAGGCAAAGTTTCAACCAATGGACCTCCGGGTTAAACCCGGAGGTCCATTGGCTGAAACATTGCTTGTGTTTTTTGTCCATATGTATAAAATTTGAAAGTTATAGTTTGGGTGATAACTCCACTCCGTGGGTGATTTAGTAACAATCCACTCTCCATGTACTGTATATATAATAATAGTATGCTGTATTAAGGCGATCTTTCTCATTATTTGATTTTAGACGGCATTGTATATCGATGCTTTTTTTGTCCAATGACATTGACCGGAAATCGAAAGTAATTCACGATGTCAACAAAGGCAACAGTTTTGGAATTTACCCCCATGCAGCTCTGTCGCTGTGTTTTGAAGAATTTTGATGCCCTAGCTTTGTTCTTGGATATATGAAGCACATTTGGTCACAAGTTGTTCTCATGAAATATTGTTTTATTATCAGTTCTGGTATGTATACGGTAGCAGACTTCCAGGAACAAGTGGTGCCTGCTGTCAACTCTGTGAGTTGATTACATACATGTTTCGTGTTCTATACATCTCAACTTTCATTTTAATGTATAATTTGTGTATATTTAATTTGAATTTAAGGAATATGAGAGGTGGGAATTTCAAAATAAACAAAATTTCATTACTTATATACATGTAGGCCCTTAAGGAATTTCTAAATAAACAAAATTCTACTACTTATATAGCACCTTAAGGGCCTATATAAGTAATGAAATTTTGTTTATTTTGAAAATTCTCACCTCTGATATTCCTTCAATTCAAATTAAATATACACAAAATGTACATCAAAATGAAGGTTGGGATGTATAGAACACGAAACACATGTGTAATCAACTCATAGAGTTGACTGTAGGCACCACTGGTTCCTGGAAGTCTGCTGCCGTATTCGCACCAGAACTGATAATTTAATAATACTTCACGGCAACAACTTGTGGTCAAATTAGTCTTTGTAAGACTGTGATCCGGGGCCCTCCTGGCCCTCAAAGTCTTTGAGAGACCCGTTCAAATCTAGTCTGACTAAAAATGAAAGAAACTGACCGTATTTGGGTCGACTCAGTTCACGCTTCATATCGAAGACACAAATCACATAATCAACATTCTACTTGTCGTACTCAGCCCAAATTTAATTTATTTATGTGTCTGCATCATTTTTTTGCAAACACAGCATCAAATTCAAGAAATGTTAAAAAATATCTGACTTCAACACGTAAAATAACATCATGTTTCAAAGATAAACAAATTGTACTACACATGCGCATAGATACTGTGCGCATGTGTAGTACAATTTGTATATCTTTGAAATCTGTGTTTTTTGACGTCGTGAAGATGGATATTTTTCAACATTTCTTGAATTTGATGTTGTGTTCGCGTTAAAAAATGATGCAGACACGTAAATAAATTATATTTGGGCCGAGTACGACAAGTAGAATGTTGATTATGTGATTTGTGTCTTCGATATGAAGCGTGAACTGAGTCGACCCAAATGCGGTCAGTTTCTTTCATTTTTAGTCAGACTAGATTTGAATGGGTCTCTCAAAGACCTTGAGGGCCAGGAGGGCCCCGGGTCACAGTCTTACAAAGACTATGGTCAAATGTGCTTTATATATCCAAGAACAAAGCTAGGGGATAAAAATTCTTCGAAACATGGCGGCAGAGCTGCATTGGGGAAAATTCCAAAGCTTTTGCTTTTGTTTACATATGAGTATACTTTCGATTTCTGGTCGACGTCATCCGACAGAAAAAGCATGTAAAAACGCCATCTGTTATTAGATAGAGATTGCACAGTTGCCATATTCAATGCAAGGTATCATGGTACCTGTTGAAATTTCTTAGAATTTCGATTTAGTTTTTCGATGGAAATTCGTGGTAACGAGTGATTTGCGCATGTCTGTCGAGCATGGAAACCATCTTCAATGAAAAATGTAGACAGTGTTGTCCTTTTCCAAAATGCAGTCCTATCGCTGTGTTCGAAAGTGTTTTGAATGCCTAGCTTTGTTCTTGGATATATGAAGCACATTTGGTCACAAGTTCTTCTGATGAAATATTATTTTATTATCAGTTCTGGTGCGAATACGGTAGCAGACTTCCAGGAACCAGTGGTGCCTACAATCGACTCTATGAGTTGATTACATATGTGTTTCGTGTTCTATACATCCCAACCTTTATTTTGTTGTATAATTTGTGTATATTTAATCTGAATTTAAGGAATATGAGAGGTGAGAATTTCAAAATAAACAAAATTCCATTACTTATATAGGCCCTTAAGGGTCTACACTACACATAAGCCATATTTTGCTCACATACGAACTCCTCAATATCGGAAATACATTTTAAAAACAACCACAATGAAGACACCTGTAATCATTATCAGGTAATCAAAACTCTCCAGGTGCTTCCACAAATTGTTATAAACTCACTTGAAGTATCGCTCGCCCATGTACAAGATAGGTAACAAAGCAAAACACATATATTGACAGTAAATATATACATATTGGCGAATATTTTCAAAAATTTATAATTTTTAAGACATTTCTCTTGTTGATGACCTCACAACACTTCCGTTTATGTTCCAATGACAAGACAGGTATAGATGCGATATAGTTCCAATAATGTCCAGGAAAGCGATTCATTCCTTTGAAACAATTTGCCTTGTGTATCTAGCAGAGAACAAATCTATTGTACGTCAATTAGCATTAGAAGGAAAATATTGTCTATAAAATACATCAGTTTCTGGAAGATAAAAAATGGGCATCACATCCAATGTGTGACGCACACCTGGCGTAGTAATATAATTTATGATTCACTTGAGCGACACACAGGTGAGCGCATTTTGGATTGTTTATTGAACGAAAAGAATGTCAACAACTCAGGGCTGATAACTCTTCGAGTCTTTGGGAACGGCGACGTCTTTTTCGTTTGATCGTCGCGTTGGGCCAAGAGTCTTCAGATCGATGTGGAGTTGGCTGGATGAATGTTTATTAAATACCTAAAAATAATGTGAATGTTTTCACCTATTAAAACCCGACTGTTGCGAATCAATCTGTAATGCAGGCGTTAATCAATTGAGTGCCTTTCTGGACTCGGGAACTGGACCATTCGACGAAAGGCAACTTCGACGGAATAGCTTGACAAATTGACAATCTGACGAAAGACAAAGTCGACGGAAATTGTTTCTAAGGATAATTTCGACAGAAGGTTTTCCAAAAGGAAATAATACACCTCTACTATACCCAATTAAGACAACCTCTGTGATTTCTTGGGACAAAGTTGCAGTTATTAATTTTGTTTGGATAATTTTATTGCTGAAGCTCTTCTGCATTTGACTGATTCAGTTTTCACGGAGTGTGACAAACACACGATAATTTGAGTGTCAGTTAAAATCTGAGACACCTGGACGAATGCATTCAATTAAACATTGTTTGCACTGACACACGATTTCGACAACACTATGACAGCCTGCCTTCAGGCTTCATCTCTGCTATTTTTTTTTTTTACAATAATCCTTGGTTTAATTTCAAAATTTAATAGGAGAAAAATATAAAGCTATATTTAGCACGCCTGTGGATAATTGTTAGGTCCTCCTACAAATCTTTTCTATAATTTTAGTTATTCTGTTTATCTTGAATTTCTGTTGTCGTGAGTGACGGGCCCGATGGACTTCAAATTCGGCAGGTGTCTATCTGATATAACTAAGTCGACATGTTTGATGGCAAAATTTTGCATTATTTACTGAAAATCGGCAATTCCGTCGCAACCGCAACATATTATTAGTTACCCCGTGTATGATCACGTGGTACGGGTTTTTACCTACCCGAAGCCAGCCGTGTCCCATGAGGCCGAAGGCCGAATGTGATACGGCTGGCTTCGGGTAGGTAAAAACCCGTACCACGTGATCAGACACGGGGTAACGAATTTATCTATTGACTTTCCGTTTTAGAAGTACAATCTATTTCATGTGCGAACACACACAGCATGAGATCTTTTATCTTCCATTGTTGAGCCATACAGGTTTCTGTGGAATTTTTGTGCAAAAGAGTTTTTGTGAAAATATGCCGATATGACTAGTATAAAAAAATTATTGAATTTCTTTTTTGTCTCAAAAACATAGCTTATGAACCCCACGTTGGAGGGTACTCGACAAGCTCATTCCAATAAGGGGTCATGAGTTATATTTTGGAGATAAAAAATTAAAATATAATACATGTACACTGTAAAACTGGAATGACGATTTTTTGCGAATAGTGCAGGCCGTGATCAGACATGGGATAACAAATTTACACGTATCTATTGACTTCTACGGGGTATGGACAATTTGTAGATTTCGGAACGAGGCTTCCACTAGGTAGGCCCTAAGGGGAATTTGTCAGTGGCTGGGCGGACGTATCGTGGGTTTCAATTAATATGGTCTCATACCACGTATCTATCAACCAATCAAATCAAAAAATTCACTTTAGTCAATAGATAAATGTATTTACTGCAGGAAAAACAGCTTAGGAATTCGGAACGTTCTTTGGTATCAGGGAGGTAACTCGAAATTGAATCGACCCATTATTCGCACAATTGGTCAGGACATTTTTGAAAAAAAACCTTCTCCGAAATTACACTTATCGAAAAACCACGCCTAACATGGACCTATCACCTTATGTTTAATAGTTTATAATAAACATATACAAATATGGATGTCAAGGCACACACTTTTGTGGGGTGTTATTACAAATCACCAAACCCTGTAACATTACCTTTAAGTTATCAAAGCATAAATAATCCAATAAACAGATCAATATGGTCGGAAACAATGCAGTGCTGTCTGCGATAATACAGCAGCATTTTCACTCTGTTTGGCCTGTTCAAGGGCGCCGGCAGTTGGGAGGGGGGGGGGGGGCAGCAGCCCCAATGCCCTTAGACGATGGGTCCAAGGGTGCAGCGCGTGCCCTTTTTCGTCAGAAGCCGAAGTGTACCTTTCCGAGAACTTTAACTAAAAAACTTTCGTGTATTCGTTGAAACGCACTTTACGTGTGCCATTGGGTGTGTGGGGGGTGCTGGGATATCAGGTATAATAGCGGAGGCAGGTCGATAATCACCAAACAAATAAGGTATATAATCGGCGGGGCGAGTTCTGCAGTGCTTTAGCATTGCAGATGGCACCTTGTTCCACTCAAAGGGCCATATATAATGTCAATAGGCCTACTATAATAATTGTTCACATTACAGTTTATGATACTTGTAAACTCCCGGTCTTAAATCATACCCAGCGCCGAGTGCCCTATTTGATACCCCTGTACCCTTTCCCTCAAGTGTTTTCGGCGCCCTTGGGTCTGTGCTTATTACCCGTTACCTAATACAGCTATAGACAGGCGCCATGAAGGGAGTTGGGGTATCCTCTAATTTTGTCAATAGAATCACACAAACATGGAAGTAATTGGAGCTAGCTTAATTCGGTGGTTTCAATGACATCCATTTTTGTATGGTTTTGTTCACAAATATTTATTGTCTATTTGTCTAGTGAGTAGGGTAAAGTGTCTGTCAGGTTTATCAGTTTCCCAATTTTCTGTCTTGTTCAACAGCGAATTCGAGTCATTGAAATTCAGTGTTCCAAATTGTTAGGCTGTAAACACTCCCGTGCGTTTGCAAACAAGCAAACGTTTCACAACTTTAGTCAGTCAAGGAAATGTGGAGTGGCAGTCGGGGTATCAGGGGGGCTTAACCGAAAACTGGTGGTAGCGAGAAGTAGTATATTACGGGGGCTAGATGGGTTGATTTGTGGACCGAATAGTCTGAACCGAACTAATCTGTGTTTCCCGGGGGCCAAGGTGGAGGATATTAGGGATAGAGTGGATAGTATTGTCAAGGGTTCAGGGTCAGATCCAGTGGTGGTGGTGCATTTGGGTACAAACAATATCAGGGAAGGGAGGTTAGTTCAGCTCATGGATACATACAGTGACTTGCTTGCCAAGTTACATAGAAGGAATGTGACCGTAGTAGTGTCGGGGCTCATCCCACTCATGAGTGAAGGAAGTGAACGGAATTCTAGAATTATACTCGCCCAAAAAAGAAAGTGTGCATTGCAGAAATTGATCAAACTCCAAAAAATAATTTCGTAGGTGTAAAGAGTGTTAACCTGTTCACGAATAAGTTATATTGAACACAAAAACAGCTTTCCCCGTTAAAATTGCATTAACGTTAAATGACGTGCTGCACGTTTCTGAAAAGGCATGTTTTGCACGTGGAGAGTCTGAAAATTCATGCAGCAGTGTGAATCCTTGGGTATTTAAACACTAAAGTAAGGCCTTCCTATCGTTCACATTCAAACTTTCACTGCTGTTAAAACGACTCCACATTAGCATGCCAAGATTGACAATGAATCAACGTCTCCTTGCCCTGGGTATGATTAGAGCTGGCAGAACACACAGAGAGGTTGCCCAGCATTTGAACTGCCACCGTAACACTGTAGACAGGCTAGTCCATCGACATGCACAACATGATGACGTTCGAGACCGACCCCGCTCCGGGAGACCCCGAGTTACCACCCCTGCACAAGATCGGTATATCCGTGTCGTCCATCTCCGGAACCGGCAACAAACGGCAACGACGACAGCCAGGAACATCCCTAACCTGAGACGGATACATCCTCAAACAATAATCAACCGCTTGAGAGAATACGGCTTACGTCCTCGAAGACCTGCAATTCGTCCGATTTTGACGTTACGTCATCGTCGTGCTCGACTGCAGTGGTGTAGAGTAGGATTAGGGTTAGGGTTAGCCTAACCCTAACCCTACCCTAACACTAACCCTAACTTAACCCCTACCCTAACCCTAAAATAACCCTACCCTAACCCATTTCCATGCTAACTTGTTCGCTTCATGAGGCGTAGATGCACAGCAGTAGTCGATGCAGATGGAGGTCATACCAGATATTGAGTGTGTGACTTTGGTGTTTGACCCTTAGTGTCATTGAGTAGTATGTCTCGTATGTTTGAGTCCTCATTGGCAGGACCCCACAGGGGGACCTCGGAAGGGAATCAGTAGTATGTCTCGTATGTTTGAGTCCTCATTGGCAGGACCCCGCAGGGGACCTCGGAAGGGAAGCAGTAGTATGTCATGTGGTTTTCAGGGATCATTGGCAGGACCCCGCAGGGGACCTCGGAAGGGAAGCAGTAGTATGTCATGTGGTTTTCAGGGATCATTGGCAGGACCCCGCAGGGGGACCTCGGAAGGGAAGCAGTAGTATGTCATGTGGTTTTCAGGGATCATTGGCAGGACCCCGCAGGGGGACCTCGGAAGGGAAGCAGTAGTATGTCATGTGGGTTTCAGGGATCATTGGCAGGACCCCAGAGGGAACCTCGGAAGGGAAGCAGTAGTATGTCATGTGGTTTTCAGGGATCATTGGCAGGACCCCGCAGGGGGACCTCGGAAGGGAAGCAGTAGTATGTCTCGTATGTTTGAGTCCTCATTGGCAGTACCCCGTAGGGGGACCTCGGAAGGGAAGCAGTAGTATGTCTCGTATGTTTGAGTCCTCATTGGCAGGACCCCGCAGGGGACCTCGGAAGGGAAGCAGTAGTATGTCATGTGGTTTTCAGGGATGATTGGCAGGACCCCGCAGGGGGACCTCGGAAGGGAAGCAGTAGTATGTCATGTGGTTTTCAGGGATCATTGGCAGGACCCCGCATGGGACCTCGGAAGGGAAGCAGTAGTATGTCATATGGTTTTCAGGGATCATTGGCAGGACCCCTGCGGGGTCCTCGGAAGGGAAGCAGTAGTATGTCTCGTATGTTTGAGTCCTCATTGGCAGGACCCCGCAGGGGGTCCTCGGAAGGGAAGCAGTAGTATGTCTCGTATGTTTGAGTCCTCATTGGCAGGACCCCGCAGGGGACCTCGGAAGGGAAGCAGTAGTATGTCATGTGGTTTTCAGGGATCATTGGCAGGACCCCGCAGGGGGACCTCGGAAGGGAAGCAGTAGTATGTCATGTGGTTTTCAGGGATCATTGGTAGGACCCTGCAGGGGGACCTCGGAAGGGAAGCAGTAGTATGTCATGTGGTTTTCAGGGATCATTGGCAGGACCCCGCAGGGCACCTCGGAAGGGAAGCAGTAGAATGTCATGTGGTTTTCAGGGATCATTGGCAGGACCCCGCATGGGGACCTCGGAAGGGAAGCAGTAGTATGTCATGTGGTTTTCAGGGATCATTGGCAGGACCCCGCAGGGGACCTCGGAAGAGAAGCAGTAGTATGTCAGGGGCTTTCGAGGGAATATTTGGAGGACCCCGGTACAGGGTCGTTGAAGGCGGCCAATAAGCTATTGAGCAGTTACTGATAAGTCATTGCTCGAATGACTCGAATCCCATCGAGCAAATGAGCTTTACAGTAATTGCTCGATCGAGTGACTCGGCATATTGCTCAAACGACTCGAATCCCATCGAGCAAATGAGCCAACGAGCAATTGCTCATTCTAGTGACTCCTCGAATGACTCTTAGACTCATTTCAGGAAAAAGGGATTCTATAGCCACAACCGTTTTTGAAAAAGGGATTCCACAAATGGGATTCCCCAAAAGGGATTCCAAAAGTGGGATTCCGTCTTACCTCGAGTGACTCGCATCTATTGCTCAAACGACTCGAATCCCATCGAGCAAATGAGCTAACGAGCAATTGCTCGTTCGAGTGACTCCTCGAACGACTCTTAGACTCATTTCAGAAAAAAGAGATTCATAGCCACAGCCGTTTTCGAAAAAGGGAGTCCACAAATGGGATTCCACAAAAGGGATTCCATAAGTGGGATTCCGTCTTACCTCGAGTGGCTCGCATATATTGCTCGAACGACTCGAATCCCATCGAGCAAATGAGCTAAAAAGCAATTGCTCATTCGAGTGACTCCTCGAACGACTCTTAGACTCATTTCAGAAAAAAGGGATTCGTAGCCACAGCCGTTTTCGAAAAAGGGATTCCACAAATGGGATTCCACAAAAGGGATTCCATCAGTGGGATTCCGTCTTACTTCGAGTGACTCGCATATATTGCTCAAACGACTCGAATCCCATCGAGCAAATGAGCCAACGAGCAATTGCTCGTTCGAGTGACTCCTCGAACAACTCTTAGACTCATTTCAGGAAAAAGGGATTCCATAACCACAGCCGTTTTCGAAAAAGGGATTCCACAAATGGGATTCCCCAAAAGGGATTCCATAAGTGGGATTCCATCTTACCTCGAGTGACTTTCATCTATTGCTCGAACGACTCGAATCCCATTGAGCAAATGAGCTAACGAGCAATTGCTCGTTCGAGTGACTCCTCGAACGACTCTTAGACTTATTTCAGAAAAAAGGGATTCATAGCCACAGCCGTTTTCGAAAAAGGGATTCCACAAATGGGATTCCACAAAAGGGATTCCATCAGTGGGATTCCGTCTTACTTCGAGTGACTCGCATATATTGCTCGAATGACTCGAATCCCATCAGGCAAATGAGCCAACGAGCAATTGCTCGTTCGAGTGACTCCTCGAACAACTCTTAGACTCATTTCAGGAAAAAGGGATTCCATAACCACAGCCGTTTTCGAAAAAGGGATTCCACAAATGGGATTCCCCAAAAGGGATTCCATAAGTGGGATTCCGTCTTACCTCGAGTGACTCGCATATATTGCTTGAACGACTCGAATCCCATTGAGCAAATGAGCCAACGAGCAATTGCTCGTTCGAGTGACTCCTCGAACGACTCTTAGACTCATTTCAGAAAAAGGGGATTCCAAAAAGGGATTCCAAAAAGGGATTCCGTAAGTAGGGCTTTTTCTATACATCTCAACCTTCATTTTAATGTATAATTTGTGTATATTTAATTTGAATTTAAGGAATATGAGAGGTGGGAATTTCAAAATAAACAAAATTTCATTACTTATATACGTGTAGGCCCTTAAGGAATTTCTAAATAAACAAAATTCTACTACTTATATAGCACCTTAAGGGCCTATATAAGTAATGAAATTTTGTTTATTTTGAAAATTCTCACCTCTGATATTCCTTCAATTCAAATTAAATATACACAAAATGTACATCAAAATGAAGGTTGGGATGTATAGAACACGAAACACATGTGTAATCAACTCATAGAGTTGACTGTAGGCACCACTGGTTCCTGGAAGTCTGCTGCCGTATTCGCACCAGAACTGATAATTTAATAATACTTCACGGCAACAACTTGTGGTCAAATTAGTCTTTGTAAGACTGTGACCCGGGGCCCTCCTGGCCCTCAAAGTCTTTGAGAGACCCGTTCAAATCTAGTCTGACTAAAAATGAAAGAAACTGACCGTATTTGGGTCGACTCAGTTCACGCTTCATATCGAAGACACAAATCACGTAATCAACATTCTACTTGTCGTACTCAGCCCAAATTTAATTTATTTATGTGTCTGCATCATTTTTTTGCAAACACAGCATCAAATTCAAGAAATGTTAAAACATATCTGACCTCAACACGTAAAATAACATCATGTTTCAAAGATAAACAAATTGTACTACACATGCGCATAGATACTGTGCGCATGTGTAGTACAATTTGTATATCTTTGAAATCGGTGTTTTTTGACGTCGTGAAGATGGATATTTTTCAACATTTCTTGAATTTGATGTTGTGTTCGCGTTAAAAAATGATGCAGACACGTAAATAAATTATATTTGGGCCGAGTACGACAAGTAGAATGTTGATTATGTGATTTGTGTCTTCGATATGAAGCGTGAACTGAGTCGACCCAAATGCGGTCAGTTTCTTTCATTTTTAGTCAGACTAGATTTGAATGGGTCTCTCAAAGACCTTGAGGGCCAGGAGGGCCCCGGGTCACAGTCTTACAAAGACTATGGTCAAATGTGCTTTATATATCCAAGAACAAAGCTAGGGGATAAAAATTCTTCAAAACACGGCGGCAGAGCTGCATTGGGGAAAATTCCAAAGCTTTTGCTTTTGTTTACATATGAGTATACTTTCGATTTCTGGTCGACGTCATCCGACAGAAAAAGCATGTAAAAACGCCATCTGTTATTAGATAGAGATTGCACAGTTGCCATATTCAATGCAAGGTATCATGGTACCTGTTGAAATTTCTTAGAATTTCGATTTAGTTTTTCGATGGAAATTCGTGGTAACGAGTGATTTGCGCATGTCTGTCGAGCATGGAAACCATCTTCAATGAAAAATGTAGACAGTGTTGTCCTTTTCCAAAATGCAGTCCTATCGCTGTGTTCGAAAGTGTTTTGAATGCCTAGCTTTGTTCTTGGATATATGAAGCACATTTGGTCACAAGTTCTTCTGATGAAATATTATTTTATTATCAGTTCTGGTGCGAATACGGTAGCAGACTTCCAGGAACCAGTGGTGCCTACAATCGACTCTATGAGTTGATTACATATGTGTTTCGTGTTCTATACATCCCAACCTTCATTTTGTTGTATAATTTGTGTATATTTAATCTGAATTTAAGGAATATGAGAGGTGAGAATTTCAAAATAAACAAAATTCCATTACTTATATAGTCCCTTAAGGGTCTACACTACACATAAGCCATATTTTGCTCACATACGAACTCCTCAATATCGGAAATACATTAAAAACAACCACAATGAAGACACCTGTAATCATTATCAGGTAATCAAAACTCTCCAGGTGCTTCCACAAACTGTTATAAACTCACTTGAAGTATCGCTCGCCCATGTACAAGATAGGTAACAAAGCAAAACACATATATTGACAGTAAATATATACATATTGGCGAATATTTTCAAAAATTTATAATTTTTAAGACATTTCTCTTGTTGATGACCTCACAACACTTCCGTTTATGTTCCAATGACAAGACAGGTATAGATGCGATATAGTTCCAATAATGTCCAGGAAAGCGATTCATTCCTTTGAAACAATTTGCCTTGTGTATCTAGCAGAGAACAAATCTATTGTACGTCAATTAGCATTAGAAGGAAAATATTGTCTATAAAATACATCAGTTTCTGGAAGATTAAAAATGGGCATCACATCCAATGTGTGACGCACACCTGGCGTAGTAATATAATTTATGATTCACTTGAGCGACACACAGGTGAGCGCATTTTGGATTGTTTATTGAACGAAAAGAATGTCAACAACTCAGGGCTGATAACTCTTCGAGTCTTTGGGAACGGCGACGTCTTTTTCGTTTGATCGTCGCGTTGGGCCAAGAGTCTTCAGATCGATGTGGAGTTGGCTGGATGAATGTTTATTAAATACCTAAAAATAATGTGAATGTTTTCACCTATTAAAACCCGACTGTTGCGAATCAATCTGTAATGCAGGCGTTAATCAATTGAGTGCCTTTCTGGACTCGGGAACTGGACCATTCGACGAAAGGCAACTTCGACGGAATAGCTTGACAAATTGACAATCTGACGAAAGACAAAGTCGACGGAAATTGTTTCTAAGGATAATTTCGACAGAAGGTTTTCCAAAAGGAAATAATACACCTCTACTATACCCAATTAAGACAACCTCTGTGATTTCTTGGGACAAAGTTGCAGTTATTAATTTTGTTTGGATAATTTTATTGCTGAAGCTCTTCTGCATTTGACTGATTCAGTTTTCACGGAGTGTGACAAACACACGATAATTTGAGTGTCAGTTAAAATCTGAGACACCTGGACGAATGCATTCAATTAAACATTGTTTGCACTGACACACGATTTCGACAACACTATAACAGCCTGCCTTCAGGCTTCATCTCTGCTATTTTTTTTTTTTACAATAATCCTTGGTTTAATTTCAAAATTTAATAGGAGAAAAATATAAAGCTATATTTAGCAAGCCTGTGGATAATTGTTAGGTCCTCCTACAAATCTTTTCTATAATTTTAGTTATTCTGTTTATCTTGAATTTCTGTTGTCGTGAGTGACGGGCCCGATGGACTTCAAATTCGGCAGGTGTCTATCCGATATAACTAAGTCGACATGTTTGATGGCAAAATTTTGCATTATTTACTGAAAATCGGCAATTCCGTCGCAACCGCAACATATTATTAGTTACCCCGTGTATGATCACGTGGTACGGGTTTTTACCTACCCGAAGCCAGCCGTGTCCCATGAGGCCGAAGGCCGAATGTGATACGGCTGGCTTCGGGTAGGTAAAAACCCGTACCACGTGATCAGACACGGGGTAACGAATTTATCTATTGACTTTCCGTTTTAGAAGTACAATCTATTTCATGTGCGAACACACACAGCATGAGATCTTTTATCTTCCATTGTTGAGCCATACAGGTTTCTGTGGAATTTTTGTGCAAAAGAGTTTTTGTGAAAATATGCCGATATGACTAGTATAAAAAAATTATTGAATTTCTTTTTTGTCTCAAAAACATAGCTTATGAACCCCACGTTGGAGGGTACTCGACAAGCTCATTCCAATAAGGGGTCATGAGTTATATTTTGGAGATAAAAAATTAAAATATAATACATGTACACTGTAAAACTGGAATGACGATTTTTTGCGAATAGTGCAGGCCGTGATCAGACATGGGATAACAAATTTACACGTAACTATTGACTTCTACGGGGTATGGACAATTTGTAGATTTCGGAACGAGGCTTCCACTAGGTAGGCCCTATGGGGAATTTGTCAGTGGCTGGGCGGACGTATCGTGGGTTTCAATTAATATGGTCTCATACCACGTATCTATCAACCAATCAAATCAAAAAATTCACTTTAGTCAATAGATAAATGTATTTACTGCAGGAAAAACAGCTTAGGAATTCGGAACGTTCTTTGGTATCAGGGAGGTAACTCGAAATTGAATCGACCCATTATTCGCACAATTGGTCAGGACATTTTTGAAAAAAAACCTTCTCCGAAATTACACTTATCGAAAAACCACGCCTAACATGGACCTATCACCTTATGTTTAATAGTTTATAATAAACATATACAAATATGGATGTCAAGGCACACACTTTTGTGGGGTGTTATTACAAATCACCAAACCCTGTAACATTACCTTTAAGTTATCAAAGCATAAATAATCCAATAAACAGATCAATATGGTCGGAAACAATGCAGTGCTGTCTGCGATAATACAGCAGCATTTTCACTCTGTTTGGCCTGTTCAAGGGCGCCGGCAGTTGGGAGGGGGGGGGGGGGGCAGCAGCCCCAATGCCCTTAGACGATGGGTCCAAGGGTGCAGCGCGTGCCCTTTTTCGTCAGAAGCCGAAGTGTACCTTTCCGAGAACTTCAACTAAAAAACTTTCGTGTATTCGTTGAAACGCACTTTACGTGTGCCATTGGGTGTGTGGGGGATGCTGGGATATCAGGTATAATAGCGGAGGCAGGTCGATAATCACCAAACAAATAAGGTATATAATCGGCGGGGCGAGTTCTGCAGTGCTTTAGCATTGCAGATGGCACCTTGTTCCACTCAAAGGGCCATATATAATGTCAATAGGCCTACTATAATAATTGTTCACATTACAGTTTATGATACTTGTAAACCCCCGGTCTTAAATCATACCCAGCGCCGAGTGCCCTATTTGATACCCCTGTACCCTTTCCCTCAAGTGTTTTCGGCGCCCTTGGGTCTGTGCTTATTACCCGTTACCTAATACAGCTATAGACAGGCGCCATGAAGGGAGTTGGGGTATCCTCTAATTTTGTCAATAGAATCACACAAACATGGAAGTAATTGGAGCTAGCTTAATTCGGTGGTTTCAATGACATCCATTTTTGTATGGTTTTGTTCACAAATATTTATTGTCTATTTGTCTAGTGAGTAGGGTAAAGTGTCTGTCAGGTTTATCAGTTTCCCAATTTTCTGTCTTGTTCAACAGCGAATTCGAGTCATTGAAATTCAGTGTTCCAAATTGTTAGGCTGTAAACACTCCCGTGCGTTTGCAAACAAGCAAACGTTTCACAACTTTAGTCAGTCAAGGAAATGTGGAGTGGCAGTCGGGGTATCAGGGGGGTTTAACCGAAAACTGGTGGTAGCGAGAAGTAGTATATTACGGGGGCTAGATGGGTTGATTTGTGGTCCGAATAGTCTGAACCGAACTAATCTGTGTTTCCCGGGGGCCAAGGTGGAGGATATTAGGGATAGAGTGGATAGTATTGTCAAGGGTTCAGGGTCAGATCCAGTGGTGGTGGGGCATTTGGGTACAAACAATATCAGGGAAGGGAGGTTAGTTCAGCTCATGGATACATACAGGGACTTGCTTGCCAAGTTACATAGAAGGAATGTGACCGTAGTAGTGTCGGGGCTCATCCCACTCATGAGTGAAGGAAGTGAACGGAATTCTAGAATTATACTCGCCCAAAAAAGAAAGTGTGCATTGCAGAAATTGATCAAACTCCAAAAAAATAATTTCGTAGGTGTAAAGAGTGTTAACCTGTTCACGAATAAGTTATATTGAACACAAAAACAGCTTTCCCCGTTAAAATTGCATTAACGTTAAATGACGTGCTGCACGTTTCTGAAAAGGCATGTTTTGCACGTGGAGAGTCTGAAAATTCATGCAGCAGTGTGAATCCTTGGGTATTTAAACACTAAAGTAAGGCCTTCCTATCGTTCACATTCAAACTTTCACTGCTGTTAAAACGACTCCACATTAGCATGCCAAGATTGACAATGAATCAACGTCTCCTTGCCCTGGGTATGATTAGAGCTGGCAGAACACACGGAGAGGTTGCCCAGCATTTGAACTGCCACCGTAACACTGTAGACAGGCTAGTCCATCGACATGCACAACATGATGACGTTCGAGACCGACCCCGCTCCGGGAGACCCCGAGTTACCACCCATGCACAAGATCGGTATATCCGTGTCGTCCATCTCCGGAACCGGCAACAAACGGCAACGACGACAGCCAGGAACATCCCTAACCTGAGACGGATACATCCTCAAACAATAATCAACCGCCTGAGAGAATACGGCTTACGTCCTCGAAGACCTGCAATTCGTCCGATTTTGACGTTACGTCATCGTCGTGCTCGACTGCAGTGGTGTAGAGTAGGGTTAGGGTTAGGGTTAGCCTAACCCTAACCCTACCCTAACACTAACCCTAACTTAACGCCTACCCTAACCCTAAAATAACCCTACCCTAACCCATTTCCATGCTAACTTGTTCGCTTCATGAGGCGTAGATGCACAGCAGTAGTCGATGCAGATGGAGGTCATACCAGATATTGAGTGTGTGACTTTTGTGTTTGACCCTTAGTGTCATTGAGTAGTATGTCTCGTATGTTTGAGTCCTCATTGGCAGGACCCCACAGGGGGACCTCGGAAGGGAATCAGTAGTATGTCTCGTATGTTTGAGTCCTCATTGGCAGGTCCCCGCAGGGGACCTCGGAATGGAAGCAGTAGTATGTCATGTGGTTTTCAGGGATCATTGGCAGGACCCCGCAGGGGACCTCGGAAGGAAAGCAGTAGTATGTCATGTGGTTTTCAGGGATCATTGGCAGGACCCCGCAGGGGGACCTCGGAAGGGAAGCAGTAGTATGTCATGTGGTTTTCAGGGATCATTGGCAGGACCCCGCAGGGGGACCTCGGAAGGGAAGCAGTAGTATGTCATGTGGGTTTCAGGGATCATTGGCAGGACCCCACAGGGAACCTCGGAAGGGAAGCAGTAGTATGTCATGTGGTTTTCAGGGATCATTGGCAGGACCCCGCAGGGGGACCTCGGAAGGGAAGCAGTAGTATGTCTCGTATGTTTGAGTCCTCATTGGCAGTACCCCGTAGGGGGACCTCGGAAGGGAAGCAGTAGTATGTCTCGTATGTTTGAGTCCTCATTGGCAGGACCCCGCAGGGGACCTCGGAAGGGAAGCAGTAGTATGTCATGTGGTTTTCAGGGATGATTGGCAGGACCCCGCAGGGGGACCTCGGAAGGGAAGCAGTAGTATGTCATGTGGTTTTCAGGGATCATTGGCAGGACCCCGCATGGGACCTCGGAAGGGAAGCAGTAGTATGTCATATGGTTTTCAGGGATCATTGGCAGGACCCCTGCGGGGTCCTCGGAAGGGAAGCAGTAGTATGTCTCGTATGTTTGAGTCCTCATTGGCAGGACCCCGCAGGGGGTCCTCGGAAGGGAAGCAGTAGTATGTCTCGTATGTTTGAGTCCTCATTGGCAGGACCCCGCAGGGGACCTCGGAAGGGAAGCAGTAGTATGTCATGTGGTTTTCAGGGATCATTGGCAGGACCCCGCAGGGGGACCTCGGAAGGGAAGCAGTAGTATGTCATGTGGTTTTCAGGGATCATTGGCAGGACCCCGCAGGGGGACCTCGGAAGGGAAGCAGTAGTATGTCATGTGGTTTTCAGGGATCATTGGCAGGACCCCGCAGGGGACCTCGGAAGGGAAGCAGTAGTATGTCATGTGGTTTTCAGGGATCATTGGCAGGACCCCGCATGGGGACCTCGGAAGGGAAGCAGTAGTATGTCATGTGGTTTTCAGGGATCATTGGCAGGACCCCGCAGGGGACCTCGGAAGAGAAGCAGTAGTATGTCAGGGGCTTTTGAGGGAATATTTGGAGGACCCCGGTACAGGGTCGTTGAAGGCGGCCAATAAGCTATTGAGCAGTTACTGATAAGTCATTGCTCGAATGACTCGAATCCCATCGAGCAAATGAGCTTTAGAGTAATTGCTCGATCGAGTGACTCGGCATATTGCTCAAACGACTCGAATCCCATCGAGCAAATGAGCCAACGAGCAATTGCTCATTCTAGTGACTCCTCGAATGACTCTTAGACTCATTTCAGGAAAAAGGGATTCTATAGCCACAGCCGTTTTTGAAAAAGGGATTCCACAAATGGGATTCCCCAAAAGGGATTCCATAAGTGGGATTCCGTCTTACCTCGAGTGACTCGCATCTATTGCTCAAACGACTCGAATCCCATCGAGCAAATGAGCTAACGAGCAATTGCTCGTTCGAGTGACTCCTCGAACGACTCTTAGACTCATTTCAGAAAAAAGGGATTCATAGCCACAGCCGTTTTCGAAAAAGGGATTCCACAAATGGGATTCCACAAAAGGGATTCCATCAGTGGGATTCCGTCTTACTTCGAGTGACTCGCATATATTGCTCGAATGACTCGAATCGCATCAGGCAAATGAGCCAACGAGCAATTGCTCGTTCGAGTGACTCCTCGAACAACTCTTAGACTCATTTCAGGAAAAAGGGATTCCATAACCACAGCCGTTTTCGAAAAAGGGATTCCACAAATGGGATTCCCCAAAAGGGATTCCATAAGTGGGATTCCGTCTTACCTCGAGTGACTCGCATATATTGCTCGAACGACTCGAATCCCATTGAGCAAATGAGCTAACGAGCAATTGCTCGTTCAAGTGACTCCTCGAATGACTCTTAGACTCATTTTAGAAAAAAGGGATTCATAGCCACAGCCGTTTTCGAAAAAGGGATTCCACAAATGGGATTCCCCAAAAGGGATTCCATAAGTGGGATTCCGTCTTACCTCGAGTGACTCGCATATATTGCTTGAACGACTCGAATCCCATTGAGCAAATGAGCCAACGAGCAATTGCTCGTTCGAGTGACTCCTCGAACGACTCTTAGACTCATTTCAGAAAAAGGGGATTCCAAAAAGGGATTCTTAAAAAGGGATTCCAAAAAGGGATTCCGTAAGTAGGGCTTTTTTAGGCGTATGAGGCCATGAAGGCTATGTGAAAGGTATGGCGGCCCTATTGCACTACGTGCTGCAAAATATTCTTGTTTGTTTTTTTTTGGTGATTTGAGGATTGGTGGGAAGTAGTGGGGCCTGGTGGGGACTATTTGGGGCTGGTGGGGACTAGAGACTAATTGTCGTAAAAACCTGTGGTTTCTACAACCGGATCTCCACATCTCCTCCTACTTCCCTTCCCCTCTGGCTCTCTCTTCAATGGCCCCCTGCGGGGTCCCCCGATGAGATCCCCCAACTAACCCCTGAAAAGCCTGTGACATACTACTGCTTCCCTTCTGAGGTCCCCTGCGGGGTCCTGCCAATAATCCCTGAAAACCACATGACACACTACTGCTTCCCTTCCGAGGTCCCCCTGCAGGGTCCTGCCAATGATCCCTGAAAACCACATGACATACTACTGCTTCCCTTCCGAGGTCCCCTGCGGGGTCCTGCCAATGATCCCTGAAAACCACATGACATACTACTGCTTCCCTTCCGAGGTCCCCCTGCGGGGTCCTGCCAATGATCCCTGAAAACCACATGACATACTACTGCTTCCCTTCCGAGGTCCCCTGCGGGGTCCTGCCAATGAGGACTCAAACATACGAGACATACTACTGCTTCCCTTCCGAGGTCCCCCTGCGGGGTCCTGCCAATGAGGACTCAAACATACGAGACATACTACTGCTTCCCTTCCGAGGACCCCGCAGGGGTCCTGCCAATGATCCCTGAAAACCAAGCGTATGGCACCAAGCGTATTCGTCGTAGCGTAATGAAATTTCTCGTGTTGATCACAAATTGATTCATCTGTGATTGAATAAAATTTCCATGAATGAAAATGATATATATCTTTTTTAGTGTTATTTTTTAGCATGCACACTTTCTTTTTTGGGAGAGTATATTTGGGTAAATGAGGAATTACACTCTAAAATCGGTTAGGTTAAAAATTAACCCAAATCAACTGGGTTGAGTGAATATGAACCCAATTGGGTTCATTTTCACTAAACCCAGTTGATTTGGGTTAATTTTAAACCCAAGTTACCCGACCGATTTTATTTATCTTGGGGTATCCTTTATTTGACATTTGGGGAAAACAGAAGTTGTATGGCAGAGATGGTCTATTTTTAAGGCCAAGGGATACGGAGGTGTTGGGTAGGAACATGTTACAGTTTTTGGAGCCTTTTTTTGGCATAAGGCAGGGTGCGTGGGATAAGTTTGGTTGCAGAAGCAAGATGGGGAGAGCACAAAAGATAGAAAACGGGGGACCCCACAAAGAGTAATATCTCAGAGAACTCATGCTTTTTCAAAATAGGAAACAGATACATTTGCGGCCTCCGTAGGAAAGTAAGCGAAATTACAAACTTGGTGGAGGATGAGAATTTTTATTTGATAGGCCTTGGTGAGACATGGATTGGACAGGGGGGTGGGGGGGGGGGGGGGGGGGGCGACCAGATCAAGGGGTATGTGTAGATTGGATTGGGGCGACCAAAAGGCCAGAAAAGGGGAGGTTGTGTAGGTATGTATATCAAGAAGGTCAGGCAGTGTGAGAATCACAGACTTATTAAAAGTAAATACAAAAATCAAGAAGAAAGCGAACTGATATGGGCAAAAATCAAGATGAAAAACAGAAGTGTAGCAGTTGGGTGGTATTGGAATGATGGAATATATACGACGCTCAGACCAAATGTTTCAGAACTGGAAAATAGGAGGTTCCATGTTGCATTAATGGGAGATGTTATTGGACACATTGGGTACGGATGGGAGGGAATAGCGGGTGGGGACAAGGAAATCAACGTTAATGGGAGGAAACTCTTAGAGTTTACAAATGTACTGGACTTGACGATTTTCAGTGGGATGCAAAGTGTAAGGATAAATGGACGTGGGAGAGGAACGACAGAAAGACAATAATCGACTATGTACTCACTACTGACCCTGAGCTACGACGAAGGAAATTCTGAGTTAAATGGTAATCACAACCTGATAACAAAAAGGATTAGATGTAACCGAATACCAAAACAAAGGGCGGCCTTTAAGGACATTTGGAAACTGGGAAAAGAAGCAGTCTGGGGGCACTTTGAGGAGAATTACAAATCAAAGCTACAAAATGTGTGCAGCTGGAGATAACATCCAATAATTGGCCGACTCAATAGTGAGAAGTCCAAAAGATGCTAGGAGGGAAAGCATAGTGAGAATTAGAGTAACGACAAATGAACTAGGATATAGGGTAAATGATGAACTTAAACGCGCAATAAAAGAGAGAAAGAAAATGTACTGCATTTAGAAGGTGTAGAAAACACAAGATGTTAAATGCTACAGGCACTAAAAGTGCCAAAGAAGTATATAAAGAGGCAAGAACAAAGGTAAATATAATCAAGGACAAAAATAGGAAAATGCGGAATATTAACCCCATTAAACCATTAAAGCAATAAGAAAGATGGTGGGGGGGGGGGGGGGCAAATTTTAATATATACTGGAAATGGATAAATAAAACTAACAAATACATTTCTGTACTGAGTATTAAGATGGACGGCTAAAGCACTGACGACCGGGACAGAGTAGCAGTAGAAATGGTCAAGCATTGGGAGAGGGTAAATGATAGAAGATGGGGGAAGGCGTTCCTCCAGAGTGCATCATGGAGAGCGCAGTAAATCTATCTGACTTAGTATGCAAGGAAATTGGGGTGGGGGAAGTACGAAATGTAGTCACCAAGTTAAAGAAATCCAAAGCAGTAGGTACTGACGAAATTCCTAACGATTTTTAAAAAGACGAGGGAATCCATTATATGAGAGTAGCATGTCATGTACCCGGACATTTAAAGGTTGCCGGACCTCGGTAGTGACGTCATGTCACGTGACCTAGTGGCGCCATGTTGTGTTGTCATGGTAACCCGCGTGAGCGGCCATGTCGTGCCCCCATTACTAAAGTGATACTAAAGTGATACGTGATGTTAGTGCCCATGCGAAGCGCGTGTTGTTAGGGTGATAAGTGTTTCCGTCATCCATTTTGTATAGTGGAGGACGCCATCTTGGTTTCTATAGCAGCACGTGGTTCCTATTTACCCAAATGCTTACAATAGGACATGGGTATGTTCGGAGGGTAAGTTCGATTGAACTAAAGTACAATTAATTACCCAAGTAGACCCGACAATCCTTCCAAATCACCAAAAACTACCGAAACGGACATGGCAAATCCCCATTTTGTGTTTATAAGAATAGCACGTAGTATCCTCAAATGATATATTGTCAAGTCGTAGGTATCTCAAGTACCGAAATAAGGGTAAGAGTCGTATGTGGAGTCACTCGATCGAGCAATTTCTCCATACCTCATTTGCTCGATAGGTTTCGAGTCGTTCGAGCAGTATATGGAGTCACTAGATCGAGCAATTGCTCTATAGCTCATTTGCTCGATGGGATTCGAGCAATGATTTTTCAGTAAATGCTCGTTAGCCAGAGGCCTTCGTTGTACAGAAGGGAGATAACTCTGTATGATCAGGTACAGATTATGAGAAATCAAGCAATCTGATTGGTTAGTTAGCTGCAGTAAAGTGAACTGACTGGATGAGCTAAATATAGAGAAAACTGTTAAAGCATTATATTAGGTTCTTACATCAACTCAGTGCTGAATACACCACAAGAAAAAAGAGATGCTCTGAGTATTTACTGGGCCTAAAAAATGCAGATGGGTATTTGTGTATTTTTGTTGAAAATTCCCCGAAAAAAACTGTTCAAGGATGGTACTTCACTTCTTGTTGGAATTTTTCTCTTATTTGTTGCATGACCCCCCGTTTTCTGGCCAGAAAAAGTTATGTGAAGTTATGTACTTTATGTGGGTATTCGAATATCCAATTTTAAGTGATGCGATCATATTTTTTCATATAATTGTTATAATGGTCGCCTAGGGGAAAATATTTCGTACTGGGATACCTGCAGCGATTTCTGGAGTTTCCGAAGGAGAACAGCTGCTTGGAATTTGAGTGAGACAAAATGTCCAAAAGTTTCAAATCTCTACATTCAAAACTGTATTGGGAGTTGATTGCACTCGAAATGAAGCAGGGATTTCGAAACATTTGGAATTTTTCTCAGTCATTAAGGGGCAATAAATCAGACAGAAATTATTTTTCTGTTATCTGTTTCCATGTTACACATCTTTAATATGTGTGTGTAATTGTGCCTTGACCCTTTGAACCCGAGGGGCCACTTTCCGGCCCGGAACATGATCAGTGGCGGCGCTACGGGGGGCATGGGGGCATTTGCCCCCCCCCCCCCGAAACGAAGGCTTTGCCCCCCCCCCCCCCCCCAGTTGCCCCCCAACCATTTCGCATGCATTTCCATCCACCCTCACACACAAACACATTCAGTCACTCTCTCTCTCACACACACACCCCTCTCTTTTTTTATTCCCAATAATTTCCCATACACACTTAGCCCAAAGCCTCAGGCTAGATGATGAACACATACAGGCAGTAGAGATTTAAAGACTCGGATGCAGATACTTATAAGTTATAATTAAGTTATGAGCCAACAAAGGCATGTCTATCCATATCCCTTGTCTAAAAAAATTCATGGATTTCGCATTATGACAGACGGGCATTATGAGTCTCTCTCTCTCTCTCTCTCTCTCTCTCTCTCTCTCTCTCTCTCTCTCTCTCAGGCACAGACCCACCAGACGCGGATCCAGGATTTTTTGAAAGGAGGACCGCTAATTACCATTACATTTAGTCGAAACTTGGACCCAAAGTCCGTAATATAATTTTTTGGTATGGTACGTCCACAGGACGTACCAAACCAAAAAAGTATATTACGGACTTTGGGTCCAAGTTTCGACTACCTCATAACAAAGTAATGATATGATCCTTTACGTATTTGCCCCCCTTTATGGGAGTCTGCCCCCCTAGTTGCCCCCCCCCCCCCCCCCACAAAAACATTTCTGGCGCCGCCACTGAACATGATACGTCATACTTTCATTAAGTAGGATGGTTGCAAAGTGAATGTGTGGGGGTAGACCAATCAATATTTTTAACAAGCAGCCCCAAGGCTGCACGTTAAAAATGTTAATTGGTCTACCCCTAAATAATGAATATGGACTCTTCCAATTGCTGCCACTGAACTGGCATGGAAGATACCACCGGGGTCCAGACTCCAGAGGGTTAAAATTTCAGTTCTCTACATTAGAAACTGTAGCAGTAATGTTGTTGATTATACCTTGAAGGCACTCAACATACCCATATATTCAAAGCCCATTTCTGTAGTCCTCTACCAGAACGTCGGAGGACAAAAACGAGAAGAAAAATTTCTCGTTATTATATGAATGCAATAATTTGTTTGCTTCATTTCCGGAGTCTGGCAACCTTTGTAGACCCAGAGCACCCAGAACCGCATAGCCCCCCCCCCCCTCCTCTAAATTACACGCATTGCGTGGATTTTTAGAGAAAATATTTCATTTCCAGTATGCGGTAAGCATTCGCAAGCAGGGTAGAAGTGAATTGAAACTCGAAGACGCCTTCGTCTGAGCGGTTCTAGAGGGTTCTGGCGTTTAGTATTTTTCTCCTAAATGCCACACCCCCACCCCACCCCAGAACCGCCCAGATTTCCCATAGAAACTCCTCTAAATAACATTTGTACACTGTTTTCATGGAATAAATATTTGAGAAGTGGACTTTGTAATTTATGTTTCATGTTGAGACAACCTCCAAGTATCAAGTAAAGGCTTGATGCTGAATCCCATTCTATATTGTAATTATAAAATTGAATAACTGTGTTGTTTTTGTAAAATATTAACATACAAAATATTCCATTTCCACATTGTTTTAGCATTCAGTAGAAAACTAAAAATTTGATTTATTCTCAGGTTCGCTCTCATTTTAGTTCAACAATTTTTTTTAAGATCAGTCAAGGAAGTTAACTCGAAATTTTACTCCCAGTTTTGCGTTTATAAAATGATTTGGCTGATCATAATCGAGCCACTATGATTGTTTGAACTAAACAGACGGATAGATGCCATAAAATAATAGCATTTAAATAAAAAATAGAATTTTACAAGGTTGGATTGCTTTACAGTGTTGTTTGACAGTGTTTATTGACGACAGCAGAGAGACAGACAATGCGCTTTTCAGGGACCGATCAGGACTATTTAAAATACGCTCTAGCCTCGGAGCCTATTTTTTCAATTCATGCGCCAGATTTCAATTTACGGAGTCACACTGCTGTTTGTAACACACACTGCAAGTATGTAATATCTCTCATCATTTTCATTTAGTACACTATAGCAAACATTAATCTTCACTGTGGTTTCTGATCAAGTCTTGGCTGCCTATTTAGGCAGCCAAGACTTGATCAGAAACCACAGTGAAGATTAATGCTTGGTAATTAAGACTTGAAGTATTAACTTAAGCACTCTACAACAATGATAAATGATAATCATATATATAATACATGTAAGAGTGTCTCTCTCAATTATCCATCGAAAGAATATCAAAATATGATCTGAGAAGTTACGCGCCAACTGAGAAGCCTATTTCTGAGATTTAAGAGCCAGGTCCTGATGTTTCAGAACCAAATACGCACTGGCGCATGCCCAGGTCGGTCCCTGTTTTTTTATTCACACTGCAGTCAATATTTTAAAACCACAACCCCGTGTGGCTTCGTGTTATCTATTTTTCATTCAAGCAAATATTCTCTTTCGATTTGTTAACTTGTGTTGTTTATCAATAGCAGGCAAGTCAGATATATTTCAAACACGCAGAGGTCAACATTATGATTCCTAACTACTGTTTGGCTTCGTGTCGTTGATTTTCCCGCTTAACCCTTTACCTAACGTAACGTTCAAAACCGGCCAGCCCTATTCTCAAAAATCGCCAGTTAATTTTCATTATTTTTTCACTTTTTGTCTCAAAAACATATGTTATGACCCCTTCGTTGGAACGAGCTCGTCCCAATGAGGGGTCATAACCTATGTTTTTGAGACAAATATGAAAAAAAATATAGTTATTCAAGAATTTTTTAGTGTCGTCTGATTTTCATGTTAGATAAAGGGTTAAGTGTGCGAAGTTGATTTTTTTTTAAATAGAAATATCGCCTTCAGCGGTCTGCCAACTTTTTTGCTTGGCATCTTTTTCATCTTATCATTTCTGAGTTTCACATCACCCAGTCAAATGTATTCTCGGTTTATACGATTTTAAAACCCAATCCTGCAAAATATGCATGTGGTATTTGTGTGAATTGTTGCAGGGTAAATTCAATTGAATGTTCTGATTGTCCAATTGCCATCAATGGATACATCACCGTTGTGTTCCAATGTCCAATAGTTTGCTTGGAAAACGATCAGCGGGTAATAAACTTGGAATTACATGGAGCCTGTTTATGGAGACCCTAGGACAGATTGTACCAAAACCATAGTTGGTGATTTCATTGTGATCAGTAAAACCTGAGTTTGATCTGGCAACCTGTATTTGACTCAACCCAGTTGATTTAGGTTGGTTTTTTTTAGCCCAACTGATTTTAGAGTGTAGTCACATTCAGCGGACTCTTGTAGTATCCAGTGGTGGCGCCAGGGGGGGGGGGGGGCAGAGGGGGCTACAGCCCCCCCCCCCCCGTCGGAGAGGTCCAGCCCCCCCCCCCCCCCCCCCCCATCGGAGATTTTTAGTCAGTCCGTCGGAGAGTCTCGACTTCACGAGAAATTTCCGACAATCGAATGTAGATATCTCGTTTTGTCAGTCTCGAACCCGTGCAGCACTGGAACTTTGATAGAGAATAGTGATTCTCACGAAATTCCTTAATGTCGTTCGTCAAACTGGCTTTATAGATGAAATATTTCCCGACCTTATTATAATATGTTTACTTTAACCCTTTACCTAAGGTATCGGCCAAAACCGGCCAGCGCTATTCTCAAAAATCGCCAATTAATTTTCATTATTTTTTTCATTTTTTGTCTCAAAAACATAGGTTATGACCCCTCGTTGGAGCGAGCTCGACGGGGTCATAACCTATGTTTTTGAGACAAAAAATGAAAAAAAATAGTTATTCAAGAATTATTTTTGCAAGTGTCGTCTGCTTTTCAGGTTAGGTAAAGGGTTAAAAAATCAACAAACATACTCAATTTGCTTCTATTTTGGTTCTCCAATTTACCAATTTTAACTCATTTTCCTTCGTTTGGGAGGTCAAATGTTATAACCCCCCTGTCGGAGAGGTCAGGCCCCTGTCGAGAAATCCCTGGCGCCGCCCCTGGTAGTATCCAAGATCAAATCAATGTGTATAGCCCCCACCACCCAAAACCAACCCACTAATTCTTTTGAAAGGCCAAGCTGCGTATAATTGGTTCACTAAATCTCGTTTTGATGCCATTTGTTGAAGGGTGTCAGAAAGTACAATGGAGGTACATCACTGAAAAGGTAAGGCATTTGCACACATTACTACATGTAAATGTTTGTCGGCGATTTGAATAATACATTTTATTTCAATATATCCTTCTTATCGGCAAAAAGTATGTCCCTTTCCAAGATGTTATCATGTCAGAGAAGCTGATGCTTGAAACTTACAACGTAGAGGTAACAATGGAAACTGGGACAACTTATGTACAAGCTAATGTGCATGCGATAGACAAATACTCACAAGCCCTCGTTGAAAAATTCCACACTGCAGTTCTGATTGAAGTCATTCCCTTGACTGTGATTGCTGAAGGTATCTGTTTGTCCCGCGCAGTTTCATAGGGTATTTGTGGTATGAGAATCAGCCGAAAGTTCAGCTTCAGGCGTTGTCTTCGTTTCTTATTGTCCACCGGTCTTGACCGCCTATTTCATGTCTAGGCCTCTATCGAGCCGTGCGTAGTATATATGTTACACTCTAAAATCAGTTGGATTGAAAATCAACCCAAATTAACTGGGTTGAGTGAATATGAACCCAATTGGGTTCATATTCACTCAACCCAGTTGATTTGGGTTGATTTTTTACCCAACTGATTTTAGAGTGTAAGCGTGCTCATCCTGTGAGGTTCCAGAGGGTGCTGGTATTTAGGAGAAAAATACTAAATACCAGAACCGCCCAGACGAAGGCGACGACAATTCAATTCTGGTTGCAAAGCCTAAAATATTACAGAAAGTAAAATACTCCCCCCCCCCCCCAAAAAAAGGTTGTTGCTTCACAACTCAAAAAACATCTGCATGAAAATGATCTTTTAGAGCCTTTCCAGTCTGCATACAGAGCCAATCACAGTACAGAGACAGCTTTACTGCGAGTCAACAACGACATTGTTAAGTCAGTGTCTGAGGGTAAGGCTGTACTGCTTGTTCTCTTGGATTTGTCAGCAGCATTCGACACAGTCGACCATGATATTCTTTTACAGACATTGACGCAGCATGGCATATGTGGAACTGTCTTATCATGGCTTGCATCATATCTAGAAGGTCGCAGTCAACAAATATATATCAACAAGACCGGTTCAGAAAGCAAGATGTTAAAGTGTGGTGTTCCTCAGGGCTCAGTTCTTGGTCTGCTTTTGTTTACTCTGTACACTTCTTCTCTGGGTCGTCTTCTTAAAAGGCATGGCATATCATATCATCTGTATGTGGATGATACTCAACTGTACATTACATTTCATCTCTTCAAAGTGACTCAATCACTGCAGTCAGCAACATGGAAACTTGCATAAATCTGGTGCGGGAATGGATGATAGATTTTAAACTGAAAATGAATGACTCTAAAACAGAATTCTTAGTGATATCCGGGGTTCGCATGCCTACACCCGCTGTTACATCAATTCAGGTTGGAAACAACATCACCATGAAAAGTGAATCGGCCAGGAATATTGGACTGATTATGGACTCGAATTTAAAGCTAGACATCCATATCAATAAAATATGTCAAAAATGTTACTGGCAGCTTCGGAATATTGGAAGACTGAGAACTTATCTTAACCAATCAGCACTTGAAAAACTTATGCATTCCTTCATCACCTCACAACTAGACTATTGTAATTCAGGGTTAGTGGGGCTGCCGCAGTATTGATTCAGAAGCTTCAAAAAGTTCAGAATATTGCTGCTAGGATAATTACTGGTACCAAATGCTCTGAACACATAACACCTGTTTTAAGACAATTACATTGGCTTCCAGTTAAACAGAGAATCAATTTCAAAATATTGATCTTAGTATTCAAATGTATCCACAAACTGGCTCCAGTTTACCTGCAAGAGCTCATCACTGTATACACTCCATCACGCAGTCTGAGATCTAAAAATCAAATTCAACTAGTCATACCTTTTAGCAGATCTAATCTGGCTGATGATCGTGTGGTGTTCTCCATCGTGGGTCCAAGATTGTGGAATGCGTTGCCTATTAGTGTCAGAAATTCAGAAACTATCACCATCTTCAAAAGAAATCTTAAAACTTTCCTATTTACTGAAGCATTCTCCTGAACCTCCCTAGAGGAAACTGAAACATGTGACTCTTTATTTTCAGAAAAGTGTATTTTATTTCTGTGAAGCGTTTTAGGGCACTTTTCGTGGTTTTACGGTTTTACAAAATCAATTATTATTATTATTATTATTTTTATTATTAAAACACTGCGCAATTGCAGTTCATAGGATATGGGAGGGGATGGGGAGGGGTTCTGGTATTTAGGAGAACCCCTACCATTGGATCTCTTTCGGCCACTCAACATGGATCGATCAGTAGACTGCAGAGATACTGAAAGTGTGTGTCCCTTTTTTAATCGACATTTTCACACAGCAGGACTGGTGTCTACAAACTTCAAGGTAAAAGGGAAATTCCGTTTGGTTCATTCGATTGAAAGGCATGAGCTCTGTAGGTGTTTGCAAAGAAAAATGAAAATTTCTAATTATTCGGGAGGGTGGGTGGGGGGGGGGGGTGGTCACCAGAAAAATTCCAGACACAAGGAGGGGTAGGTGGGTGGTTTGGGGGCTGGAAAAAAATGAGTAAATGACCAAAAATGCAATTGTTTTCCTCCACATAAAATATCTAAGTTCTGTGTTTGTTTAACCTTTTATTATCAATTATATGGCCAACCAGGTCATTTAAAACATATAAACTATCATATTGGGGTGTAGATAATAGAGCTGTAGGTTTTTAAATTTCTTGTTCGGTTTCGGTTTTGGTTTTTCAGGTGGAGAAAAACCTCGGTTCGGTTCAGTTTTCGGTTTGTTCATGAGGCCAAGTAAAATTCAATAAAACTCATTCTTATGTCCAGAGTCATAACTGAATGGTAGTGAAATTGAGTGAAACTCAATGAATGCTCGAAATAAGCTATAATACATGAAGAATCAGGAAGGCCAATATAATAATTACCTAAATATACAGAACTTTTATTGTGCTTGGCCATTTCACACCGACACGCAACTTGAGGAAAGCTGCAAACACAACTAAACTGAAATGTCAGAAATTCACAGAATGTTGCCTTCCCAAAGTAGTGAGAGTACCCAGACACTGCCATTGGCAGTGTCTGGGTACTCTAACTACTCTGGGATGGCTACATTCTGTAAATTTCTGCAGCAAGAGCTGGCAAGAGAGTATTTAATAGAAAACGAAAAACCTTAGATTACGGGATGTCGACGGTTTCGGTTTCGGTTTTTTAAAAAAACTAAAAACCTCGGTTCGGTTTCGGTTAACCTACAACTCTAGTAGATAAGTTCAATTCCATATAAATTCCTGTTGGCACCCGCAGCTGATGTTGTCCACATTGTTATAGAGAAGTTGTTGGCAAATTTGCTTCAGGCAAACTGAATTACATGGCAGGTATTTTTAAATATCAATTTGAAAGTTCTTGAAATTGTGATTTAATCAGTCTGATTTAGTGTGTTATAATGTTTGATGAATGTATAGGCATGGTCGTATCTGACCATTGCATGTTAATTGAAGGAGTAAATAGTCCAGAATAATCTCAGGAAGTTTATAAAAACAAAAATCATAATACCTCCCTGATGCCAGCGGTGTAAAACAATAAAACAAAAACTACCCCCCCCCCCCACACCCAAGGCTTAGTTGACATAAATTGAATATTGTTTATTAGTTAAAGAGGCCAACTGAACAAAGATGACTACTATGCAGTTTGAATCAATAACCTTTACCACCCCAGTAAAATATGCAGACATTAGACATAATCTGGTTTAGATTACCTCTACTGGTGATGGCCAGTTGTTTCAATGAGTTTGATGGCATCAGTAGCAACTTGGTCAGAGCTGTGACAATGAGGTGTTGATGACCTGACATGACAAACCGGAAGGTCTGTGGTCACTGTTCCTTTGCCAGATTCACTTATCCCTAAGGGGAGGATGAACAGCTTACATAGAATTTAGATTCTGACTGGTGGATCTGAAGAAGATTTTTAAAGAAATTTTCTCATATTGCACCAAGTTAAAATTTTGGCTCTCATAGGGAGCCCAAATATAAACCCAGGGACTCGATTTGAACAAACATGAATTTGACCTGCCTAGAGATGCTATGTACCAAATATGAAAGGATTCTGACCAGTGGACCTGAAGAAGAAGATTTTTAAAGAAATTTCCTCATATTACACTAAGTTAAAATTCGGGCTCCCATAGAGAGCCCAAATATAAACCCAGGGGCTCGATTTGAACAAAGGTGAATTTGACCCACCTCGAGATGCTGTATATCAAATGTGAAAGGATTCTTACTGGTGATCTGAAGAAGAAGACTTTTTAAATAAATTTCCTCATATTGCTCTAAGTTAAAATTCGGGCCCCCATAGGAAGCCCAAATATTAAATGAGAGACTAGATTCGAACAAACTTGAATCTGACCCTCGTAGCAATGATGTTTACCCAATATTAAAACATTCTGACCAGTGGTTCTGAAGAAGTTTTTTAAAGCTCATTTCCATATTGCCCTAAGTTAAAATTTGGGCTCCTGAATTGAGCCCAAATATGAACCGAGGGTCTTAAATTGAACACACTTGTATCTGCCCCCTCTATGGATGTTGTATACCTAATTATATAGATTCTGTTCTGTGTTTCTGGGGAAGAAGTTGTTTTTAATATTGCAAATATGCTGACTCAGCATTTGTTCTATGCCCTCTACAGAGCACCCTAACACAACCGATGAAAATTTTCTTGTATCAATCAATTCTACTGGTCCAAAGGATGTTTCATTCGAAATAGCAGTTCTCCGTTCCATGTGGTTTGGGAAATATGGGCGTTTGAAAATATTTTCTATTTTTAGCTCCTGTGGTTCCCACGGGGAACATGGGAAATGTTTTTTAAGCAAGTACTTATGACTCAATAATACCACATACCGAACTTCATTCAAATCGGACCATCGGTTCAGAAAATAGAAGTTTTGGGTGGGGCCAGAAATCTTGACCCTCCCATTACGAAGGAAAATATTGCTCCACGAACTTCGTTTGAACAAACTTGATACTACACCTCTGAAAGAAGCTCTATACCAAACATCAAGTCATTGTACCCACTGTTCATGAGAAGATTTTTCTAGAATGTTGGAGCGTTTTACCCCCACTCCCTCCCCATTGAGCGTGGTAACTTTATTTGAACAAATGTGAATGGACATATGATAAGGACCATGCATATAAAATTTGGTTCAATTTGACGCAGGGGTTTAGGAGGAGAAGTCGATAATGTAAAGTTCACGATGGACGGTTGGATATTCTTACACGTTCTTACTTGTGGGGTTGTTCCCATGTTAAACCCTAACCCCACAAGGTCAAACAATTAACCCCACAGTGCAAAACATAAACCCACAAGTGACCACTGTACTAACCCAACCCCACAACTACCACTGACCCTAAACTGTAAACCCCACAATGTACCTCTGCTAAGCCTGGGTGGACAGACGGACGACGGACAGAAAGTTATCACTTGAACTCCCCCTGACTTTCAGTCAGGTGAGCTAAAAATGACAACACAGCCTCCCTCTGAAAAGACTACCTTGATTGGGTTGAAATTTGGTGAACTATTGGAGTCTAATGGCAATGAGCAAGGACATCACCGAGAAATGTTGTTGTTTTTTTGCCAAATTAGGGCTTCCTGGTTGTGTGTCCTTAAACACCCACAACCAGGAGATGTGATCATTAGTGAAAACAGAACCTTTGATTGAAATAAAATTGGTTTTCTTACCAAATATCAAAAGATTCTGTCTTGTGGTTCTGAAGAAGATCTTCAAAGAATATTCCTCAATTTACCGTTAAGTTACAATTTGGGCTCCATGGGGAGCCATAATATGAACCCATGAATCTAAAATGATCCACCTAGCAGACACTTTTCATATTTGGAATACACCATACATGGTGTATTCCAAATATGAAAAGTGTCTGCCAGGTGGATCTGAAGAACATTTTTAAAACATTAAAACAGTTAAAATTTGGGTTCCTATAAGCAGTCCAAATATGAACCCATGGACTTGGTTTGAATAAAATTGAATCTGGCCCCCATGAGGAAATGGTATACAAACTATCAGAAGATTGTGACTGTGGATCGGAAGCAGGGATAAGCAAATTGGATAACCCTGCGTTAAAGTTGTCCTAAGGTTATCCAAAATTTTCTGGGATAACCTTCAATTGCATCCTCTAAAATCACCTGGATTAAATTTAGAGGTTCGGACAAATTTATCATTAACCCTTTCTGACTATCGATTGTTCACTTTCCATTTTTCTTTTTTTTTTGTTATTTAATATTTATTGCTTTTCAGTAATTGGGGATTACTCTGAATTTTAGGAACTATGTTTTCACTTGCCTTATGGGTAGCGTATTTTGAAACCAAAGTTATACACCTGGCAGGTTATATATGGAAGGAAAATCAACCGCAGTAACTGGAAGTTTTTCATTGATAATGAATGCACATCAGAACCCCGCCCTTTGTTACACTTACAGTATATCTATATTTATACTGTAAGTGCTACACGGAGTCAGGTTCTGCTGTGCATTCATCGTTATCGATGAAAAACTTCAAGTAACTGTGGTGTAACACTGGTCAGGTTCTGATGTACATTCATTGTTATCGATGAAAAACTAACAGTAACTGTGGATCAACTGAACATGCTAAAACTTATACATTTTATTTTTGTGTTCATTAACTGGTAGAGTGCTGGAGGGCCATATTTGGTCTTCATTTTGAAGTACAGATACATGTATCACAACTTAAAGGCTTCATATTCTGTCGGCGTGTTTCATATTACTTTTCATGAAATTATTAATTCTCTGTAGATTTGCCTTGTTACAATTTATGGGTGAGTGTCTCTAGACACTCTCCCATAAATTATAACAAGTCAAAGACAAGTGAGCCAATTTTGAGGACCGAAAATAATTCAGCACTCTACCAGATAAATAAGAGGCCTTGACAGCTCTGTCGAGTGTCACTGCTTTTAGGGGAAGCTAAATACAAGACAGACAAGAATCCAAGTGTTACTGCTTGTGACCTTAACCTTCATGATATGACAATGTGTCAAGGTCATGACACAATGCTACGTTATGGGTAACAACTGTGTGAAGTATGAACATGATCTGTCACATAGATTCAATTATACAGACCGAACAAGGGTTGTGTAATAATATGAAAGTTTTGCTATCTGTGTCCTTGACCTTGGCGATATTACCTTGGATCAAAGTCGCGACACACCTTTGAGCCATGAGCAATAATTGTGCCAAGTATAAATAGATCTGTCAATTAGATCAAATTATATGGACTGGACAAAAATGAGAGTAAAATATCAAAGTTTTCTTGACTGTAACCTGATCTATGGGGCCAGTGACCTTCACCTTGAGGGTACAGACCTAATTATGACTGATGACACACTGTCTAGTGACAACACATACTGTAACAAAGTTTTGTTAAAAATATTCAGTGGTTATGAAATCTTAACAGACAACAGACAAGTTAGCATTAGAAAAGCTCCGCTGACATTCTGTCAGGCGGGGCTAAAAATACACTGACAAAAGAGATCACAATGGGGTTTGGGCTATCCTGACTCTAAAAGGTTATGCAATTTGTTTTTCATAACCTTTGTGAGGTTAAAATGCAGGTTCCCATAAGGAGCCCAAATATAAACCTGAGGACTAAATTTGAACAAACTAGAATCTGTCCCCATAAGGATGCTGTGAATTAAATATCAAAAGATTATAAATGTTAGAGCATGAGAAGATTTTTAAAGAACATTCCTCATACTGAACTAAGTTAAAATTTAGGCTTGCATAGGGAGCCCAAACATGAACTCATAAATTTAGGTTGATCAAATTTGAATCTGCCCCCCCCCCCCCCACCCCACACCTCTAAGAATGCAGAATACCATGCATAAAAAGTTTCTGCCAGGTGGATCCAACGAAGAAGATTTTCAAATAATTTTTATCATATTGCACGAAGTTAAAATTCAGGTACCCATAACGAACCAAATTATTAACCCACAGACTTGATCTGAACAATTTGAATTTATTTATTTGTGTTTAACAAGACTTCTGACAAACAGGATCACCTCGCGTCGGACAGTTTCTCGGGTGGAGGAAGCCTGGGTACCCAGAGGGAATCACAGAGTAGCCCCGAGAAACTGTCCGACTCTCAACGTACTACCCCCGTACAAGCAAGGTTAGCATCATCGACGTGCAGTATGACATAGTACACAATGCCACGATTCCCTCACATGGGAAATCGGGATTAAGTGTCTAGCCCAAGGACACAATGCAGTTACCGCTAGCAAGGATCAAACCTGGACCTTTTGGTTTGAGTTCCAATGCCGTAACCACTGAGCCACCGCACTCCCCAAACAATTTGAATCTAGCCCCCATAAAGATGATGTATACCAAATATCAAAATATTGTGAGTGGTGGATCGAAAGAAGAAAATTTTTAAATGATATTCCTCATATCTATTTATTGGTGTTTAAAGTCACCTATTTCTACACAATGGCTAATTGTGACTGAAACATGGATATAAAGGTCAAGTCCAGCCAATCATTTACACCCATGTTGCCCATTTTAGACGACTAACACCACCGGCATTGGTTACCGGGTCCTATTTTACCAGTAAAACACAGTTTGTTTACCACAGTAAAAAAGCACTGCTTCACTTCCCAGGGTTCCCACAGGGAGATATTCCTTATATTGAACATTATTGAAATTTGAGCTCAAATGGGGATCCCCGAAATATGAACCAACAGCTTTGCTTTGAACAAACTTAAATCTGAGCCCACCAAGGATGCTGTATATCATATATGAAAGAATTCTGACTGGTGGACCCAAAATAAACTATTTTTAAAGAATATTCCTCATATTTCACCAAATTAAAATGTGGGCTCTCATAGGGAACTCAAATACGAATCCAAACACCTTATTTGTGCAAATGTAAATCTGCCCCCCCCCCCCCCCCCCCCATAAAGATGCTGCATACTAAATATGAAAAGATTCCAACTGGTAGATCTGACGAAGCTCTAGTAGAAGTTGCAAGTCTGTGGGAAGCTTGCAGAATGCTTAACCGCAACCTTCTTCGCAAGCAAGCAGTTTGGTTGCAATTGGAATGACAAGTGTGAGATATATATAACTAGAGGCTCTAAAGCAGGGCCGCCGAGAGGGAGGTGGGCCCCAGGGGCAAGCTACTGAGTGGGGGCCCCTTGGCAGTGGCGGATACAGGGGTGTGGGGTGGAATCTGCCGCGAGTGCCGAAGGCACGAGCTTTGTAGGGGGTCTGGGAAAATTTTTGAAATGAGCGATCAAATGAAGCATTCTGGTGGCTTCTGGAGTGAAAATCCTCTTGGTTTTTTGAACGGGAAAATTACCGTTTTAAACAGCATGTTTCAAAGTTTCAAATTTCTGTCATACGTTCAAGACAGAATTTGAGAATTTGAAATATGCGCTTCAGAACCGTTCACTGTAATATCGCAATGTTTACAGTCATAGCCGACTTAACCCCATGAGAACATTGCGATCTGCCAGCGTTTGAAAGTCTTCAACAGTCAGCCCCCTAGAAGTCTAGTAGACATGCTAGACAAACACAAGCTAAAGGGGGGACGACCGCCCCCCCCCCCCCCCTTTTGTATCCGCCATGGGTCCGAGGCTCGGACCCATGGCGGATACAAAGGGGGAGGGGGACTCCGAGGGCACGTCGGGCCGACCATGGTTCGGCCGCACGTTGGAAATTTTGGGAAATATAGTAGCAAAACGGGCAATCTCCTTGCTTCTGAGGAACATTTTCTTGCTCAAAAAGCTAACAAATTGAAACACATTTCCAGACTTTACCTCAGAATAAATAAGTCTAGTTGCTAAGAATTAATGCAATATTGTGACTGTCACGTGCCGAGACCTCTAGGCTAGTTCAGGCGTAGCCCCACCACTTACAATGGCACAGACCAGTATAAATTAGACTGTCCTAATTAATTCCCAATATTGTCCCCAAGACGACAGTCGTAAAATAAATTTTTGTATAACTAAAAATTTTCATTTGTTGTTCCCAAAACATAGGTTATTACCCGTCATTGGAACGAGCGCGATGCGCTCGTTCCAATGAGGGGTCATAACCTATGTTTTGGAAGCAAAAAATGAAAATTAAAAAAAAAATTAATGGCGATTTTCGAGTATAGCGATGGGCGGTTTTGGCGTTACGTTAGTCGTTAGGTAAAGGGTTAATTTAACAGGCAATGTAAATTTCAATTGGGCTTTGACAGTGTCCAGTTGAGGGACTCTGTCCGACTGTCGGACAGAGTCCCTCAACTGGACACTGTCAAAGCCCTATTGAACTCCGACACCCTCAACGAGAAGCCAGAAGGGGTGATAAGGATAATCTGTTCAGGTATACGTCACTTTTTAATTGCTTCTGTTTGTTTGTTTGTTCGCTTCATTGGTGCTTTACGATACTTTAACATTTGAGGACTCAGAGGTCATATTTTGACGCCAGTTGTCGGGCACTTTTCGGTTCTCTCAGAGTATTCCGGCCTCCTCCATCCAAATTTCGGATGGAGTAAGCCGGGATACCCTGAGAACCACCGAGCAGTGACTAGTCACTGTCAGACTCTCGAACCGTTTTATCGCACGCCGGCGCCGCCGACTGTACACATGCCACCAACAAATTCTAACCCTGCTGAGTTAGTACGTTCGAGTCGAACGTACTAACTCAGCAGGGTTAGAATTTGTTGGTGGCATGTGTACAATCGGCGGCGCCGGCGTGCGATAAATTGCCCCATTCGCAAAGTTTGATATGTCTCGAAATTGGGGTTAATCTGAATCAGGTGATAAATGGAGCTTCAGTTGTACTAGCACTATCCAAGGTAGGTTACCGCAGATAACCGTAAAAGGTTACATTATCTGATCGGATATGAAACAAAAATCATAGAACACGTCGAGTGTGTGTTCGACTAACAGACACTTGACATGTTCTATAATTTTTGGTTCATAATATAAGGCATGGTTAGGATACTGTATTATTATTTATTGGTGTTTAAGGTCACATACTTATGCACAATGGCTAATCGTGACCGTGACAGTTTTACGGGTGGAGGAAGCCGGAGTACCCGGAGAGAACCACCGAGGAACGACGAGCAGCTGTCAGCTCTCCAACATCGTAACTCTGAACCGCAGCACAGGCAGGGTTAGATTGGTTGAAGACATGCGCACCATCGACGTGCAGTACGCCTCAGTACACAGCGCCATCGTGCCCCCATGTAGGCAATCGGGGTGAAGTGTCTTGCCCAAGGACACAACGCGGTTGCCGCAGGTGGGATTCGAACCGAGGACCTCTCGGCTTGCAGCCTGCACCTCTACCAACTGAGCCACCGCGCCCCCGGTTAGGATACTGTATATAAATATACAGAACTAATTTTGACAAAACAAGACTAACGCACACTCAGATATTTTACTCAACTCAAATATAGGAAAATGTTCATTCGTCTATTTCTGAGAGAAAGAGACTTTCCTGGCCGTTTTAGCCGCAAAATCATTAATGCAGTCAGAGAAGTCAATTTGGCGCGCTAGCTGACTTTCTATACTCAACATAGCCAAATCGTTTAATCTGACTTGTGTCATGGTACTTCTGTGAACATTTTTGATTAGCTTGAGTTTGCTAAAGGATCTCTCAGCAGAAGCCACTGTAACTGGAAGGGTACATAAGATTCAAAGAGATATGCAGACACTACCAAAGATTTCCTCCAACTTAAAACCTGTAATCTGATTAAGGAGTCTAAACGGCTCAACATTCCCAGGTCCAAAATTAACGTCATGTATGGCCTTCAGATGCAGCACTTCTTCTTTAAGGGTTTCAAATGTAACATCGTTTCCATATCTAGACGCGAAATTAGTACAGGCAGTTTCAATTTCATCGGATGACATGTCTGGGTATTGCCATAAAAAACTGAACAAATTGTTTATTGTTTTAGCGGCATTGAAGCGCCTCGTCAACCCTGCGATAACAGAGTCAATTATGCGATAAAACACAGTTCGTTTGAACTCTGTTTCAACTGATGTATTTTCAGTGTTTTCTGTTTGCTGATTATTTGCGTGCTTCCGTTTTTTCCGGAAAATTTGCTGTTACACCCATGACACTCGCAACATGTTTCGACTCATTTAAAATTGCTTGGAAATTTTCTCGCAATGCGTTCACATCACTCAAAAGTCCTCCAAGATTTAATACTTCAACATCAATTGTAGCATCTCTAGCTTGAATTATTAGATTCCTTTGGTCGATGGCGGTCAAAATTTTAACCCTTTACCTAACGTGAAAAGCAGACGACACTTGCAAAAAAAATTCTTGAATAACTAATTTTTTTCATTTTTTGTCTCAAAAACATAGGTTATGACCCCTCGTTTGAACGAGCTCGACGAGCTCGTTCCAACGAGGGGTCATAACCTATGTTTTTGAGACAAAAAATGAAAAAAATAGTGAAAAGTAATTGGCGATTTTTGAGAATAGCGCTGGCCGGTTTTGGTCGTTACGTTGGGTAAAGGGTTAAGCCAAGTTGCAGACATGACAATACACTTGAAGGATGAGACATATTTAATTGCACCATTAATCTCATTCCGTGCCTTGGATGTTAGATTCAATGCAAGTAATTCTTTTAAAGCAGATCGAATGCCAGGTAGATGGGCTTCAAACGGGCGAACACTAGCAACTGGTTCCGTCCATCGTGTTCCCGATAGGCCATGGAGAGAACATCCAATATGTTTAGCCAGAATCTCCCAACGTTTAGGACTACCAGAGAAGGTTGTGTAAATGGTTTCTACCATACCAAAAAAAGTTACTGCTTCCACACAAATAGACGCAGAATCAGCCCCAACAAGGTTCAGTAAATGACAGGCGCATGGAGAATATATACAGTGAGGGTTTTTATTAATGAGATAGCTCTGTGCTCCCTTATATTTACCGGACATGTTTGCGGCATTATCGTAACCCTGACCGCGACAGTCAGAAAACGGTATTCCGTTCTCCTGCAGTGTTTGTAGGCTAATATCATGTTAGCAATATCCAAACCAGTTTTTTTCATTGTAGTCCTCAAATTTCAGAAAACGCTCTTGAATCACATATTCACCACCCCCGTTTCGGTTGTCAACAACACGCGACAGGAATCTCAAAATAAAGGTTGATTGCTCGATATAGGCTGCGTCTGGGGTTGCATCCACCATAATGCTGAAGTACTTCGCCTCTTCACGTTCCTCTAAGACACGGTTACGAACAAGCTGTGCACATATATTGATAAATTCATTTTGCGAGTCAGCGGAAAGAGAGTGCGCATTCATCCTTTCGCCCTTCATTTGCGATTCCTTTACTCGTGTGATGTGCTCCTGCAGGAGGGGGTCATAACGAGAAATTAGCTCTAAAAGTCCGAGAAAGTTTCCATTATGTACATCACCTATACGTTGTGAACTGCCGCGAAAAGCGAGACCCCTTTCTCCAAGAACAAAATTACATCGATTATACATTCGAGTAATTTCTTCCATTTTGCTGTTTCTGCAGCCATACCTTGAATCAACTGCTGTTCTACACCCGTATTTGTTTTTAAACGTCTTTCGATTTCTCTCCATGTTACATAGCATTGTTTATGTGAAATGCTTCTCTCATGTTCGGGAATTTTTTCATATAATTTTTTCCATTTCATGTTTGCATCCCAACCCTCGGCTGAGGCAAGTGTTGATACCGATGGCCGATGAACGCTCGATGAAAATAACCTACATGGCAAACAATAAAGAGCTTCTCTCTGACGACTGAAAACGAGCCATTCACGGGGTTCAGTCTCACCATTCTGCTTCTGACAACGCAACAATGAAATGGGAAAACGGCGACTTGTTGAATCAATGGGAAACTGTGACGGATGTGGCAGATGCCCCCTTTGGACTAAAAGTTCTGCATCCTCTCGATCAGGAACTTTCTGCAAGAAACCTATGTCGAATGGGCCCGAATCATCTGAAACTAAACTAGTCGAGGGGCCACTTTCTGAGATTCTGACTCACCTCGAGTGTTCGAATGTTTATCACCATCTTGATCGCCACCCGGAGAATCGAGTTCAGCATTATGTTCTGCCCGAATAACGTTTTCATCGCCTGATTTGGAAAGTTCAGCAAAACTATTATTATCCTCTCGCCCCTCAGCGTCGGAGCCGTCGATAGCTTCGGCTTGCCTGCTCTTTTTTACACCAAGTTTTCTCTTTTCTTGCCTTTTCTGGGCTCCAGATTTATGAACATACACCGACATATTTAATGAAGACTGCGTTTGACGAATTGACGTCACGTATGCCTACTGATGTTGCGACACAAGTTCACACAACATGCACTATGAATCATCATAGACTATGATGCACAGTTGACGTCACTGATGTTTCGTCACAACATGCACAGTTGTCGTTACGCACTGTCGTTAACTGTGAATGACTGAATGTTGTGACGGTCAGAGCTCGGAGGACTTGGTTATTATGACGCACGACCACCCTCTCTCTCTCTCTCTCTCTCTCTCGCTTCATTTTTGAGGGCCCGGAACTCCGGGCCCCCTAAGGGCCCGGGGGCAACTGCCCCCTTGCCCCCCCCCCCCCTTCTTGGCGGTACTGCTCTAAAGAGCATGTAATCGGTCACCTGGCAGAACTACATATAATGAAAGTGCCAATGGTAGCTTAACTTGTCTGTGAGTTGTGTTTGATGAAAAGGATAATGTTCAAGGTTTATGAAAGGATTTTGAAATAAGAGAAGAATTGTGATAATTGGGAATATGTTAAGTTATGTTCCCTGTATGTTATGTTTTCAATAAAACAATATGAGGTGTAGACTGTACTAAAGAATTGAAGGGTGGGTTAATGTGGCCCTCACAGTTAATGTATGTGGCCCTAACAGTCAATGTATGTCAACGAAAGTTACCAAGTTACAGTGAAATTATTCCAAAACGAGTCATCCTATCAAGTTACAATGAAATCCCTTCATAAATACGGCCTGTAGACTGTGCTAAAGGTTTTCGGGCTTCGGGCCCCTGTAGCCGTCACAGTTGACCAATCACGACCAAAAGGGGACGTTATCATCTAGACATTATATGGAGTCATCCTACCAAGTTACAATGAAATCCCTCCATAAATACGACCTCAAGACTGTTCTAAAGGTTTTCGGGTGTTAGGCTCGGGCAGCCGTCACGGCTGAATGATTGCGACCAAAAGGGGACGTTCTCATCTTGACATCAGGAATCATCCTACCAAGTTACAATGAAATTCCTTCATAAATATGACCTGTAGACTGCGCTAAAGGATTTCAGGCTTCGGGCCCCTGTATCCGTCATAGTTGACCAATCACGACCAAAAGGGGACGTCCTCATCTAGATATTATATGAAGTCAACCTACCAAGTTTCAGTGAAATCCCTCCATAAATACGACCTGTAGACTGTGCTAAAGGTTTTCGGGTTTTGGGCTCGGGCAGTCGTCACGGTTGACAGATCGCGATCAAATGGGGAAGTTCTCATCCAGACATCATACAGAGTCATTCTACCAAGTTACAATGAAATCCCTTCATATTAAATATGACCTGCAAATTGTGCTAAAAGCTTTTGGGTTTCGGGCTTGCGCAGCCATCACGGTTGACAGATCATGACCAAAAGGGGACGTTCTCATCTAGATATTATACAGAGGCATCCTACCAACTTACAATGAAATCCCTTCATAAATACAATTTGTAGACTGTGCTAAAGGTTTTCGGGTTTTGGACTCGGGCAGCCGTTACGGTTGACCGATCGCGACAAAAAGGGGACGTTCTCATCTAGACATGACCCTAAACCTGCATATGAAATTTCGGGACGATCGGACAAGAACTACGGGGTGTAGCCTGTGCTAAAGGAAAATGTGAACAGACTCACAGACTGACAGACTTCAGCACGCGTGACGGCAACAGCTTATCTTGACTTTGTCAAGTTAAGCTAAAAATGTGATTTCCCATAGGGTTTACATGGTAACTATGAGCCGCAATTGTGGCCATGTTTGCAACATTACATGAGGATCATTGGTAGAAGGTGTCCCAGTCCTCAATCATGTGAAGTTTCGAAACATTGACCTTGAGGTTTTCAGAGAAGATTTTTGAAAATCCACCAATCAGAATGAAAGAATGCCTATGGCGGCCGTGTTTTCCATCCCACGGGAACAAAATGAAGATGGTTGGTAGAGTACCTACCATAGACCATTCCTGTCCGATTTATTTCACATCGGCTCAGTAGTTCCAGAGGAGCAGAAGGAAATGTTATTTCCATAGGGTTTCTATAGTAACTATACGCCACAATTGCAGCCATGTTTGCAACCCGATCAACATTAAATGAGGATCGTTGGTAGATGGTGTTCCAGTCATCAGTCAAGTGAAGTTTCAAAACATTTGGCCTTGGAGTTTCAAAAGAGATGATTTCTTGAAAATCCACACATTTATGAATTTTGTTTCAATAAAAAATCAGTAAAAGAAGGTTAAATATTTTGAAGATTACAATTTTTTCAGACTGCACTCTCTTTCAAATAGCTTTGGATAGGTAAAGGGTTACAGGAAGCACAACATTTTATGCAAATAATTTGTCATATCTTAAATGATATCATAACTGACTGGTCAGCTCTACATGATGGTATACAAAATAAACAAAAACATCCATGTTTTCCAAACTCCTGTCATCAATCATTATTTCTGATAAGAAACTTGAGAGTAATATTAACATAATTATAGCTGCAAACTTGTTTACAGTACAAGTCAAAATAAGTTGTAGGGTAACCACTATAAACTATGTATTTTTCTCTTCCTCTCACTGATAGCTTTCCAGAAAATGATATCTCATTCTGATCTTATCAGTCAGTGCAGGAACAGCAGTATACTTAGTTTATTGCAGTTACACTACAACTTATTTTGACTTGTGCTGTATACACAATATTTTGTAGTTTTTCCCAGTTCTCAGTGGAGAAAACGGGAACCAACCCTTACCAGATTCTCAAAAAACAAGTATTTTGCTGACAGTACCGATTTTCATGCAGACAGGAGAGGCAATGAGTTAAGCATTAGAATATAGCCTCTGGCGGCCACGTATTTCCATCCTCTCATAGACCATTCCTGTCAAGTTTTGGTTCACATCGGCTCAGTAGTTCCAAAGAAGAAGAGGAAACTGTGATTTCCCAGAGGGTTTCTATGGTAACTATAAGCTGCAACTGCGGCCATGTTTGCAACCCAATCATTATTAAATGAGGATTGTTGGTAGAGGGGGTCCCAGTCATCAACCATGTTTAGTTTCAAAACATTTGGCCTAATGGTTTCAGAGGGGAAGATTTTTTCAAAATTCATCAACAAGAATCAAAGAATGCCTCTGTTGGCCATGTTTTCCAAACAACGGGAACAAAAAGAGGATCGTTTGTAGAGGACGTCCCATAGACCATTCCTGCGAAATTTGGTTCATGTCAGCTCAGTAGTTCCAGAGAAGATGAAAATGTGATTTCCCATACGGTTTCTATAGTAACTAAAAGCCGCAACTGCGGCCATGTTTGCAACCCGATCAACATTAAATGAAGATCGTTGGTAGAGGGTGTCCCAGTCATCAACCATGCAAAGTTTCAAAACATTTGGCCCTGTGGTTTCAGAGAAGATTTTTTTTTCAAAATCCACCAATCAGAATAAAAGAATGCTTCTGGCAGCTATGTTTTTCAACGCACAAAATGAGGAGCGTTTGTAGATGACCTCCCAGACTATTCCTGCCAGGTTTGGTTCACATCAGCTCAGTAGTTCCAGAGAAGATGAAAATGTGATTTCCCATAGGGTTTCTATAGTAACTATAAGCCACAATTGCGGCCATGTTTGCAACCCGATAAACATTAAATGGGGATCGTTGGTTGAGGGGGTCCCAGTCATCATTTATGTGAAGTATCAAAACATTTGGCCTTGCAGTTTCAGAGGAGAAGATTTTTGACAATTCATCAACCAGAATCAAAGAATGCCTCTGGCAGCCATGTTTTTCATCCGACGGGAACAAAATGGGGATCGCTTGTAGAGAACCTACCATTGACCATTCCTGCCAAGTTTGGTTCACACCGGCTCAGCGGTTCTAGAAAAGATGATGAAAATGTGAAAAGTTTACGGACGACGATGGATGCCCAAGTGATAGCAAAAGCTCACATGGCCTTTTAGGCCAGATGAGCTGAACATTGTAAGCATCGCAAGCACACTGCTACCATCCAGCAATCTTTGCAAGCATCCCACACACACACTGCACGCATATATCTCAAAAGCATTACACACGGATTGCAAGCACCCAGTATTCATCTCACAAGCATCCTGCGCACATCACAACCATCCCTGCATGCATCACAAGCATCCCCGATCGCATTGCAAGCACCCTCCCCCCACCCACATCACAAGCATTTATCTCGCAAGCATGCCACACACATCGCAACCATCTAGTGTGCATCGCAAGCATCGGTTGTCCTTCCTGCAAATTGCACAGGGGGTAGTTGACTTGACAATTTTGGACTTGGGGAGCAGTTGATGTGTATGCAGGGCACCTGTCTGTGCACAATGGAATCCACCCACGAAGTTTGGAAAAAGTGGACAATAATAATGTGTTACTTCAACATCAAGCCAGTTTTTCAGGGCTAGAAAGGCATAATTCGAAAATATTATGTTGTTGAATTATGATAGATCTGCTTATAATATTTAGTAAATATTAACCCCGATGATTACTAATTGTAATTATCTGGTACAAAACTTCCAAATAGTCTTCAAAAGTGGACCCTCTTGTACCTTGGTAGTTTGAGGCCAAACGTTCTTGGTTGCATGCAAAGGCTGATGGACAACAGACACTGGGCAACGGACACAAAGTGATTGCAAAAGTTCACATTAACTTGCTGTCAGGTGAGCTAAAACCAATGATCGATATCCTTTATTTATTTTATTTATTTGTGTTTAAGATCATATATTTCTGCCCAATAGCTTATCATAACCTCAAAATGGAGATAAAGTCAAGTTTAGTAAATTGTTTATACCCATGTTGCCCATTTTAGAAGACTTCCACCCTAAGCATTTGTGACAGAGTCCTATCTTACCAGTAAAACTGTGTTTGTTTACCACAGAAACAACAAGAGGTCCCAGGGGGGCCTGAGGGCGCTCACCTGACATGGTAGTCTAAATATCAAACCAGGGACTTGACTTAAATAAGCTGCATACGCCCCTCCTAAGAAAAGCATATACCAACTAGATGAAGCGATTGTGCCCCACACAATACACAGGATTTTCCTTTTATTTTCAGTTCCTGCACTTTTACGTCCCAAAATTGAGATAAACGCATAAAAAACAGATTTTTTTCCCAAACAAAATACTTTCAGCCTAAATTTTTTTCTTCTTCTTAAAACGCATAAAAAACGATAAAACTAATTTCCGGATTTTGGTCCAAAATTTACTAAGTCCCACCCGGAACCCAAATTTTCGATGTAAAAAAATAATTTTTTGTTGTCTTAAAATTGACAGAAACGCATAAAAAACAAAAAAAAAATTATGGATTTTGGTCCAAAATTTTCGAAGTCCCACCCGGACCCCAAATTTTCAGGGTAAAAAAAAAATTTTTTTTTTGTCTTAAAATTGACAGAAACGCATAAAAAACGAAAAAACAAAAATTTCCGGATTTTGGTCCAAAATTTACTAAGTCCCACCCAGACCCCAAATTTCCAGGGGAAAAAAAAATTTTTTTGTCTTAAAATTGACAGAAACGCATAAAAAACAAAAACAAAAAAAAATTCAGGACTTTGGTCAAAAATTTTCTAAGTCCCACTCGGACCCCAAATTTTTAGGGTAAAAAAAAATAATTTTTTTTGTCTTAAAATTGACCTAAATGCATAAAAAAACAAAAAAACATTTCAGGATTTTGGTCCAAAATTTCTAAGTCAGCAATGGGACCCCAAATTTTCAGCCTAAATATGAACCCAGGGACTTGGCTTCAACAAACTTGTATCTCACTCCCCTAAGGATGTTGCATACCAAATATCAAAAGATTGTTATTGGTCGATCTGAAGAAGAAGATTTTTAAAAAAAAATACTGCTCATACTGCACTAATTTAAACATTTGGGCTCCCATAGAGAGCCCAAATATCGACCCAGGCAATTGATTTCAATGAAAATGTGAAACAATCTTCCAAAGATGTTATATGTGAAATTTGAAAGCTTTTGGAGCAGTGGTTTGGGAGAAAAGTTGTCTTATGTTTTTCCCATTACCAACAGTGTTAAAAAATGCTGACTCAGCACTTTTCAAAGTCCCCAAAAAGTACCCCATGATAAAACCGATGGCAATTTTTTTTTACCATTCCATTTTGTTGGTCCTAAGGAAGCTTCACAACAAATAAGAATTCTCAGTGCTGCGTAGTTTTGGAGATATGGGCGTTTAAATTTTTTTCTATTTTTAGCTCCTGTGGTTCCCACGGGGCTATGGGAAAAACATTTTCTGCATAAATTAGGTACTTATGACCCAATAAGCACTCACATAAAATTTGGTTCAAATCGGCCTCGCGGTTTGGAAAATAGAAAGTTGGGGCGGGGCCAAAATTTTTGCCCCTCCTTTAACATCGTCAAATATAGCCCCTCGAACTTCTCTTGAACAAACTTGAGTCTACACCTCAAAAGGAAGCAGCATACCAAATATCAAGTCTCTGCTATTGTTAGTTCTTGAGAAGAAGATATTTTAAGAATTGGAGCATTTTTGCCACATCCCTCTGCTCAATAAGAGCCGAAACCTAATTTGACAAAAAATCAAAATGGCCTTATATAATCCCTACTCACATGAAATTTCATTAATATGCGGCCAGTGGTTTGGGAGAAAAAGGCTCAAACACCACCTTCACGACGGACGACGGACAACAGACGAAAAGTGACAAGCACAGCTTCACTTCCCAGGGTTCCCACAGGGAGTTAATATCCTTTAAAACTTACCCGGACTCCAATGGCTCCCTAATATTTCAGAAAAAATTTAATATTTTCTTCAATTGTTTGGGGTCTGTAGAGCACCCCCCCCCCCCCCCCCCCCCCCCCACTCATTCCACCCTTTAACCTTTCCTGGGTGAACCACTACTCAGAACAGAACATGCAACAGGTGTTTCATGGAATAAGTGTGTGCTCCCTGTATTGCGTCCATGTCGTGTCACAATGTCCTAGAACATCTCTCTCCTACAAATAAACATCACACATTAAAGCTAACGGCTTGGCCCAAGGAACAGATGAAGTCTTTCACCAGGGCACCGCAAAAGATTTGAATGGTGCGGCTGATCAAATGAAAAACACTTTTATCAAGAGGTTTTCTGCGTGTAAGATATATCGCTTCAATACTTCGCTCACAAGACAGCAGACAAAGTACATCACGACGTCGGTACTCACCAGGAAAATTAAACCAACAGAAAAATTAAACCTACAAATTTTGTTAATTTTTTTGTTTTTCCCCCAAATATATATGATTCCTCACTGGAAAGCGGCCTTTGAGTTCATTCCATTGAGTCATACACTAGTACAGTACGTGGAGAGTGGATTGTAACAAAATCACCCGTAAAGTGGAGGTATCACCCAAAGTATCACTTTCAAGTTCTGCACATACGGACAAAAACACAAGCATGTTTCAGCCAATGGACCTCCGAGTTTAACCAGGAGGTCCATTGGCTGGAACTTTGTTTATGCTTGTAACGGTTTGCAACAAATCTGCAATTATTGCTTGGGTGAAATTGCCACTCCGTGGGTGATTTAGTACACTCCCCACGTACTGTATATTTTGAAAGTATAAAAATTTCAAGTGTTTTAATCCATTACCTACCACAAAAGAAAGACAACACTTGCAAATAAAATTCTTGAATTACTAATGTTTTTCATTTTTTGCGTCAAATCATTGCTCATAGATCTCATTCCAATGAGGGGTCCTAAGCTAAGTTTCTGAGATAAAAAATGAAACAATAATGAAAATTGAATGGTGATTTTCGTGAAAAGCGCTGGCCGGTTTTGACAGTAATGTTAGGTAAGTGGTTAACTTTTCGAACCTCTCCCATTAATAACAAGCATACCCAAAGTTACTGATCTCTGATAGTGACTTTTCTTGTTTGTTAGTTTACTAGGGTTTAACTGGTAGAGTGCAAAGTTATTTTTGGTCATCCAAATTTGTCCACGTCTCTTTGCCTTGTTACAATTTATGGGAGAGTGCCTAGTGGCACTCTCCCATAAATTGTAACAAGGCAAATCCCCACAGACTAAATACTTTCAATTAAAAAATAATTGAGGTACATCCACAGAATATGAAACCATTAAGTTGTGGCACCTGAACTTCAGAAGAAAGCCCAAATATGGGCTTCCAGCACTCTACCAGTTAATGACACATTCATCAACCTGGGTCAGATCATGAAGTTATTATGTGTAAAACTTTCAAAAGCTATATTTCAATGTGATATTTGAGTTGAAAAGGCGGCATAATTCATACAAGACTTGCAGAAACTTTATACAGTAGAATCCTCTTAATTGAATATCCATTTTGCCAGTGAAAATTATTCAATTAACAGGAGTATACAATAACAGGGATTTGATCAGTTTCTTGTGTTCTGGAGGTAAACTGAGCATTTATTCTATTATATCTTGTTTGACAGAGCTCATAGAGCTCTGTCAAACAAGATATAATAGAATAAATGTCTGTATTGGATGAATGAGGCCAAAAAGGTGAATAAATAAGGGGAATTTGGTGCGTGTCACAGCAAATTTTTTGACATATTACAAAAATTTATATACAATTAACAGGAGTTTACTCTACAACCCATATGCAATTAACAGATCAAATTTGTACTGAAGGTATGGTAAATGGTTTTGTGTTTAAAAATTATATTCAATTAACAGGGATATACAATTAAGAGATATCCAATTAAGTGGGCTCCACTGCACTGTACTGTATTATTAGAATCCATCCACACAAAACTGAGAAATAGGTGGGATGGACGAACAAACAGATGGATGCACCTGATTAGCATAGTCAGTTCAACCGAAGGTTGGGAACAACAAGCATGCTCCACTTTCCCAGGATCTGGGGGTAGAGGTGGTGACAAAATAACACACATAAGCCACTACAAATTATAATATGGTTTATTTCCCTCATTATCTATTTACATAATGATACCGTAGTTAAGAAAATAAAATAATATTAATACTAACAACAAAACAAACAGTACATTTCTCATATCTTAAAACACAACACAAAACAAGAAAAAATTATGATCTTTAAAACAAAACTGCATATCAGAAGTTCATTAATTTATGCATATTATTTATTTATTTATTGGTGCTTGAGGTCACTTTCAGCATCTGTGGCTATATCAATGACTAACTATGTTGTGGTCAAGTTTAGCCAATTGTTTACACCAATGCTTCCCACTTTCCAGGACTCATTTGGTAACAGCGGATCCTATTTTACTAATAAAGCAGAACTTATTTACCACAGTAAACAAGCACTGCTGCTCTTCATAGGGTTCCCATGGGGTAATATATGCACATTAAACTGTGTCAAGTTATTAGACTGTCTCTTGTGTTAATGGTGGACAGAGATAGAAGAAACGAAAAGGGTCTGTGTGATGAGAAGTGTCATGAATATGTATGGGTTGGTTGCAGATGCAGTGCAAAGATGACTAACTGTGCAGGTGGGAGACTGAGGGTGGGTGGGCATGGGGGGGGGGGGGTCAAAACCTGATTTGTACCAACTGTGATGGCTCAAGTCCCAACTGACTAACATTCCAACTACATCATCAAGGCATGCCACCATCATAGGCATGGTTTGATGATGTAGTTGGAATATTAGCAAATCATGAGTATAGTTTCAAAACAAGAGGGCCTTAGGACACTCACCTGACATGGTAGCCTAAATATCATCAGCCCAGGGAATTGATTTGAACAAACTGCATCTGCCCCTCCTAAGAAAAGCTTATACCAAATATCAAAAGAATCTGACCGATGGTTCTGAAAAAAAAAGATTTTTAAAGAATATTCCTCATATTGAACTAAGTTTAATTTGGGCTCCCGCAGGGAGCCCAAATATGAACCCAGGGAACTGGCTTCAACAAACTTGAATCTCACCTCCCTAAGGATGCTGTATACCAAAAATAAAAAGATTCTGAATACTGGATCTGAAGAAGAATATATTTAAAGAATATTCCTCATATTGAACTAAGTTATAATTTGGGCTCCCACAGGGAGCCCAAATATGAACACAAGGACTTGACTTGAACAAAGTTGAATCTCACTCCCTAAGGATTCTGCATACTAAATATCAAAAGATTCTGATTGGTGGATCGGAAGAAGAAGATTTTTAAAGAATATTCCTCATATTGCACCAATCTGAACATTTGCGCGCTCATCGAGAGCTCAGATATGGACCCATGGATTTGATTTCAACAAACATGTGAATGAATCTTCCAAAGATGTTATAAGTGAAATATGAAAGCCTTTGGAGCAGTGGTATGGGAGAAGAAGATTCTTTAATATTTTTCCCATTACTCATAGATGTTAAAAATGATTACTCAGCAGTCCTGGAAAAGTACCCTGTGATAAAACCGATGGGCAAACAATTTTTTTTTGGACCATTCCTTTCTGCTATTACTAAGGAAGCTTCACATAAAATAATGATGAAAGTGTCAATGACACTGTAGCTCAACTTGTTTAAGACATGTACATGTACAGTATGTGACAAAGCAATGACAAACATCTTGGTAATGACCTGATAACAAAGGTAGATGTAAAGTATTGTAAGGGTCTGTACATAAATGCTGACCGTGGCCTGTAACAAATATATAGGTAAAGTATTGTAAAAGTGGGGTGACAGTTAGATGCTAAACTAGAAAAGAAATCATTGAGTCCCAGAGTGGGTCTGACTGAACCCAAAAATATTTGTTCTCATAGCACAGTGATAACAAAGGCACCCAAAAACACTCGTTCCTGTCACAAGGTGATAACAAAGGTACCCTAAGAAGTTTCGTGAAGATCAGTTCATAAATACAGACTCTAGCCCGAGCCGTATTGACATGTGCACTTACTGTGTATAAGTAGCACTGAATAAATCAAAGTTCATCTAATTTGCATAATTTCTGCATGAGAAAAAAACCTATATTATATGTGATGTATTCCGTGTTACTAAACATTCCTACAAAAATTTATTCAAATCAGAACTTTCATACAGAAGTTCTGTACAAAAAACTGATTGCACTAATTTTGGTACAAAAAGGCTGCTGGTGGCCATCTTGAATGTTGGACCACACCCAAAAACACTCGTTCTTGTCCCACAGTGATAACAAAGGTACCCAAGAAGTTTCGTAAAAATCGGTTCATAAATACGGCCTCTAGCCTAAGCCGTATAGAAGTTGTGTACAAACAAGAGGCCCCACGGGGCCTGAAGCGCTCATCTTGTACAGAACACAATTTAAACAGAGTCCAAGAATGTGTCTACATTAAGCAAGCCATCTCCATAGGCTACACTGTCAATCCTTGAGTACCTCAGGAGTGACAAAAATAATCTGGGCATCATGACTTTTATTCAGTTGATCATAAGTAAAATGTAGAGCTCCCCCATGAAGCCCCTTGATACAACCTATGTGGATTAATCTTAGTACCTCTAGAGGGTACTGAATACAAAATTTTTAATTCTTCAGCAAAATGGCCAATTCCGGCTCCCATAGAGAGCCCAAATATTAACCCAGGCTCTTGATTTGAACACAGTTAAATCTGACTTCCCTAGAGATGTTGTGTACCGAATATGAAAGCATTCTGACTGTTGGATCTGAAGAAGAGAAATTGTTAAGAAATTTCTTCAAATTGCACTAAGTTCAAATTTGGGCTACCACAGCGAGCCCAAATATTAACCTATGGATCCGATTTGAACAAACTTGAATATAACATAACAGGTTTCAGGTTTTCTCAAGTCAGTGAATAACCAACCACAAAATTCAGAAATGGAGAAGAATGGACTTTTGTAATTACTTTGCAGTTGTTCTTTTTTATGAAGTTTTTGTAACAAATTGAAATGGACTGTTATAAAAATTATAAAAATAAATTAGTGTTGAAAATCTTCATTGAAGATTTTCAACACTAATTTATTTTTATAATTTTTATAACAGTCTATTTCAAATCGTTACAAAAATATTTTCAACATAAATTTATTTTTATTCCTATCTGTCACATTTCAGGTACAGTACGTGGAGAGTGGATTGTAACTAAATCACCCATGGAGTGGAGTTATCACCCAAAGTATTCCTTTCAAATTCTGTACATATGGACAAAAAACACAAGCAATGTTCCAGCCAATGGACCTCCGGATTTAACCCAGAGGTCCATTGACTGGAACTTTGCTTGTGCAAGTTATGCTTTGCAACAAATTTGCAATTATTGCTTGGGTGGAATCTCCACTCCATGGGTGATTTAGTGATAATACACTCTCCACATACTGTATGTATGAAATTGTTTATTCAGAAATAATCCTAATCTTTTCACAGAGGTCTTATAAAAACATCTCAATCTTTAATGAGTTAGCAACTGAAACCCAATTAAGAGCTTTTAATACTTTTAACTTAGATGTGAGTCTTCCATGGAAGACGTGTGTCGCCTGGCGTTTCAGACAGAATTCTAAGTGGAAATGGGGCATAACTCTGGAAAAAATACAACGGATCAAAAAATAAAATAGGAGGTGCACAATGCCATTATGTGATAAAGAATCACTGAAAGTTTCATCAAAATCCATTCATAGGTTAAAGAGGAGTGGCGGATAAGAGAAAGTGTGACGCGGACGACGACGCGGAAGACGCAAGATGACAAAAGTAATCCCTATGTGTCGCTCCCCACTTCGTGGGGTGGCGACACAATTATGTTAGTATAACCACAATGGATTTTCCAATTCTACAACAGGTAAAAAGTTTTTGTCATGGTTTCAGTCTTCAAAGGGATGGTCTCTCAAGACAGGTCCATTATGGCATAAAAATACAAGTTGGTACCAGGTCACAGTGGTCTCTCAAGACAGGTGGTCTCTCATAGCAGGTCCATTATAGAGTAAAACCAATTAGTGCCTGGTAGATGTGGTCTCTCAAGACAGTGGTCTCTCAAGACAGGTTTTACTATAATTTTGTACAAAATGGCTGCCAGCGGCCATCTTGAATTTTGGACCAGACCCCAAAACACTCGTTCTCGTCTCACGGTGATAACAAAGGTACCCAAGAAGTTTCGTAAAGATCGGTTCATAAATACGGCCTCTAGCCCGAGCCGTGTGTACGGTGCGATGGACAGACGATGGGGGATGGCAATACTTCAAATTTGGCTTCGCCAAAGTTGAGCTAACAATTCTCAGTACTGTGTAGTTTTGGAGATATGGGCATTTTAAATTTTTTCTATTTTTAGCTCCTGCAGTTCCCATGGGGCAATGGGAAAAAGTTTTTGGGCATAAATTAGGTACTTATGACCCAATAAGCCTCATATCAAATTTGATTCAAAACAGCCTCTCAGTTCGGAAAATAGAAATTTTGATACAATTTAGGCTCCCAGAGGAAGCCCAAATATAAATCCAGGGACTTGTCTTTAACAAACTGATATCTCACCTCCCTAAGGATGCTGCATACCAAATATCAAAACATTCCAACTTCTGGATCTGAAGAAGATTTTTAAAGAAAATTCCTCATTTTGAACCAAGTTATAATTCGGGCTCCCACAGTGAGCCCAAATATGAACCCAGGGACTTGGCTTGAACAAAGTTGAATCTCACCCCCCTTAAGGATGCTGTATACAACATATCAAAAGATTCTGATAGGTGGATCTGAAGAAGAAGATTTTTAAAGAATATTCCTCATACTGCACTAATTTAAACATTTGGGCTCCCATAGAGAGCCCAAATATGGACCCAGGGATTTGATTTCAATAAACGTGTGAAACAATCTTCCAAAGATGTCACATGTGAAATTTGAATGCTTTTGGAGCTGTGGTTTTGGAGAAGAAGAGTCTTAAATGTTTTCCCCATTACCCACAGTGTTAACAAATGCTGACTCAGCATTTTTTCAAAAGTCTCGACAAAGTACCCTATGATAAAACCGATAGCAATTTTTTTGGATCACTCCATTCTGTTGGTCCTAAGGAAGATTGACACTAGATAGGAATTCTCAGTGTTATGTAGTTTTGGAGATATGAGCATTTTAAATTTTTTCCATTTTTAGCTCCTGCAGTTCCCATGGGGCGACGGGAAAAATTTTTTGGCATAAATTAAGTAATTATGACCCAATAAGCCCTCATATCAAATTTGGATCAAATCAGCCTCTCGGTTTGGAAAATAGAAATTTTGGGCGGGGTAAAATTCTTGCACCTCCAATAACAACGGCAAATATATCCCCACGAACTTCTCTTGAACAAATCTGAGTCTACACCTCAAAAGGAAGCTGCACACGAAATATCAAGTCTCTCCTACTGCTGGTTCATGTGAAGATTTTTTAAGATTTAGGCACACTTTTTTGGCGTGGCCCTACCGAGGGGCGGGGCAACCTGATTTGAACAAAATCAAAATGCGATGTCATAACAAACAATAATTTCAAATTTCACTTAAATTGGAGAAGACGCAAACACCATATTCACGGACGACAGATGGTGAGTGATCACATTAGCTCACCCTGACTTTCTCTCGAGTCTCCTTGGAAAATTATCAAGTGAATAAATATAATACACATGTCCTAGGCATGATCTAACTTCTTAAACCCTTTACCTAGAACAGTTGTATTTGCCACTGCATGAAAAATGAAAGTGTCAATGACACTGTAGCTCAACTTGACAAACGTGAACTTGGTAAGTTATAAATGAAATGGTAAAATTGAAGATCATTGGTACCAATGTCATTTTTTTTGCCAGTGGCAACATTTTTTGACAGAAACCGAAGAAAATCGATAGCTCCCATCTAGAGGCCTCCCCAAACAAGCATGCCAGGTTTCAAAGCAATCCGATCATAAATGTGCCCTGTAGGGTGTATAAAAGGGAAATATTGTGGTCTGACTAGACTAAATTCTAAGAACGTTGGCCGTGGCAACATTTTCTGACGGAAATGGAAGAAAATCAATAGCTCCCATCTAGAGGTCACCGTAAATAAGCATACCAGGTTTCAAAGCAAACTAATCATAAATGTGCCCTGTAGGGTGAGCCAAAGGGAAATATTGTGGTCTGATTAACTAAGTTCTAAGAATGTTGACTGCGGCAACATTTTTTGATGGAAATTGAAGAAAATCGATAGCTCCCATCTAGAGGTCTCCCCAACCAAGCATGAAAGGTTTCAAAGCAATCAAATCATAAATGTGCCCTGTAGGGTGTGCCAAAGGAAAATATTGAGGTCTGACTAAACTAAGTTCTACGAACGTTGGCCGTGGCAACATTTTTTGCCGGAAATTGAAGAAAATCGATAGCTCCCATCTAGAGGTCACCCTAAATAAGCATACCAGGTTTCAAAGCAATCAAGTCATAAATGTGCCCTGTAGGGTGTGCCAAAGGGAAATATTGTGGTTTGACTAAACTAAGTTCTAAGAACGTTGGCCGCGGCAACATTTTTTGACGGAAATTGAAGAAAATCGATAGCTCCCATCTAGAGGTCATCCCAAACAAGCATGCCAAGTTTCAAAGTAATCTGATCATAAATGCGACCTGTGAGGTGTGCCAAAGGAAATTGTGGGCGTACGTACTAACGTACGTACATACGTACGCCGACGGACGAGAAGTGATGGCAATAGCTCAGCTTGGCTTTGTCAAGTTGAGCTAAAAAATGGTTTGGTTTAGGTTACAAGAATGTGCAACAGGGCTATGTGCAACATAAAAATAGTAGGGCTATGTGTAATAGAAAAGTAAAGTCATTCAGTCTGTGCTTTTTTTAATATATATTTTACCATTTTATTTTCTCATTCAGTTGCTTAACCTCTCACCTAACATAATAACCAGTGCTATCTACAAAAATTGCCATCCAAATTTTATTATTTTTTAATTTTTTGTCTCAAAACATAGCTTATGACCCCACATAGGAATGAGCTCATTCCAATGAGAGGTCATGAGCTGAGTTTTGGAGGAAAAGAAATTAAAATTGATATTTATTCAAGACTTTTTTTTGGTCAGGTGTCGTCTGCTCTTTGGATTAGGTGAAACCTATATTCTCGGTGTACATATATTTGATGTCAGGCCTGTAAGTATCTTCAGATATGTTTTTAAATATATATAATATTTTTGCCACAATCTCATAAAAATATAAATTTTATAGTAAATTTCCTTTCTTATTATACCTACCGAAATTGTTTACTACAGGCTTGCACTACAGTGGAAGAACCTAACTCGGATAAAATACTCTCTATTTTAATCTTTCCCAAGATTTGGGAAAGAAAAGTGGTGTAAAAACACCACGAAAAAATAAGACAAAACTGGGCCGAGTGCCATCGGCGCACACCCAGTATGGGACGCTCTTCCATAGTACAAATCCACGACTTCCGTAACAGTGCGCAATGCATCAATTCGTCATTCTTTTGATTCCAAATAACACAGGAGTTATGTGATCAGCGGGGAGGAAGGATTCTTACCCGAATAAGAAGACGGGAGGGCCTCCATGTAAACAATTTCGGTAGGTATAATAAGAAAGGAAATTTACTATAAAATTTATATTTCTTATCAACCTACCTCAATTGTTTACTACAGGCTGAATAGACAAAAGGCTGGAGGGAATCACATAACCAACCCACACATAACTCAATAGCACTGGGACCGTGGACAGAGGAAGAGATCCCTAGGCCTATCAAACCATAGCATCACAAACATTAGAAAAGCCAATGAAAGATGAGGCGTATGGTGAAGTGCGACGCACAGACAGAAAGGGCAGTAACAGCACAAAGCTGGAACTGACCCTGAAAAAAGCTGAAAAGCTTGGATAGACAACATCCTCAGCCGAAAAAAGAGGGCCCCAAGGTTCTCTGACGGCTCCTGCAACTGTCGCAGATAAAAAGGAGAATGTAGCATTTCTCCAGAAGGCTGCCAGTATAACATCAGTCATCCGACAACATGACAGAGTTATTAAAAGAGGAAAACAATGCACGCACCTCGTGGCAGAAAAAACAATTGGTAATACAATCACCAGCAGCTAGACGAGCGGAAGCTGCACGAATAGCAAGACAAGTCCATCAAGAAATGGATGCAGGAGAGATCTGGCATGTGGGAAAACGCATATTCATCCAGGATAAAGGCGTGAACACCCCCACCCTCAAGCAGAGCAGCGCCCAAGAAAGTGACCATCTTGGAGTAAACTGCAAAGTCCTAGGCCTTTTCAAGGCAAAGAGCTGAACAAGCTTGGAGAGGCAAGGATGAGTGTCGAAACAATGTGGTATCACATAGGAAAAAAATGTCTCCGAAGCATGGACATGTACCCATTGCTGGAGACCCCCAGAAACAAACATATACCAGAAACTCCGCAAGCGGTGTGATCGAAGGAGTGACAGAAGCAACAGAGTGATCGCACACCATCGACAGAAGAACCTTCCACTTAGCCACAGAGGCTAAACCAGTGGAGTGAGTGCCTCCTTGAAGAAAAGCAACTCCACTGCGTGTCTCGAAAAACCACTACAGAGGAGACAGGACCCGATAAAAGACATGTGCGAAGGCACAATGAAGTCAGGTCAACTTGAAAACCTCCGCGGGCGACTTTGGCAAAGAAAGTCGCAAGGTAGAGGGAGACATGCCGGAACCGCCGCTAACAGAGAGCGGAGCAGATTGATCCACACCTACCGAAGCGACGGGTGTAATCGAAAGGATTCGACGACTGCAGGTTCATATCTGGGTGAGAACCTGAGGTGGAATCGGAACCGGTAGGAAGGCATAGCCGACAAGACCATCCCAAAAGAGGGCCAGAGCATCCACGGCGAAAGCCAGAGCATCTGGACACGGGGACACGAAAGTGTCCACCGGATGGTTCCAACGAGTCACAAGAGATCGATGGAACCCGCCATGTGGAGCATCCTCTCCTGGTGGAAATGACCCTGCCCCGACGGGACAGGGAGTCGGCTAGGACGTTCAGGCGACCGGGAATGTGACGAACAGCCACCCCGGCATGGACATCCTGAGCGAGCAGTATAAGATCCCAAGCCAATTCGTACATTGGAACAGAGTGCGTGCCGCCCTGGTTCTGAATGCAAGCAACCACCGTCGAATGGTCGGACAACATAAGGACCTGGCGATTCGACAAGTGAGGGATCCACTGCCTGAAACGCAGAAGAGCAAGAAGCTCCTTCCGGTTGATGTGTAGAGCTGCATGATCCTGGTCCCACATCCCGTGAATGGAAAGACCTAGAGGATCCAACGTCGCACCCCATCCGAGATCGCTGGCATCTGCCGTCAGAACGCGATCGGACGTGGGTAAGTCCAACGGAACACCCTGCGAAAGCCACTGGACATCCGCCCAGAGGAGAAAGGTGAGGATAAAGATATTCTGGAAACTGAAGCACCAGATCTCCAACGACTGAGCAGAAAGTGTTGGAGAGGTCTGACACGCAGCCGACCTAGAGGAATGAGATCCGGCACCGAACAGCAGAGACCGATTAGCCAGAGAAAACTCCGAGCCGCCGCGGATGTGGACTGGGACAGAGTCGGAGCAAAAGCTGAGAGAATCACAGCCTTGGCCTGGGGAACCCCCACCAAATTGAATTGTGTGCGGAAAGCCATCCCCAGATGATAAAACGACTGAGAAGGGACCAGGTCCGACTTCTCCTCGTTGACTCTGAAACTTAGCGACGTGAGCAAGCTCAACAGAGTGGCGACATCTGACTCCAGTAAGGCAGCATTGGAATGCCCCTGGAGGACATCGTCCAGATATGCCGAAGTAGTCACCCTGGACTGTGTGCGATGGAAAGCTATCACATGCGACATCAGTCTGGTGAAGGCCCAAGGAACCAGGTTGAGGCCGAAAGGCAGGGCCTTGAACTGGTAAACTCACCCCCAAAAAACGAACCTGAGATACTTCCGTAACGCCCAATGAATCGGAACGTGAAAGTAAGCGTCTCGCAGGTCGAAGCTGGAAGCGAAATCTCCCTGGTGAATTGAACGGAGGACCGACCTGAAAGTCTCCATGCTGAACTTGGGAGCAATGATAGACTGGTTCAGGAAACACAGATTGAGAACCGATCGGAGTCGGCCGTCCTTCTTCGGCACCAAGAACAGGCAGGAATAGAAACCCACTGACCGAATGTTCTTGATGACCTCAAACGCCCCCTTTGTCAGGAGATTGTCTATCTCCGTGGACAAAAGTTCCCGACGTAAAATGTCTGAAGGAACTGTGGTTGGAAAAGGCACCCTGGACAGAGTGGGGTGCCGTCGGAAGGATATTCGCAGCCCGGACCAAACAACATCGAACATCCAAGGATCGGATGTGATGGTGGCCCAACGGTCTGGGAACTCTGATATCCTTCCTCCAACCTGGGACGAGTCGAGGTGAGGACCTTCACTGCGAACCCCGACGAGGCTCGCTAGAGGAGAAAACATCTCCTCTACTGAATGAAGAATCCTGGGACTTCTCTCAAGACTGCCGACGCTTACCCTTACCCCTTGGGTAAGAAGTAGAAGCGGTGGCAGAAGGATCAGCCCCTTTGCTTCGCAGAGGAAGCAGAGGGTACTTGTTAGGCTTGGAACGGCCCGTGCCTACCCTAGAAGGCTGATCAAGCTGAAGAAACAGCAGCTGATCGTTGGAATGACGTAGGACGTCATCCCGGACCGTCAACACAGAATCATGGAAAAGTTGCGGACCTGCCAAAAAAGCAGATCGAAGAGTAGCGCACTGCTCCTCAGGAAGGGATCGGCCTGTGTCCAGCACAGAGTCCCCTCGAACTAATTCCAGATTAGCCGTGTTACAGGCATGCGTGTGAGTAAGATGCATGAGCACCTTGGACAGCACACGCAAAGGAGCCTGTTCCTCGTCAAACTTATCTGAAGGCAGATAAGCAGCTAAAGCTGAGACGACGTGATCGGAGAGAGAAAGCATACCAAGCATCTCTCTCGATAAGCCCAATGTGGACTCCAGAGTCGTCATCGGAATGACAGCAGACTTGGACTTGGAAAGCCCGAGGGAATTGGAGTCCTGATCCTAAAACCGTCAACATCTGGTAGACCGACAGATAGGGGGAATCGTAGGAACGATAACGCGTCAGAGGCAAAAAGGTGTCAACCCTGGTGAAGAACGGAGCCTTCATAGCCTTGGAACTTAGCTTGGAGTCCAAGACTGAAAATGCTTCAACCAACTGTACCGACGGGCACAGGCGAAGACGCCCAGAAGCAGGTTGCTCCATAGACTGTTGGCACGCGACCGATGATCGCGGCCTGGCTGACACTGTCGACTGGTTAGATGGTTTGAGATCCGGAAGGAACCCAAACACGAAATCAAGAGCTGCCCCCAAGTCCGAAGACTGCTGGCTCTCGACATCAAGCATGTCTGACTCTGAGTCGGAAGACACATAGCCCATCGTGGGCAAACCAGCCGACGCCTCCCATGGTGTCGGAACACCAGGGGGATCAGAAAGCGGCCTGTTTCCAATCCCGGGAGGCGGCGCCATAGGGGGCGCCTGGAAACCACTCGCTGCCACGCTGGAAGCAACGGGAAGGCTCTTTGACAGAACCTGAGTGAGTAAGGAGAGGGCCTCCCTAAGCTCACTGCCCCTACTGGCCGGTTCGACAGGGGAACGAACCGGCAAAGTGGCTTCACCTCTGACCCTCTTAACCGGTGAAGGGTCACGATCCTCCAAAAGACCCGACGTGGGATGACGGGCGGCAGCCGAAAACGTCTGAAGGCAGACGTGTATAGGGGTGTGACACACCCCGAGGATCAACATAGCAGGAACTCATGAGAGTCACTTCTGACCTCTGCAGGGCAGAAGGTCCAGGCTGCACAAAAGACGTTGGACCCCCAAAACTGGTCGTGTGGCCAGAATGAGTGGACGGAAACGCCACGGAGTAAATAGTGTCCCACTAAGAACAACCGAATCCAATGACAACTGTGGTGCTCGACGGCGCAGAGACCACAGGAGAGGGTCCGACCGGCAGCCACTTCCAACTTTGCCGAGTTGAAGTCAGGGAAGGCTGAGGCCGATACCCTCACGTCTACACAACCAGACACCGCAGCAGACCACTGCCGGTATAAAACTACTGTGCTCAATGGCTGAGAGGACACAGTAGGGGGTTCAGTCGGCAGCCCCATTTGACTTCGCCGAGTGGAAGTCTGGGAAGGCTGAGGCCGAAACCCCACAACCACACTACAGACATCCCTGCAGACCCTGGCAGGGAGAAGCCGAGGCCGGCTAAAAACGGGGCCCAATGACGTTGTAGACGGAACAGCAGTGGCAGCAGATACAACGGGAGCTGTTGGAACTGGCGGAAAAGCGGAGAGAGCCACCAAGCTCGGCCTCCAAAGGAGGAGTCACAACCCTAGTGACAGCCTCAGATGTCGACTGGAGAGGGCGCATAGTCCCAGAACCAGACATCTCTACACCAGAAAACCAACAACTCCCGCACTATCCACCACAGTAAAACACTGCACATTCCCCACGGAAGGGGAATAACTCTCACCAGACATGGTCGAATCGGGAAGCCCCGAAACGACAGCGGTCCCCACCCCCTGCTGGTGTGGGAGGAGCTGCACATCCCCCATGGAGGGGGAGCAATTCTCATCAGACGTGGTCGAATCGGGCGACCAGAAACGATAGCATTCACCACCTCCCACGGGAGCGGGAGGAGCTGCACATCCCCCACGGAGGGGGTCAAACTCACACCAGACGTGGTCGAGTCGGGGGCCCCGAAACGACAGTGCCAACCCCCCCCCCCCCCCCCCCCCCCCCCCCCCCCCCGGGGCGGGAGGAGCTGCACATCCCCCACAGAGGGGGTAAACTCACATCAGACGTGGTCGAGTCGGGAGGCTCCCGAAACGACAGCATTCCACACCACCCGCGCGTGCGGACGAAACGGACATGACAACGCACCAATGGCGAGGGCAAAAGGAATTGCCCTGAAGGAACCGAACTGGAAAGAACAGAGGTGAGAGCAGTAGACGAAAAAGGTGAACTCAACAGAAACAGAAAGTAGAACACCCTCAACTACGAGAGAAGGTGGCAGAACCCAGACGGCCGACACCTACTCCAATAACAAATTTTTTATCAACCGAAAAATTCATAGTCGAATCACGATGACACGATGTCACAAACAAAACATTCGCGAAAACGGAATAGTAAAAAATAAACAATGAGAATGTGGTTGAAAATATAAACGAGAATATATAAAACACAGTCCTGTTATTATACGATCTTCAGATCCATAATTCCAGTCACAGGAAAACCATTATCCACGAGTTGAATTATCACTGTTTCATAATGCATATGGCGGAAATACGTCCTGCCTCGGATAGAAAAAGAAGGGCGAATTGATGCATTGCGCACTGTTACGGAAGTCGTGGATTTGTACTATGGAAGAACGTCCCATACTGGGTGTGCGCCGATGCCGCTCGGCCCAGTTTTGTCTTATTTTTTCGTGGTGTTTTTACACCACTTTTCTTTCCCAAATCTTGGGAAAGATTAAAATAGAGAGTATTTTATCCGAGTTAGGTTCTTCCACTGTAGTGCAAGCCTGTAGTAAACAATTGAGGTAGGTTGATAAGAAAGATTAGGGCCAGGCATGAAAATTGGGATCGGTCAGGAAACCTGAACAATTTCACTTTATTTCCTTGGTCTAGCAACTTACTAGCACTCAACCAGTTTCACTGACCATTTCAGAAGACACATTGCAAGTACTGTTTACCAGGTTCTAATACACCAATCAAGTCGAATAGACAAATCAAAGTAAACATGACCGTGTAACTTCCTGGCTATCCCACAGGAAGAATTCATTTTTTTTGTTTTTTGTTGTTTTGTTTTTTTTTGTTGTAATATACAAAATAATCTTTGGAAACAACCTAACAGTCAATGAAAGCTATCAATAACTAATTCAAAAACAATATAATCTTCAGAAACAACCTAACAGACAACAAAAGCTACCATTTACTAATTCAAAAACAATCAACACACACATACATGTAGGAAGCCTCTTACAATTTTTTTCATCTGTAATGGAGAAAAGCGATATTCAGCTAAATTAAGGACGTATTTTGGAAGATAAATTTGTAAAAACTATAAAAAAAATTTTTTAAAAATCACATCAAGATAAAACTTTCATTAGAAGAAATTTTGATTTCTATAAATTCACATGAAAATGGTCTGTAAGAGCATTTTCATGTAAATTTAAAAGAAAAGAAAATAAAAGTTTATCAGTTTGGTTATCAATTCCATGGAGCTGAAATCTGATTAATGTGCTGAGCTGTCGCATCCCCACATACAAAAACTTTAGGTGGAAGAAAAAATGTAAAAAAAAACAAGAGGCCACAAGGGGCCTGAGAGCGCTCACCTGACACTGACAACTATCAACTGAGGGTCCTAATTTGAACAAACTTGCATCTGCCCCATTAAGAAAACTGTATACCAAATATCAAAACATTCTGACAGGTGGATCTGGATTTTTAAAATATTCCTCATATTGAACTAAGTTATAATTTGGGCTACCATAGAGAGCCCAAATATGAATGCAGGGACTTGGCTTTAATAAATTTGAATCTCACCTCCCTAACGATACAGTATACCAAATATCAAAACATTCTGACTACTGGATCTGAAGAAGAAGATTTTTAAAGAAAATTCCTCACATTGGGATTGATTTCAACAAACATGTGAAACAATCTTCCAAAGATGATATATGTGGAATTTGAAAGCTTTTGGAGCAGTGGTTTTGGGAGAAGAAAAGTCTTAAATGTTTTCTCCATTACCCAGTTTTAAAAATGCTGACTCAGCATTTTTTTCAAAGTCCCGAAAAAGTACCCCATGATAAAACCGACAGTAATTTTTTTTGACCATTCCATTCTGTTGGTCCTAAGGAAGCTTCACACCAAATAAGAATTTTCAGAGCCGTGTAGTTTTGGAGATATAGATGTTTGAATTTTTTTCTATTTTTAGCTCCTGTGGTTCCCACGGGGCATTTTGAAAAACATTTTTGGCATAAATCAAGTACTTATGACCCATTAATACTTCAGATCAAATTTGGTTCCACTTGGCCTCTTGGTTTAAAAAATAGAAATTTTGGGCAAGGCAAAAATTCTTGTCCCTCCCGTAATGACGATAAATACTGCCCCTCAAACTTCTCTTGAACAAATTTCAGTCTATACCTCAAAAGGAAGCTGTATACCAAACATCAAGTCTCTGCTACAGTCGGCTCATGAGAAGATTTTTTTTAAAATTGAGGCATTTTGGGCCCACCCCCTCCTCAATATGAGCAGAAACCCAATTTGAAAAAATACCCAAATGCCCCTATATACCCACTACTCATGTGAAATTTCATAAAAATGTGGCCAGTGATTTGGGAGAAAAATACCCAAACACTAACTTCACGACGGACGAATATCGGACCGCACCCTAAAACACTCGTTCTCATCCCATGGTGATAACAAAGGTACTCAATAAGTTTCATAAAGATCGGTTCATAAATACAGCTCGTGCCGTGTTGAATTGTTGATGGACAGACGGATGACAGGCCATGGCATAACCTCAAATTTGACTTACGTCAAAGTTGAGCTAAAAATGATCTAGTCTAATTTATTTCGTTGAGTTGGAAATTCATTTAATTTCTGTTTTTATCATTTAATTTCAGTTATCAAAAATGGTGGCTTCGACATGTGTAATCCGTTTTCAATTAATTAACTTGTCGAGGTAAAAAACGTTCAATCTTTCTGAACAGAATGATGGCATATTTAGTTGCTTCCCTCAATACAGAATTGTATTTTGTCTAAACGTTTTCACTTACACTGGACAAAAACATCCTTGGTGTAAGATAAATCACCAAACTGTAAGACAAAATAATATTCTCAAGTTACTCTTGGTACTTTTCTGGAACCATGATTTAGTTTATGATGATCATAAAACTTTGAACTTTTTTGAATGAAATTGTGGGAGGACTTTCCATCATCATTCAACTCACAAACAATCATTTAGGTTATGCTGGGTTTGCATCAATTTATAAAATACTCAAGCACACTACAGGCTATGACAAAATAATGCAACATAAATCAACTCTAAATCTGAGGAGTAATTTCACAATATTTTTCAGTGAATCTTGTTATGGCTTCTATGGAACAGCCATGACTAGATTTGATGAAAAATTCATGAAAATTTGACTCAAGAAATCATTGATCAAAAAGTCTACACAATTTATTAAAGAAAATTTGGTTAAATATCCTCAAATTTTACTTATTTTAGTGGCAAGAGATTTCCTGTCCTGGGCAGGAATATCCACCAGCAGCATACAAGGAGATGAATTTCTAATCCTACATGGTTTGGCAGTCAGACCTGACAATCTTTCGAGACTAATTCGACTCAAAGGTTGCACACTGCATCCACACATGAATGGAGAGACATGCTGTTTAATCTTAATAGAATTTCTGCCAAAGTAAATAGCAACAACCAACATGCGATCTCGCCAAAGCGAGATTGCATGTTAGTTGTAGCTATTTATTTTGGCAGAAATTCAGTTAAGACCTAAACAGTTTGGCTACCGTAGAAAAAAGAAAAAAGACGGAAATTTTTTTTCTTACAGGCTACCACCATGTTATATAGTGTAATTTGCTAATGGATAATGTTATTAGTTACTCTTTATGCCCAGGCCTGTGATAGAAAACAATTTGATCAATCTTTACTGCAATGAGAAAGGCAAAGCTTCCCACAAGTAAAAGCAAACTGACCCATTCCCCATCGCAGTAAATGCCATTGTCTATGGATATGTTCTCATATGTTCTGTTATATACTAAAAAAAAGTAATTACAGGAGACAAGAAAAGAAACATCAATGAAATAATAAATACTATGATATGACATGAAACACTGATAAATTTAACAAACAATGGGCATAATTCCAGTAATAATGTACGGATAAAGGTGAAAATCGAACTTCGTCAATTTATTTACTTCTTTATTACTGGTGTTTAATGACATTTTCGACAGCCAGGGTCACCTCGTGTTGAACAGTTTTACGGGTGAGGGAAGCTGGAGTACCTGGAGAGAACTACTGTGCAATAGCAGCCTCATCAATGTACTAACTCCACACAAGCAGGGTTAGTAGTGGATGAAGACACATGCACCATTGACGTGCAGTGCACCTTAGCACACAGCACCACTGTGCCCCCACGTGGGCAATCAGAATTAAGTGCCTTGCCCATGGACACAATGCAGTTGACCCTGTTAGGGACTGAATTGTGGAACTTTTGGTTTGAAGTCCAGTGTTGTCACCACTGAGCCACCATGCTCCCAACTTTGTCGTGAACTTACTTTAAATGTATATCACCATGTAAAGTGTCAAAAAATTGACGAATCATTGTGTTCCCAAGAAATTGAAATGAAATACTAAATTTAACAAGAGGCATACACATATAACTCCAGTAATTATGCATAGATAATGGTGAAAACTGAACTTCGTCAAAGACTTACCAAAGTATATCAACATATCAAGTTTCAAATTATTTATATGTTTATTTATTGTGGTTCAAGATCACTTCAAGGATATATCGTAACTGCAACGCTGGTATTTAGTAAAGTATATCTTATTGTTTATACATGTACCTGTGTTGTAACTTTAGAGGGCTTCCTCCCCAGGTATTGGTAACAGGATCCTCCATTACCCGTAAAACAGAGATTGTTTACCACTGTTACACTTCCCATGGCAAGTCAAGTTTCAAATGAATCGATAAATAGATGTAGGAAATGTTCACAAAGGTAATGAATGCACAGGCAACCAGACACACAGAATACACTTTGAAATTATTTGGGTTAAAAATCAATCTAAATCAGCTGGGTTGAGTGAATATAAACACAATTGGGTTCATATTGACTCAACCCAGTTGATTTGGTTAATTTTGAACCCAACTTTTAGAGTGTAAGAAACACAGTCCATTTTCAAGTCCCTACCATTCTGCGACAGGGACAAACAAAAATGAAATTCAAGCACTTTCAGTGCACTTTTTCAATCAAAAATGAATGGAGAATGCTTCAGATAAGTACAACGGTTTCTGTAATATTTACATAAATAATAAAATTATTAAATAATAAAAATAGTTTAGAGCCAAAAATAATCATAGAGCTCTCAGACTTTACAATGATAAAAAAAATGTACACACATGCATGTCTTGACAGTCCTACTAGGAAACTGTTCACCAATCAGCCACCTTCACTAGAAGGCGCATACAGTTAAAACTAGAAGTCCTGTCACGAATAGTGTGCTTATCTAGGCTTAATTGTGCGTTAGAATTGTGCGCAATTGCCATATCGAATGGCATCCAAAGCATGGCAGGTTCTCTTGGTTACTCATAGCAAACACATACAATGTTTCTGCCAATGGACCTCCGGGTTACCTGGATGTCCATTGGCTGAAACATTGCTTGTGCACAGGCCATTTGTACATAATTTGATAGCTTTACTTGGGCCATAACGCGTACATTTACGCGAATATCAACGTGCTATTTGTGCGCATTTCATGACAGGACTTCTAGTTTTAACTGTACTTGCCCACATGCTGAAAGAAAGTGTTTTGAAACCATATTCGGATGATAGAATACTCTGGGATGTCCTCAGCCCACCTAAAACTTCGGGAAAATGGTTCCAAATGAACTTTTAGTATTTCCTGTTAGCAGTAGGGCACTTAGTCCTGGCCAGCTGTGGTTCAAGGACAACAGAGATTGTGCGGTGTATAGATTCCTGCATGACTAAGATATATGTCATATATGGTGCTGAATGAGTTTGTCATATCTTTTGTAAGGGTTAAGAATTTGGGGGGGGGGAGGGGGTCTAAATGCCAAACAGGTTTGAAAATTACTTATTTTTATGTACAGTATTCACCAAGTGATAGGTTACATGACTGACCAGAAGGATTTCAGCCAATACCTGCTCTTGCTAGTCTACCTAGTGTTCCAAGTGCAGCTCCACTTGGAGCATTTTGACAGGATTAGTCACAACCCAGTAGCAATGCAGGTGAAATGCTGTGTCCACTTTCCTCCCTGTAGCATAGTAGCATCACCCAGTGGTGAAGCAACCCCCCCCCCCCCCCAAATCCCCACCCCTTCAATAATCCTGAATTCTGCAATCTGCATGGGATGTAAATTGACGAAATTATGCATAACATACCATTCTTGCTGAAAATTTAGAGTTCTTTTGAGCCTAAAAATGTCTGCTAATAATACCACCATTTGGGGTTTATTTTTCAAAAACTTCTCTGGGGAAGGACCACGCCTGGTCCTTCCCCAGAGAAATTTTTAACAAGGGATATCACCTTCATACTTTCCCCAACTAAGACTTTGATCTCAGGGATATGTCTCTGGCATAAAAATGCTTGGATCCCCAAAACATCACTTTTATTTACCGCAGTAAACAAGTAATGCTCTGCACACCACTTCCCAGACTTCCCACAGGGAACAGGGTTTTTACTTTATAACCTACAATCAATTAACAGGTCAATTTTGCACTCAAAATGTAGTAAATGGTTTGGTGTTGGATTTGAAATTATCTTTAACCCTTTACCCAATGCACACATTATCAAAATTTATTATTTTATTTACCGTATTGTTTTTTTTTAAATTTTTCAAAAAATTTCAACAAAACATATCATGTGACCACTCACTGGAATTTCTTGATGAGCTCGTTCCAATGAGGGGTAGTAACATGATTTGGCTTTGTTGAAAATTTTTTTTTTCAACTGCTCAATTTGCACATTATGTGGGAGGATGCGACCAATTCGTTAGGTAACGGGTTAAGAGATACAGAATTAATTGGACTCCACTCTATTTGTAATTTTACGTTTCAAATTTTAATTGGCTTCATCAAACTCTTAATACATATTTCATGTACAGTGGAGCCCACTTAATTGGATATCTCTTAATTGTATATCCCTGTTAACTGAATATAATTTTCAAACACAAAACCATTTACCATACCTTCAGTACAAATTTGATCTGTTAACTGCATATGGGTTACAGAGTAAACTCCTGTTAATTGTATATCAATTTTTGTAATATGTCGAAAAAATAACTGTGACACGCACCAAATTCCCCTTATCAACCTTTTTGGCCTCACTACATCCAATAAGGCATTTATTCTATTATATCTTGTTTGACAGATCTCCATGAGCTCTGTCAAACAAGATATAATAGAATAAATGCTCAGTTTACCTCCTGAACACAGGAAACTGACCAAATCCCTGTCAATAGTATACTCCTGTTAATTGAATAATTTTCACTGGCAAAATGGATATTCAATTAAGAGGATTCTACTGTATTGGAAAGCTCACAGATAGCCCTCATATGCTTTAGAGGCCTTTCACCCACACACTGGTTACTGGGTCCTACTTTACCAGTGGAACAGAACTTCTTACCACAATAAACAAGAACTGCTCCACTTCCGGGGGTTGCCACAGAACCCTGTGCGTACAGAAATTTTAACTATTATTATCCTTATGTACATGGGAGAGGGTTCCCAGTGATAGCAGAAAATCAAATTCAAGAACTATTTAGTCACTTCTCAAGGACTCTGACCATGATTTTCAAGGACTATTGTAATTTTCATATGAACTTGCAATACCATGAACAACACAAAATAATTTCTGTCTTCAGCCCCTCCACCTTTTTTTGCCGGGCCATGTTTTTTGTATGCATATATTTTAACACAACCGATGACTGGTGAAACAAGGGGAGGATCCAGAGCCTCCCCCATATTTTCGCCAGCTATGTTTCTCTCGTACCGGTTCAGATTCGATGGATTTCGGATAATTTTTTGCAGTAAGTGGCAGCAAATGCTAAATGTATACAGTCTGTTAATAAAGCGGTTAACTGAAATAGATCGTAATCTTACAGACATACAAGTAACCAAATCCACCCCCAGACAAGATAATCCACAGACAGTATAGTTGCTGTAAACGTCGGGTAAAGGCTGCAGGTGAGGTCTATTTATCAACTTAAGACCAAAGCTGATAAATAGACCTCACCTGTATGCTTTACTGACGTTTTTTAATGGCTCTATAAGTGTGAAATCTTTCAAATACATCTCCTGAAAAATCGCAAAATATCCACTCAGATGCATGGAAATGGGGGTTTTGGGACCCTGGAATTCAAAATTTTCATACCGACGACCATCCATTGCCCGATCCAGCTCCCCCAACTTTGAAAATCGTTCCGCCGCATCTGCCCGAGGACCTGATTTCTGGAAAACCCAACTAGCTAGATATATAATGTACCTCAAGTGCAACAAGGTGCCATCAGCAATGCTAAAGCATTGCAGATGGCACCTTGGTGCACTCAAGGGTTTGAGGGATGTGGTTACTGACCATTTTTGTAACATCACATCCATGTGGGGTTCGTTGTCATAAAACTTCTCATGTTCGGAGTAAAAGGTAAACTGAATGTAAGTACTTTTCAAGAATGCCGAACATGCTAAAGCATTGCAGATGGCACCTTGGTGCACTCAAGGGTTTGAGGGATGTGGTTACTGACCATTTTTGTAACATCACATCCATGTGGGGTTCGTTGTCATAAAACTTCTCATGTTCGAAGTAAAAGGTAAACTGAATGTAAGTACTTTTCAAGAATGCTGAACATGCTAAAGCATTGCAGATGGCACCTTGGTGCACTCAAGGGTTTGAGGGATGTGGTTACTGACCATTTTTGTAACATCACATCCATGTGGGGTTCGTTGTCATAAAACTTCTCATGTTCGGAGTAAAAGGTAAACTGAATGTAAGTACTTTTCAAGAATGCCGAACATGAGCCCCCCCCCCCCCCCCCCCCGGACAGTAGCCACTTGGACATGTGCCCCCCCCCCCCCTCCCAGACAACTGCCCACCCATATATTTGCACCCCCCCCCCCTTCCCGGACAACAGCCACCCCTCCCCCTTCTTTTTAATTTATCAACTTATTTAGTCATTATTTTAAACTTCATACGATCGAGTCCGAATGAATGAAAGTCTGACATGAAGCACATTAATATATACTGTCGCTCAAGTCCTTGTTTCAGAATTGTTCATAGCCTGCAAAATCACCACCTAAGTAGTTTTTAGTTTATTTCTGAACTTGTAAAATGTTATTTTCAACAGGCTAAGGTAGGCAGCAGTTAGTAGTTGTATTGAACCGACAGTAATTATGTTTTGTTGCGGTCGGCAGTTTCAAAGTGGCATTGCGTGTGGGACATATGTTTTTCAGTGATGATCGGTTAACTCACATGAGCATGTTAGTTTTGCTACTCCTTTTGTGAAGAGTACCTCTTTGGTGGTATGCTTTGCACCTGTACTTGAAATGGGATGTTACCAGTGGCAAACAAAACAATAATATATTGTCAGAATCAACAATGCGTGTGCCAGCTACATGTACATTCATATAAGAGGCTTTAAGGGTCAATGTGCTACGTGTCTTGGTGCTGATTTTATGTGCTTTGTGTGTTATTTTCCTATTTTGTTTAATTTTGTTCTTGCCATTAAATTCCTGCTTTTTTTGCAGTAAACAGTAATAAAATAATGAAATATATTCTGGTTTTTGTTTTTTCCTAAAATGGCTATCCTTATCATGTTAGGTGTTAGGGGGGAGGGGTGGGGGGGCTCATGTCCGAGTGGCAAATGTCCGGATGGGAAATGTCTTGGGGAGGATGGGGGGGGGTGGGGGGTGGGGGTGGGGGGGACCATCCGATCGGATTGGAAAAAAAAGGGGGGGCTCATGTCCTGGTGGCAAATGTCTCAGGGGGGGGGGGGGGGGGCATCGTCCAGGGGGCCAATGTCCGGGCACCCTTTTCAAGGGAGGTGGTGGAAAACTAAGTACTTTTCAAGGACAGAAACAAATTCAAGCACTTTTCAAGGAAGTATCCAAAATTCTAGGACTTTTCATTTGAGTGGTACAGTAAAACTAGAAGTCCTGTCCCATATTCTGCATTGTTTTGAAATAATAGTGCATTAGGAAAGCGCAGCAAATCACCACAGAATCACATCTGATGCATGGTAGTGTATGGCGATTTCTGCAAAATTGTAACGTGCAAAGCCCGATTGATATTCAGTACTTGTAATTGGCAAACAACAGTAATTAAGTCGCACCTTCTACTGAAAAAAGGTGGCAATTAAATATTAGAATGCAGATACTCGAGGACGAGATGGTGTAACCCTGTGGGAACAACACCTGGACAACAAAAAAATACAAACATACATATATGTTTCCATTTTTAAACATATACAAATATAACATATCTTGAATTTGTTTTAAATTAAATAATTCATTTTGTCACAATCAATGAAAATACCTAGTGTGTGTCAAAGTGAATCTGGAGTGTATGTCTGGCAGGGGGGGGGGGGGGGGGGGGGGGGGGGGGGGGGGGGGGCAATGTGAATGCTTTTACACATAAAAGTGGGTCAAATCTGGACCTGTTATTGGCAATGGATTTAACTGGCATAACTGGTCGAAATTTGTCCTAAATTTCCCCCACCCCCAATATACACACACTCCTGGATTCACTTTGTCACTCCCTCAGTATTTTTAATTAGTAATCATATAAACAACATCATGAAATTTATTACATGAACAATCAGGCCTGAAAATAAGCTGCCTGACATTTGCAGAATGAGGTCCCCAGAGGGTGAATTTGATGATGCTATCCCATACAATGGGCCAATTTATCCTCTGGGTACCACTTTCTGTTTAGTTTTGAGACCCTGATTCAGAATGAGGTTCACAGAGGGTATATTTAGTGATGCTACCCTGCTATGCAGGTAGCATCACTAAATTCACCCTCTGGGTACCTCATTTTGCAGATGACAGTCTGCTTATTGTGTGGCCTGTGAACAAAAATCTTATGGGCTTCAGATTTTGAAAATAGGAGGCGGCTGTATACTGCTTGCTAGAATTCGACGAAAGAGCACTGTTGTTGAGTCCTGGCCACAAGAAAATGTTTTCAAGAAAAACATCAACGAACATCTGCACACTGTTCACTCCACTGGTGCACAGCAAGTATGGATTCCAAAAGTATTACCTGATTTACACAGGCCTGGCAATCTAGAAAATCAAGGAGTGCAAAACAGTTGCCCTCCTCAGATTGCTTGGGAGTGCAATTGCACTTGAAATTTTCAATGCAAAAGCTTGTATGTTATTTTGTTTACATTCACTTCAAGGTTTTAATATTGTGACTGAAAAATTGTACTACATTCAGCTACATAGTGGAAAAACTGGCACACACATCTTCTCATTATTCAAAATGTTGCATTCAATTCTTATGTGGCTGTCTTCTACACTCAAAATGTATCAAAATGCAACACAGAATGGGTCATGAATTATTGCGAATCAATGCAACATTGACAAATCGTCCCCGGAGTTCCAATGTGTTCTTTGTGCCAGTAGGCACAGAGAACACATTGGAACTCAGGGGATGAAATGATAATAGATTTTAAAGGCAGTCCCAAACAGGTCTGACATTCCAAAAAATCAAGAGGTGCAAAAAATTGCCCTCCTCAATTTTTTCTAGGCATGCAGCACTCCTAAAGAATGCCAGGCCTGTTTACAAATAACTTTTTGCAGCAATAATTAAATTTATTTGAGTTTGATATAATACATGAAATACAACTTCAACGTAGCAATCGCAAGTCAATCAGTAGCATTATTGGCATTTGAGGTTTGTCGAATTATGTTGTTTGTGTACCAATATATTTTTTTATTTATTGGTGTTTTAAGGTCACATATTTCTGCACAATGGCTAATCATGACTTCGACAGTTTTACGGGTGGAGGAAGGCGGAGTACCCAGAGAGAACCACCGAGCAACGGCGAGCAACTGTCAGCTCCCCAACATACTAACTCCACACAACTGTCACCATGGATACATAGCAGTGCCAGTTTCTGTTGAGGATTTTGCGTGGTGCTGTCAATAGCAGTTACTAAAAAATAAAAGTCCAGCCGTTCTTTGTTTCTCATAAGAAATTATTAATCCCTTGATTTACATGGCACTACGACATAATACGTAAATATGCTGCACTGCATGTAGCTGGCTGTTACGTTTCCATACAAGGCTCTGAGAGTTCATATCAGGTTTGGCTTTGCCTCCCCTGATCTGAAATCTAATTGCCTTGTATGGAAATGTATCTTCCAGCTACGCACAATGTAACATACATGTATAATATACTGCTTGGTATTGGTATACACAGGTATTGTGTTAACCCTAAAGGCATAATATTAATTTTATGATAATTACTAATTACATTCATGCACAGTTAAAACTACAAGTTCTGTCAAGAAACGCGCACAAATAGCACGCTGATCCGCACGTTAATGTATGCGTTATGGCCATAGTAAAGCTATCAAATTCTGTACATATGGCCTGTGCACAAGCAATGTTTCAGCCAATGGACCTCCGGGTAACCCGGAGGTCCATTGGCAGAAACATTGCCTGTGTTTGCAATGAGTAACCAGGCGAACCAGCCGTGCTCTGGACGCCATTTGATATGGCAATTGCGCGCAATTCCTACGTGCAATTAAGCCTAGATAAGCGCACTATTCGTGACAGGACTTCTAGTTTTAACTGTACATGGCTGTCAAAAACATACTCTTGTGTTCCTAATAAACATATATGTATGTTTATTAATTTGGGGGATTTTTCCACCCTGTATGCTAGAGCTGTAGGTTAACCGAAACCGAACCGAGGTTTTTTGTTTTTTTTAAAAACCGAAACCGAAACCGTCGACATCCCGTAATCTAAGGTTTTTCGTTTTTATTAAAATACTCTCTTGCTGCAGAAATTCACAGAATGTAGCCATCCCAGAGTAGTGAGAGTACCCAGACACTGCCAATGGCAGTGTCTGGGTACTCTCACTACTCTGGGATGGCTACATTCTGTGAATTTCCGACATTTCTGCTTAGTTGTGTTCGCAACTTTCCTCAAGTTGCGCGTAGGTGTCAGATGGCCAAGCACAAATGGCCAAGCACAATAAAAGTTCTGTATATTCAGGTAATTATTATATTGGCCTTCCTGATTCTTCATGTATAAAAGCTTATTTCGGGCATACATTGAGTTTCATTCAATTTCACTGCCATTCAGTTATGATTCCAGGCATATAGAATGAGTTTTATTGAATTTTATTTGGCCTCATGAGCAAACCGAACCGAGGTTTTACTCAACCTGAAAAACCGAAACCGAACAAGAAACTTAAAAACCTACAGCTCTACTGTATGCACCTAATTTGGACATGTATGTTTATTAAAACAGCCCTTCCAACAGGGAGGAGATCTCACATCAGTAAATCTTCACTAGATTGAGTGATCGTCTTTTGTTTAGCACAGTGTATTCATTGTTGTAATCATTATGGATAAACACCTATTAGTTTTCTTTAATAAATCTTACTGCAATACTCACATTACTGTAAAATAAGTAGGCTTTTTAGATAAAATTAACTAGCATAAGCTGCATTACTCCCCACCCCCTCAATGGATTTCCACCCGTACTATTATTTGGGTCTGTACTTTTATTTAATTTTGATAAATGTTTCACTCCGTACTTTTATTCCCACCTGGAATTTTTATTTGGAACACAAGGGTAACACTGTTTTTACTATGCTAGTGGCTGCCTGTACAGGCACCCAATAATGTAATAGAAACATTGGTATGATAAATGTAGTCTACAGGTGAAGTTCAAAAAGAAGAATACATTTGAGGGCAACTTTTTCAAAGCATTATAAAAATTATGATTCAGAGCAGTATGGGGGACCTAAGGGTTAAAAACTGTAAACCATACAGATACTGATAGTGTTCACGCTGTCAGTTGCCAACTGTGCCAATTGCACTAAAACAATTTGTTTGGGACCAAAAATATGGTATTCGACACAAAAATTTGGAACCAAAAGTATACTTTCTGCAGGTTTCAAAGGTTTTATGGTAATTGGTTTATTATTTAGGCGCATTGTTTTCGATAAAATCGCTGTCTGACCATACAGGCGAGACAGATTTCATGCCTGCCAAATAATGTCTAGACAACAAGTACAATCATGGCTCTTTGTCGTGGGTGAACTGAATTAACAATTTATCCATTTAATCTGATTCTTATCAAAACATTCCTTTGTTATTTAATCCTTTACCTAACATGAAAAGCAGACGACACTTGCAATTTGATTACCCCATTCCAAATCCCCTTCGTAAATGACCAACTATTTCCAGTGAGTACCCGGTGTGGTTAGGTGGGGCGCTGGGCTTTGGCAGATCGAATTACCACAACAACCGGGCTCGGGGTGTGCCTAAACACCACAGATCGCCGCAGGTTACCGCAGGTCGCCGCAAGTACCCATAATTTCCCAAATAGATCCAAAACTTTCAACACAGCATTAAAACTGATATAGTGCTGAAAAGGTCGAAAATATCTCCAAACATTTTGTACATAAAACCATTGAAATATGGATGTCATGGGAACAACTCAGATATTGGCACATGACCACATCCATATTTTTGATTTCTGTTTTTCTCTATATTTCTATGTTTTGGCTTTTGAAAGGACAAATTGTTCAAATAAAACACATTAGGGTGGAATGTTTAATGTATGTGTGTGTGTGGGAGGGGGGGGGGGGGGGGGGGGGGTAACATGGAAATTATTGATGTGCTGCCCACGTGCAAAAATCTCACTGACAAGCATCCGAGTCTCACTGGGAGCTCATCAAAATCTCACTGACAGTCACCTCGAGAGGTTAACAGGTCTGGGTCACTCACCACCGGTTAGTAGAACGTTGGCGTATGTTCCTTTGATGTATTGTTGTTGGACTGTTTCCTGTTATGTCTGTGTGTGTGGGGGTGGGGTATTTGGTATTAATTTGTATTTAAAATTGATCCACACGTGGCTTCTACGCGCAAAAAAAAATCTCCCTGAAAATCATGTCATCTCCCTGAAAATTTTCTTCTATCTCCCTGAAAAAAATTTTGGAAGGTTAACATGTCTGCTTGCCAAAAAAATTCTTGAATAACTAATTTTTTTCATTTTTTGTCTCAAAAACATAGGTTATGATCCCTCATTGGAACGAGCTCGTCGAGCTCGTTCCAACGAGGGGTCATAATCTATTTTTTGAGACAAAAAATGAAAATATTTTGAAAATTAATTGGCGATTTTTGAGAATAGCGCTGGCCAGTTTTGGCCGTTATGTTGGGTAAAGGGTTAATCCTTTTTATATTCCTTAATCTTTTGTATAATCCTTCAGGATGATAATAAATTATTTGCCGATTGTTTATTTATTTATTTATTGGTGTTTAAGGTCACATATTTCTGCACAATGGCTAATCATGACCATGACACTTTTATGGGTGGAGGAAGCCGGAGTATCCGGAGAGAACCACTGAGCAACGGCGAGCAACTGTCAGCTCCCCAACATACCAACTCCACACAAGCAGAGTTAGCAGTGGTTCAAGACAGGTGCGCCATCGATGTGCAGTACGCCTTAGTACACTACCTCACTGTGCCCCCACGTGGGCAATGGGGGTGAAGTGTCTTGCCCAAGGACACAACGCGGTTGCCGCAGGTGGGATTCGAACCAAGGACCTCTCGGCACTGAATGTTTATTTAGAGTGAATAAACAATGAGTAAATAATAATCAGGAAATTAATTTGCAAACATTAATAAAAGCCTTTTACCTTTTTATTTGTTGTGCTCAAAGGGTGATACATAGGGCTGTCACGATTAGTCGACTTGTGAAGTTCGCAACTGACGACCGGTCTCGATTATTACACTGACGGTTCAAAAGTTCAGAACACCAAAGCTTTGAATGTTCCTAAAAGAGGATCGTCTTCATTGTTTACTTGAGGTGGATCAACCGACTTGAATTTCATTTTAACGACTTCAAAGAGAGGTAGAAGGGTCATCTAGACACGATTAAGTGATTATTATCGATTAAGTGCGATGATTAATCGATTCCAAAATTGAAAAATCGTGGCAGCCCTAATGATACATCTTTAATTTGTTCTCATTTACAATCAGATTGCATTTGACACTAAAATCTTTTATTTGGCACCAAAGAAATTCATTTAGCACCAAAGATTCCACTTGGGGCAAAAAAATGTTGGATCTGCATGAACACTGGATATTCAGATACACTACCCCAGGGACCGACCTGGGCATGCGCCAGTGCGTACTTGGTCCTGAAACATCAGGACCTGGCTCTTAAATTTCAGAAATAGGCTTCTCAGTTGGAGCGTAACTTCTCAGATCATATTTTGATATTCTTTCGATGGATAATCGAGAGAGACACTCTTACATGTTTTATATATATGATTTTCATTTATCATTGTTGTAGAGTGCTTAAGTTAATACTTCAAGTCTTAATTATCAAGCATTAATCTTCACTGTGGTTTCTGATCAAGTCTTGGCTGCCTAAATAGGCAGCCAAGACTTGATCAGAAACCACAGTGAAGATTAATGTTTGCTATAGTGTACTAAATGAAAATGATGAGAGCTATTGCATACTTGCAGTGTGTGTTACAAACAGCAGTGTGACTATGTAAATTGAAATCTGGCGCATGAATTGAAAAAATAGGCTCCGAGGCTAGAGTGTATTTTAAATAGTCCTGATCGGTCCCTGCTACCCTCAAAACACCAATAACAACACTGAACCAGTAATATATAGAGGATATCTATGCTGTTTTAATGAATATCGAGAATTATCTCATGACTGTGGACCTGAAAGTTTTATTTTTCACGAGTGCCTAAATCGTGTCGATTTTCTTTTTATTATACGCTACATGTACCTAGCATTTTACTGCATAACATTCTGCCCAATTTCACTGCAAACATGTACATTTCAAAACAATAACAAAGATCAGCTGATCGTTCATTCAAGGCGATGTCATACGCCAAAGCGTAATGTCATTTAGGAAGCTACTGAATAAATTCTTTGTGTGGACCTGAAAATATTATTTTCACTCGCGCATGTGCAGGGACCGACCTGGGCATGCGCCAGTGTGTATTTGGTTCTGAAACATCAGGACCTGGCTCTTAAATCTCAGAAATAGGCTTCTCAGTTGGCACATAACTTCTCAGATCATATTTTGATATTCTTTCGATGGATAATCGAGAGAGACACTCTTACATGTATTATATATATGATTATCATTTATCATTGTTGTAGAGTGCTTAAGTTAATACTCAAGTTTTAATTACCAAGCATTAATCTTCACTGTGGTTTCTGATCAAGTCTTGGCTGTCTAATTAGGCAGCCAAGACTTGATCAGAAACCACAGTGAAGATTAATGTTTGCTATAGTGTACTAAATGAAAATCATGAGAGCTATTACATACTTGCAGTGTGTGTTACAAACAGCAGTGTGACTCCGTAAATTGAAATCTGGCGCATGAATTGAAAAAATAGGCTCCGAGGCTAGAACGTATTTTAAATAGTCCTGATCGGTCCCTGCATGTGCTTGTGAAAAAAAAACTCTCAGGTTCAAACTTATAAGATAATTCCGAATCTGACTCACTAAAATACAGATTTTCTTTTCATTATATGCTTCTTGACATTTTACTGTGCAATATTCACCCTAATTTACTGCAAGCACATACATTTCACTACTATAACAAAGACCAGCTGATCATTCCTTCAAGGCGACGTCATGTGCCGAAGCATGGCGTCATTTAGGAAGCTACCGAGGGATATTTCTCGATATCTACCAAGTCAGTGGATATCAAGAAATAGCTTTTAGATAATTGCAATAATTCACAGTCTAGCATATAATAAAATTTTAGTATCAACCAGATCAACTCAATCATTGCAGATCTGATCTCCATACTCCAAATTTATTTTCATGAATACATATATTTATTACTATGTATGCTTTTTTCACTTTTTTTGCGCGAAATATATTTCAATTTCTTCCAATGATTTCCCTTTTGTTTCAGGGACATACTTCATAATAAACAAGATGCTGATGATGCAACTGAGAGAAAAGAGCCAGAATGTTCCACCAACGCCCAAAATCATTTGAAGGTAAAAAAATGCCCTGGTGACAAGGAAAGCACATGACCAATTGGCCAAAATGGCAAGTGCACTTGCTGGTCCCCTATATTTGGAAGGAAATATTTCTGACATGATGAGCATTGGTACTGGTCCCCAACCAAGTGAAAAGCCAATGATGTAGATGATTAGACACGACAGTGCAAAAATATCTGCGGATGCAATAAATGGTATCTGTCTATCAAGGTGAAAGTAAAGTCCTAACATAAAGGTTGTTAATGCCATTGACAAACCACCAATATTAAGTAATTTACAACGACCTAGCTTATCCATAAGACAGCAGGCAATAGCAGTAGCAATGACCTGTACAATGCCAACTAATATCGTAGCGTTATCAGAACTTATCAAACTGGGTGCATCTACACTACCAAACCCAGCAGCATTGAAAATCTCAACAGTATAAAACATAACTGCATTGATCCCACAGAACTGCTGAAATACCATGATCAACACACTTATAATCAAAGGATTCTTCAAATGTGGTTTCTGAAAGTCAGCAAATGAAAATGGAGTCACCTTCTCAGCCAAGCCCTCTTCTAAATCATTACACTCTTCTTGCACATCAGTGTGTGGGCCACGTAGCAGTCTAAGAGATTGTAATGCCGAGACCTTCTTTTTATTCATAAGGAGCCATCTTGGTGTTTCAGGTATAAGGATCATGCAAGTCATGGAAATGATAGGTGGAATGTATCCAATGTCAGCAAGAACATCCCACTGAACTACAGAGCCTAACCAATAGGCTGACACAATTCCAATTGTTATACAGAGCTGGTTACATGAGCCCAGAAACCCCCTCATTGAACTGGTGGAAATTTCTGCAATGTAGACAGGAACAGTAACTGTCACCATGCCACTGGCAAGGCCCGTTAGAAAACGTCCAGCATAAAATAGACTGACTTGGATATGTGTTTTCAACTTGGCAATGCCTGCCCATCCAATAATGAAAGGAAGTGATATACAAAGTAGTGTCTTTTTTCTACCAAATCTGTCAATACACCATCCAGCCAAGGGGCCTCCAAATAATCCACCAATTGCCATCAGCGAAGCAAACCAAGCTGCGTCCGTATCATCAGACAAGACATGAGACTTTCTCATTTTGGGAACTGCTGGGCTGCTGTAGCCAATGGTGAACCCGAAAGAGAACGACCCCAGACATGCAACTATTGTTGACAGGATCAACCGATAACTTGTCGCTTCATATTTCGTTGTAATAAGGCGCCCTTGCTCCATTGTGATTTGATTGATGATTTTCTTTTTCGTTTCAAGGCTGTATGCTCTCAGCACAGCCAACAAAAAATGCCACGCAACAGCTCCCAAATCCAAAATTATTGCAGGAAGTGATTTTTCTTAGGGCCTGAGTCATTCACTCACGATACAGCACAGATTCGAACGTCACAGCACATTTCCCAATCAACCAGAACAGAACGTGTGCCGTCTGAGAAATTCGCTGAGGTGGTGAATTTGGTAGCTGGACGAAACGGCCCATGGACGAAACGGCCCAGATTGATTTTGCTCAGAACGGCCCAGATTTTGAGACGGAACGGCACAGATATGTGGATAGAACGTTCCACATATTTAAAAAATCTCTCCATTTCATCTGCCTCTGTGTCTATTTTGGCTCGCAACTCTTCAAATGCCGCTCTAATGTCATCCACGGGTAACATGGACAAAGCAAAAACTTTTTCCAAAAATCCAGGATCGACGACCGCTCATGGGGATCTCTTGAAGATCAAAGGAAAAAAGCCAGTCTGGCGATGATGTGCAAAATAACCAACGGCTTGGTACAACTAAATAGGGAAAGAATTTTAGTAAGATCTGACCGCCTATCCAGAAATTCAATACAAAAGGATTTCAAGTACCCAAACGCAGAACAGAAGTAAGAAAAGATTCCTTTTATCCCAGAACGATAAAGGACTGGAACAGACTACCGAACAATATAGTTTCTGGCTTTCTGCTGGGAGGCTTGACTGTTTTAAAGCACTGCAATGTCAAAGTTAAAAAATACCCCCCCCCCCCCCCACCTCCCAAAAGCCATGCACATCTCAATCGAAGTAGCAGAATAATCAATATGTTGATTGTGGCTACTAACTGGTTGAGGTAGAAGTGGAAGAAGTAATAGGCACTCTGCAAACCAGTCTTCTGAATCTTTTCATACAAGTCTACCAAAAATGAAACGAACCACCCCTGTATTGTTGGCTCATCAAATGTTGACCTCAGTCCTTGCCATTATCCAAGTTCAAAATCAGCAACAAATGTATTCACTTTCAGTTGATGTCAAAAGTTCAAGTACGGCTTGAAAAACCTTTAACCCTTTACCCAACGTAACGGCCAAAATGGGCCAGCGCTATTCTCAAAAATCGCCAATTAATTTTCATTATTTTTTCATTTTTTGTCTCAAAAACCTAGGTTATGACCCCTCGTTGGAACGAGCTCGACGAGCTCGTTCCAACGAGGGGTTATAGCCAATGTTTTTGAGACAAAAAATGAAAAAAACAAATTATTCAAGAATTTTTTTTTGCAAATGTCGTCTGCTTTCTATGTTTGGTAACGGGTTAAATTTTGAGTGAAAATGTTTAGTTCACCCTTCCCATCATTTCGCAGATGTAATGTTCATCAGTTAAAAAAATATAGAAACAGAACCAACAGATTTCAGCTCATGGACCAACATCAATCAAGTGCCCCAAGCACGATAAGCTCTAACAGTAACAAAGCAATCAATCTATATCCTTTCTTTCTTCGACAGTTGTAACTGATTCAGAATGATTGTAATTAAAACACAAGTCGAAAATGATAATTGTTGACCATTGTTTTGTACATCTGATTACAGAAGTGGCTAAATACCTTTTTATAATCAGTTCTTTCTTAAGCCGCTGACATTATCCACAAAACAATAGATTACAGCACCAGTCGAAATAAGTTGTGGGATAACCACAAGAAAATGTTAATGTCATAAGTGACCTTCAATCAACTTCAATATAATAATAATCAACTTCAACAACGTCCCAAGTACTTTTGTAAAAAAAAAATGGGGGTATAAGAAATATTTTTTTAATAAATGAGTTTCTTTAAATAGGGGCCGCTCTGTCCAAAAATGTAGGCCGTTCTGTCTCGAAATCTGGGCCATTCAGTTTCAAAATATGGGCCGTTCCAACCAAAATCAATCTGGGCCGTTTCGTCCATGGGCCATTTCGTCCAGTATAGTGACGTAATTTCCAAATGGCTACCACCCGTCCACAATTTGTTCCAACGTAACAACTGATTATTTATTTATTGGTGTTTAGGGTGGCATACCTATGCGCAATGGCTAATCGTGACTGTGACTGTTTTACGGGTGGAGGAAGCAGAAGTACCCGGAGAGAACTACCGAGCATCGACGAGCAACTGTCAGCTCCTCAACATTCTAACTGTTCAAGCTCCTCTCAAGTAGGGTTACAGCGGTTGAAGACATGTGCACCAAACAACAGTCGGTAGGGCACATGTTAAGTTTGAGCTTACCATTTCAGACTATGTTAAAAAATATCAACGGGCATTCCTGAAAACGTGGTATGAAATTAAAATATTCCCGTTACTCAACGAAACTCCCGAATCGGTCTGCAAAAAATAGCGGAAAAATACACAAGAAAACAATCGGAAATTGTTTCAATCTTGACATTCAAAGTAAATCTTGTGGCATCTTTTGGAATGAGCTGTTTGAAATCGTTCCAAAATATTGTCACATTTTAAGCCTGCGAACTGCCCAGCAGCGCTCATATGATTTGATTTGATTTCGGACGCCGTGAGGCATATTCAATTCCAGAAAATTTGTTTGTATCCTCCTGCAAAAGTACGGGATGTAATTGTGACGGAAGCGTTCCGTTCTCGTTGATTCGCGACACAGCTCAAACGTGTGAGCATCTGTGCTCTGCCGCTAGCAAATCAATCAGACCCCAGCGGAGTTGGCTTCCAGTTTTCTCTTTTATGGCTTAAACTGGTAATCATTGAAAATGCAAATTTGTATATGGAACGAAATTAGTTAAGAAACGGAAAAATGCACACATGCTTCCGAAGCAACTGGCCACATGAATATTATTCGTCACACGATCACCCTATATATACATAAATAACCTGATCTAATTGGCCAGATGCATGTGAAAATGTTTCCTTGAGTAATGATGTATGCCCCCTTCGTCCCTACAGCCCCCCCCCCCCCCCCCCCACCACACACCGGTAATCTACACTGTGTACCGAAAAAAACTCGAAATAACCCATTGAAAAAACAGTTATTTTTTCTCTAATATTGTTTCTTATCGTGTACTGAACTATATGTATGTTGCGCTCAACGATGAAACTGTAGGCTATTGTGGATGTGGTCTCACAAACAATTTAACGCTGTTCCGGGTTTGGATTTCTCCGGTGTTTCACTTCACTTTACTCATTTGCATTTTACATATGATTGTCATAATATAACAAGGCTAATGTTTCCGTAGTCTATTCCGGATTACATGGAATAGTGTGACATGCGCAGTGAAGATATAGAATAGTGTTCACAACGAAACGTGATCAGATATTTGAACCATATCTTACTCATACTAAAGCCCGTGAGGCGAGGGTTATGTTTACCAGGCTGAGAATAAGCAATCATAATTTGAATATTGAGAGAGGCAGACACTCCCAACCCCCCATTCCACTAGATCGTAGACTCTGCAAGGCTTCTAGTGTTTGTGCAGCTGCCAGCGAAGTGGAAAGTGAAATTCACTTTATCATGGATTGTCCGGCCTATTCAAACAGTGGAGCCCAGTTGTTCAACATTTTTAGTAGAGATAGACCAGATTTTATAAAAGCCAGTAAATGTCAGCAATTTGAACTCATTATGAAGAATGACAGTCCGACAATCATTAATCCCATCTGTAACATGATACTGCTGTTCTTCAGGGACAGAGATGCATTAATTGCCAAAAACACGAGCTAGATTGCTTGCCTTCCTTTTAAGGGCCTATATAAGTAATGAAATTTTGTTTATTTTGAAAATACTCACCTCTGATATTCCTTCAATTCAAATTAAATATACACAGAGTGTACACCAAAATGAAGATTGAGATGTATAGAACACGAAACACGTGTAATCAACTCACAGAGTCCACTGTAGGCACCACTGGTTCCTGGAAGTCTGCTGCCGTATTCGCACCAGAACTGATAATTTAATAATATTTCACAAAAACAACTTGTGGCCAAATGTGCTTTACATATCCAAGAACAAAGCTAGGGGAAGAAAATTCTTCAAAACACGGCTACAGAGCTGCATGGGGGTAAATTACGTTTCAATTTCCTGTTGTGAAATTGCATTGACGGTACGTCCGATCACCTTTAACCGGATGGAAGCATCGTGAGGAATCCGGAGTTCGCCGAGAACGCACGAGAATAAGCGAGGAGTTGGCGAAGATTGGTCGAACCGCTCTCTTGTTGAGTGGATTTGAAGCGAATAAGACGTGTCTTTTCTACTGAGCCAGAAACAAGTGATAGTGTTGTCTTTTTAGAGAACTGAATAGATTATTAAGTGAGTATTCTAAAGTACGAATAACCATTAGACCAATTGTACTTTAATTGGCGACAGGCCTGTAAGAACCCAGCCACTCGGGTTACTTCATACTTACATCATCGGCTATTTCGTTCGAATGGAAAATCCGCCATTTTGATTGTGGACATTCGAGTTGAATTTTCAGTGCTAAATGGTAGGTACAAACCTAAGAATTAATTTAGTAGGAAAATGAAATTAGTAGATTTCAGACAGTTGGAATTTGAATAGGGCTTATCTGATTGAAATTCAAACTGGAAATTAAAATATTTCAGATAATTTGAATGTTTATCAACACGTCCACTTCAATTTTTTTTTTATGAAAAAATTACTTGTTTTTGCTTCAAGATTATCTAAGAGCAAAAATATAAAATGGCTACTATCAGTAGAATTAATGTTAACACTGCACCATTCAGTGAACTTCTGAAGATCCCTCAGGTAACAGAGAGCATTGCTAGGGAGATAATTAGATGCAGAATGACGTATGGAGTATTAACTAGGGAGGATCTTGTAAATATACCCCATTTTCGAGGAACAAATGAGCAGTGGCGATTTATTGATTTATCGCAACCACTGGATCCTCAATTGGTGGATAATAGAATTTTACAGCTGATAAATTATCCCCAAGACAATGTTAATGTTATGCAGGCTTCTCCCCAGGAACTAACTCCCCCACCGTCTGAAAATGAATCATACTGTGGAGATCAGGAATTGCAGGTAAATCTCCCAGTAGATCATGATTCATTTCATGCACTTTCTCCAGGTTCATTGGGTAGCCGGGCATCTGGGGAAATGTCTCCAGGTCAGGACAGCCTGGCAGATCAGGCTGAACTTGGACATTTGCAGGACCAGTTGCAAAGTACCCAAGTGATACATAGCAGTCAAACATTCAATAATGAAAATATTGAAAGATATTTACTTTACCAGACTGATCAAATTGATCAGGGTAACAATCAGGTTGAGAAGAATAATGAGGGCTATCCAATTGATCAGCTCGACCCGGGTAATACTGATGTAGTTGATCAGGGGCCACAGAATGTCAGTATTATAAACAGTGACTCAACAAGATATCAGTCAGATGTGGCAGGGGTGGAGGATGACTATCAGACTCCAAGCCAGGATGCTGTACTTGCACTCCACTCCGGAGGGAGTATCAAGAGTGTAAACAGCAGAGTGATATTTTGTTGAGTAGAATGAGGAGAGCAGAGATGCAGTTGACATCTCAGGAAAGTGTTCTCAAGACAAAACCTGACGTGAGAAGAAAGGTTTCTGTACTACCAGAAATGGCTAGGGTTACAGAAATACAACAAGGCATTAAAGGCACAGGTAAGATGGTTCGATCTGGTCCGCAATTCAGGTATTGGTAAATAATGCCACATCCATGCCTCAGAACAATAGTAGTACTTACATTCAATCTAGAGAGACGGGGACTTTCACTCACAGCATGAGATGCTTATCCAATTATACATTGGCTGGGCAGCAGTCGGCTGTGGGAGGAAGTGCTGTTACTTATACTACTTCGGCACTAACTAATGTGTGTATTGCTAATCCATGGGATGTGCATCAGACAACCCTGAGTGTGAGTACAAGTAATCCTAATTATGGGCAAGGACAACCCAAACCCAATGTAATTAGGGGTACTAGTAGTGTACCATGCGCAGTATCTGGACCGCCCAATGCCACAAATTCAAATTGTCAACCAAACACACAGATGACTTTGAATCAGTGCAGCCAGTTCTCTAGAAATCTACAAAATAAAATACAAGTATCAAGAGGGGTATCTTGTACTAATCAAGTCATTTCCAATGGGAATTCCTACGGAGTACCTAAAGGAATTATCCAGCACAATAATCAAACGTTTTCAACTTTAATTAATCGACAGGCTCAGGCATCAGAAGCCAGTAGAGCCCATAGTAAATTCACAAGGGGCGTATATTCGTTCCAGATGCCACCCCAAAATTTAGTGAATTCAGTGAGGTATCACCCAACTAATGTAATACATAATATGCCACAGACAAATACTACAGGTAGTAATTACCAAGGGGCGTGTAAGAATCCAACACCAACTATTGTGTCAAGTGTGAAACCTCAGTGGTTACCACCTAACCTGAACCAATTTAATTATGTAAATTCTGGTGTTCAAACAAATAATCAGCCTGTTTATAATCAACAGCCCATGAATAGACAAGTAGAGCAAATGACAAATCAAGGTCTAAATTCTCAGGTTCAAGGCCAACAGAATTACATTAATCAGTCTACTGTAACCAAATCAATATTGCAGCCAAATCCTTCAAATGTAGTTTACTATCAAGTAGATCCCCAAACATGATCTCTAAATAAAGATCCATTTGTAGGACAAAATTACCCTAGTTCTTCAGCTTACCAACCTCAGCCCATGGCAGTATCTCAACCACAAGTTTTTCAAATCCAAGGTCAAGATCTAAATTTTCAGGTTCAACCGTTATGGGAGGACCAACACACTGACTGAGGAAATCATCATAGGCTATACTTGCCTAAAGGCCTAAATTTTGATGGCACTGGGTCATGGAAGGCCTTCGAAACGAAATTTAGGCGATATTCTTTAGTTGAAAGATGGACTCCTGAAGAACAAAAAGATGTTTTATGTTTGTGCCTCAATGGTAAGGCAAGTGTTGTTTATTCATTGTGGGCTGAAAGTAATTTAAGTATGACGATTGATGAGCAGCTGAAACAGCTAGCAGCTTGTTTTGGAGATCATAGTACCCCAGAGACCACCCAATTAGAATTCCAAAACGCTCATCAAAAAGTAGATGAAAGTATAGAAGATTGGGCTGAAACTGTTTATCTCTGGCTACACATGCATTTGGGAATTGTCCAGCAAAATTTGTTACACAACAAGCAGTATTTAAATTCTGTCATGGCTGTACTGATGTGAAAGCAGCCGAACATGTTATTAATTGTCGACCACCTAATTTGGAAGAGGCTGTAAAATTAATAAAATGGCATCAGTACAACCAGTTACCTATGCATGGTGGTTCGTCTCGTCAAAGTTTGAGCCATTCCGACAGCGACGAGAGCCCCACACGTGTTAGACAATTTTCTAATGCAAAACGCGGACGTTCAAAGTTCCGTGGAAAAAATAATCAGTCATCTGGTTGGCAAAAATCTCCACAGAAGGAGAATTCCCAACAAAAAATGAGCCAGGAACTGATCTTAGTTATTTAGAGTCGAGAACTTTTGCCTTAGAAGCTAAAGCTGAAAGTTATGACAAACAATTTCAGCAAATTCTTGACAAATTAAATTCATTATTAACTATGAAATTTCCAAATGATCCAACAGCTACTGGAAGATCAAGAGGAAAACAAGATACAAAACCAAATTCGCCATCCCCTACCAAATCTGCTCAATGCTATTTATGTTAGGGAATGGGACACTACAAATTTCAGTGCCCTTCAAGGATAGCGAAGAATAGAGGCAGTAGTAGGGATGGAAAAGTTCACTTTGAAAGTTCGTCAAAAAACAAGGGGCCGAATCGCGAGGTCTGATTTTGCCCCCACCAAATGTACTAAACGATCTCACCACATTTAGATTTCCTACAACTGATGATAATTTAACCGTACGTCGTGTTAAGTCACCTTCGGCAATTCATGTGGAGTTAACAGTAGAAAATTTAATAACTCACGCAGTTGTTGATACAGCTGCTGATGTAACAGTTTTGTCAGACCGCTTCTTTGAGCGTTTAGCACCGGCACCTCCTATCATTAAGACTGTTCATTTTAATACAGCCGCTAGAGATAGACAGATGACTGGAAGTTATGTAGGGCCCCTATCGCTATGTATGGGTGGACTTACATTTAGGGAGTGTGTCTATGTTGCGCCTAATGAAGACGAGGTATTGCTTGGAATTGATTTTCTGCGCAAGAATAAAGCCATCCTCGATATAAATAAAGATTTCCTGAAAATCGGAAATGTTACAATTCCGACTTATTCCAAAGTCGATGACTCCACACGAATCAGCTTATTGCATGACACAATTGTTCCGCCAAATTCAGCCATCTTAGTAAAATGTGAATTGAATGAAACTTTGGCTAATTATGTGGCCGAACCAATTGAAACACTATCCTTAATTGGCCTGCGTTCGGTGCATTCAAGCGAAACGGAACCCAAAATATGCCTAATTAATGTTAACAGTAGAAACATTAAATTAAGTAAAAATCAGTTAATTGGGCAGGCATATGAGGCTGAAACAATTATAGAAAATGTAAAAACTGGAAATACTAATGTGACTGGAGTGAATACTGCCCGAACGGACGTAACGACAGTTAAAGCTCCACATAATTTTAATAAGATAAATAAAGTGGACGTGGCAAAGCAAGTTCCTGATCATTTAAAAGATCTGTTTTTGAGGTCAGCTAAAAACCTTAATAGGAAACAAGACACTCAAGTGGCAACACTTCTGACCGAATATGGAGATGTGTTTGCTAAAAATGAGTTTGATATGGGTCATTTCAAAGAAATTGAGCATTCCATTGATACAGGAGGCCATCTACCGATCCGCCAGCCCATGAGACGAACACCATTATGTTTCGTGGATGAGGAGGAATCCCATTTGCAGAAGTTGTTGGAAGCAGGCGTGATCCAACCGAGTTTGAGTGAATGGGCATCGCCTCTAGTTTTGGTCCGCAAGAAAGATAAATCACTGAGGTGGTGTATTGACTACCGCCAAATTAATGCGATTACCAAAAATGAGGTTTATCCATTACCACGGATTGACGAAAGCCTCGATTGGCTGTCAGGAAATTTGTGGTATGGAAAAGCTGATTGCATGAGCGCCTATCATCAGCTTAATGTCAAAAAGGAGGATAGGTGCAAGACAGCATTCAGTACGAAGCATGGTAGCTGGGAATCTGTAAATATACGTTTCGGTCTCTCGGGCAGTCCTTACACCTGGTCAAGGGTTATAAATTTAGTTCTTCAGGGACTAACTTGGACTGCCGCCGTTAGTTATCTTGATAATGTAGTTGTTGGTGGATGTTCTTTTGAAAAGCATCTGGAAAATCTGGAGAGCATACTTGAAAGATTTCGTCAGTATGCACTCAAATTGAAACCCCAAAAGTGTGAGTTTTGTCAGCACAAAATTGAATTCCTTGGAAGAATAGTCAGTAAAGATGGCATCGAGCTGAACGATGAATCCAAGGAAACTGTTAAAAATTGGCCTGTTCCGAAAAACACCAGACAGGTAGAAAGTTTCTGCGGTTTAGTAAATTATCATAGAATGTTTATTAAAGATTTTGCCAAGATTGCTAAACCATTGTATGATTTGACTAGGAAGAAACCTTTTTATTGGGGTAAAGAGCAACAAGAGGCATTTGAAAACCTCAAGGCTTGCTTGGTTTCCCCACCACTCCTCACTCTTCCAAACCATACCGACACTTTTATTCTCGACACAGATGCCAGTGATTGGGCATTAGGGGCAGAACTGTCGCAAGTACAAAATGGTGTTGAACGAGTTATTGCTTATGGTAGCTTTGCCTTAACCCCTCATCAAATGAGATATTGTACTACCAGAAAGGAACTTCTGGCAGTTGTAACATTATCACGAGACAGTTTCGTCATTATCTTTTTGGCCGACCCTTCATTGTCAGAACAGGTCATAACAGCCTTAGGTGGCTTATGAGTTTTAAGGATCCACAGGGCCAAATGGCTAGGTGGATGGAGGAATTAAGCGAATATAACATGGTGGTCCAACATAGACCTGGGAAACTACATGTTAACGCAGACGCTTTCTCCAGAATTCCCTTAGACAATGTGTGTTCAGAATATAAGATAGAATGTGATCTTTCAATTTTACCATGTGGCGGATGCAAACACTGCACCCGTTTACATGCAAATTGGGCCAAGTTCGAAGAAGAGGTGGACTATGTGGCCCCATTGACTCAAGGTTTTTGTAAGTTTGAAGAATCGGAAGATCCATCAATAGTTGTAGTGAATACAGAGATACAGCATGTACATTTTGAAAATATGAGCAATTCTCAACCACAGTCGGAATTTCAGGAGTACCCTGGGATTTCAGAGAGGGTTGGGATGGCACGATATCTTGTACCGGTACTATCTGTCCAGACACAGGGTGGACCCATACCCAATTCGATACTGAATTGATTCATAATGGTCATCAACTTAGGAGCCTTACCACTGGGAGTGATACTGTGAGTTTATCAGCTGTTGGTTCGCTTAGGGAAATGGAAAAGACACAGAGAAGTGATCCTGATATTTCTCCTATTATCACCCGGTTGGAAACTGGTGAGGAACCTACTGAGGGTGAGTTTTTCATTTGTAGTGTGGCTACTAAATACATGTGGCTGAATTGTAAGAGATTTTTGATGAAAGATAATATTTTATATAAAGTTAAAAAGCATTGTTCAGATCAAGTTTTAGTGGTCCCTTCAAATTGTGCGTCAGAAATTTTGACCTTAGCACATGATATACCTGCTTCTGGACATCAGGGTGAGACTCGTACCAGGTATCGTGCATGTAGGAATTTTTATTGGTATGGAATGAGTGAGGATATTAGATTATATGTGGAATCTTGTCCACAGTGCTCTGTCGGCAAGAAGGCTAACAGAACAGCTAAATTGAATATGACGATATTCCATGCAGGTAATCCAATGGAGCGAGTCCACTTGGATTTCCTGGGCCCTTTGCCTTTAACTCAAAAAGGGAACAAATATATTTTGATGATGACTGATCAATTTACAAAATTGGCTGAATGTATCCCATTACCTGACCAAACTGCCGAAATCATGGCTTGTGCAGCTGTTAGTGAGTTCTTTTCAAGATTCGTTGCCCGTTTCAAATTTTTACGGACCAAGGTCCTTGTTTTGAAAGTAAGTTATTTGAGGAAATTTGTGAACTTTTACAAATACATAAATCCAGAACTACCCCGTACAGACCTTCTGCTAATGGGCAAGTGGAACGTCAAAATCGAACCCTCATGAACGCAGTTCGATGTTTTGTTGATAAAAATCAAAAAGATTGGGACAAATTTATTCCCCAATTGGCTGGGGCACTGCGTTCATCAGTTCACAGGTTAACTGGGTTCACACCTAATAAGTTGATGCTGGGTCGTGAGGTTAATCACCCAAGCGATCTGGTGTTTAACTGTAAGGAGAATAAAAAACAAGGAGAAATACCTGAATATGTTCAAAATTTAAAAGCTGAAATGAAAAGGGCTCATGAAGTTGCACGTAATCAGTTGAAGTCAGAAACGAAAAAAAATGAAAAGAAATTACGATCTCACTCTGAATAAGAAAACATATGAGCTTGGTGATGTAGTTTATATGTTAGAAACCGCAAATAAAAAGGGTAAATGCACGAAATTATCACCTTTCTCGAAAGGTCCAGGGATAATTGGTGAGGTGTATACACTATATTTATTTAAAGTTATTTTCAAAAGCTCAGCTATTGTAGTGAATCATGACAGATTAAAAAAATGCCATGATAGAGTTTTGCCTCCCTGGCTATCCAGGTGCCTTCGAGTGTTCAAAGACACTGGGGTAGTCAGTGTGGTAAGATCTACCTCAAAGTTTTGCATTTGTCGAAAACCTTACGGTGGTCAGTTTATGATCCAGTGTGATCACTGTTTAGAATGGTTTCACGGAAAATGTGTAGGAGTTACTGCTGAGCAAGGAGCTGTGATCGATGAATACAAGTGTTCTAATTGTTGATTTTCTTTTCATTTTAGATCATGTCAGAATCAGAGTATGAATTGGATCTGTTATGCCAAGATACAGAAACAGATTGGTTGCTGTCACCTAAGGGCGATCCAAAGGTATCAGAACAGTCTTATGCTTTATCAGAGGCACAGGAGGGTGATCCAACTGTGTCTGAATGTTTAGATTCAATTCTTAGTTTTCCCTCGGCCGAGACACAGGAGGGTGATCCAATTGTGTCAGTTCAGCCTGATTGTCAAAAGGCATTACAAACTCCTCTACCATTGCCGACACATGACGAGTACCTGATTGAGGAAGCAATGGAGATAGAGGAGGGGCCACAGACACATGAGGCTGATCCAACTGTGTGTGAAAATGTTAGTGAGATACAGGAGGTCTACCCAAATGTATCAAGGGCAGTGGGACAGGGTCCATCACTTACTGTCCAACCCCGTGTTCAAATTGGTGTTTCTACCACCCATGAGGAAAACCTGATTGGATTGGCAGAAAGTATCGCCATATCACCCGGGGCGGGCCCGCAATCAGAGGATCAGGAGATTAAGTTGATGCGGGCGAAACTGCTGAGACAAACACAGGAGGGGGTTTTAATCCGCCCTGCTAGCAGGTTTATGGCCCTTCTTCTAGGAACCGGTTGGTCGCTAGAAGAAATAAAAAATATTTTATTACAGCAGTACCAAATAGCCAAGAAGGAAAATAATAGGCTGTGGATGACTGATGCAACCGCATTGGCCTTGGATCAATTAGTTTTCCAAGGTTGGGTTAGAGAGAAAATGGGTCCTCTCCCTAGGTCAAGATCTACACCACAGCATACAGCCCCATCCTATACCCCAGTCACAAGGGACATTAGATATTTTCCTAGAGGAAATATCCAAATGAGTAGTATGCCTAGTGCTACTAAGGCACATGAAAGGGTTGAATCCATGGATAAGATCCTGGATAGCAGAGGAGTGTTTACGGTCCCAACTGTGGCCTTACCGGTTACGAATAAGACTGCTCTTGTTCGTGATCAGGGTAAAAAGGAGCAACACCCCAGTCTTGCAAAGGCTATCTGCGCAAAACCTGAAAAACAGACGGAGGCTCTTGGGGTTAAAAGAAAAGATAGAAGCAGCTCAGTTACTACTGATTCTCTGAGGACTACCCAAGGAGGTCAGCAGTTAAAAAAAGATAAAGTGTGTCCATTGAAGAGTTGCTCAGAGCCCATAAAATCAGATACACATGGACACTTTATTGGGAATCATTTTCCTGTATCTTGGTGGGTAGAACATAACACCATCACCCCTGAACCTTTAAGGCGAAAAATGGTGCAAGATATAGTACTGCTGGCAAGGGATGTTCCAGGATGGACAAAGGTGGACAGGGAAATAATCCCTGATGTGGTGGTTCTAGAGAACCTATTAGAAGCTCTGAAAGCAGATAAGGCCACCACAGAGAGTTTAGCTTCTCTTACCCTACCACCTGATAGTGGATATTACCTGACCATAAGTGGCCATTGCTGAAGATTTAGGAATCCCACTTCCTAAAGAAGGTATAAAACTACCACAGCTGAATTGTGCCGGCTGTTTATTTCATTGGAAGGCAGTTTGCATGGCACTAAATCAAGCTAGTGTAATAGGTCAGAGTATTTTTATGAGGTCCAAGTCTCCTTTTTGGAAAGTAAGATTGTTAGTGGATAGGAGTAGAAAAAATAAAATAAAAAAAAACTCTTTGGCAAGCTGCTCAGGTGGAGGCAGCTGGTTTGACCTATCCACATGAGACTGATGATCCAATGGCTGCTGCAGCCTGGATCTTGTCAGCTCTAGAAAAGGAGAAAGGTGTTCTGAGGACTATCCAAAGGACACCAGAACCCCAAACTACCACTATTAGAAAAATTAAAACTCCTGTTGCACCGAGGACGACCCAAAGTGCAAAAGTTCAGGCAAAAAGTAAAACTCCTGTTGCACCAATGGCGACCCAAAGTGCAAAAGTTCAGGCAAAAGATGTTAAGGGGGAAGAGGAGTTGAAGGTAGGCCCTGGGAAAAAACGTACTTGGGAGTCACAAGGGGTGGAGTCTCAGGGTGAGCCTATACGAAAGCTACAGCGCCCGACCGTTATGGAAGGTGTGCTGGGACAGTTGGTAGTGGACCCTGATGTAGCCCCCTTAAGAAAATCTAAAAAGGTCAAAGGTTCCCTGGTTATAACAGCCAGAGTGCCTTTGGGGGAGGTGCCACCATCGGCCATTGGTTCCCACTATCATTTTAATAGGATCCAACATAAATTTAGTTTGCCCAACATGAGTTTAAATTGTATGTTGGAAAGGTCCGTGGGCAGGTGAAACCCCAAGTCCAGATTCAGTTAGAAGCTGCTGTGAATGTTATCTGTGATCCCGAGGATTATCCAACGGATCCACAGCAGGTGGCCCAGCCACTGGCATTTCGGTGCCACCCTTCAAAGTACCCCAGCCTTACCACAGAAAAGAAACAGCAGCTGAAGGAATTGGTAAATTCACCCCAGGTAGCAACATTTGGAGAAATTGGTCTGGATCGATCTTATGTTGCAGGATCTGCCCAAATAGAAGAGCAGGATAGGGTATTTGGGGAGTTGTTAGAGCTGCCCCCCCCCCCCCCAAAAATAAGCCCTTGGTTTTACACAGCCGTGGGGCTGAAGGCAATCTGATGTCACACGATGTGCTGAGTACTGCCCTGTTCAAGGTTCTTGAAGCTACCCACAGCAGTCAGGTGATCCATTTACATTGTTTCACAGGGTTGGAGAGTGACGTTAAGACCTGGTTGAGGTTCCGACCCAATACATTTTTTGGCATCACAGGGTTGTGTAAAGTTTTTACACCAGAAATGAAAAGAGCTGTGGCTGCTATTCCAATTGAAAAACTGCTGTTGGAAACAGATGCACCCAACGTCCCCATGGGTAGGAGGAAATGGACTACCCTTGAAGTTATTGGAGAGGTGGCCAATGAAGTTGCTTTGGTCCGAGCAGGGGAGTCCCCAAAAGATTTGTTGGAAGCCACTTCTGCAAATGCAAGAGTGGTGCACAACATTCAATAAAATACTACCGGGGAACTCTCTCAGAAGGCTATCTGATGGGGGAGATACTAAATGCACTGTGAAGTAATTTTCTCTTGGAGGGTTATCTGACGAGAGACCTTGTTTATTTATATTTGTGTACAAAGTTTTTAATGTACAAGTAATTTTCTCTTGGAGGGTTATCTGACAAGAGACCTTGTGTTTTAATTCTTGATATTTCTTAAATAATCGGACTGTTAGCAGCGGCCATTTTCAGAATTTGCTGCAGTCTAGGTTAATTTGGCTCAACTTTTTAACCAACACACTCTTCCGGATTGAAATTTCAAAATTGCTACAAATTATTTAGAACGCGGAAGAGTGTTGTGAAATTGCATTGACGGTACGTCCGATCACCTTTAACCGGATGGAAGCATCGCGAGGAATCCGGAGTTCGCCGAGAACGCACGAGAATAAGCGAGGAGTTGGCGAAGATTGGTCGAACCGCTCTCTTGTTGAGTGGATTTGAAGCGAATAAGACGTGTCTTTTCTACTGAGCCAGAAACAAGTGATAGTGTTGTCTTTCTAGAGAGCTGAATAGATTATTAAGTGAGTATCCTAAAGTACGAATAACCATTAGACCAATTGTACTTTAATACTCTCGATTTCCGGTCGACGTCATCGGACGGAAAAGGCATGTAAAAACAACGTCGTCTAAAATCAAATAATGAAAAAGATCGCCTTCATACAGTATACTGTTATTAGATAGAGATTGCACAATTCCCATACTCAATGCAAGGTATCATGATACCAGTTGAAATTTCTTAGAATTACGATTTTGTTTTTCGATGGAAATTCGTGGTATCGAATGATTTGCGCATGTCTGTCGAGCATGGAAACCAACTTCAATAAAAAATGAAGACAGTGTTGTCCTTTTCCAAAATGCAGTCCTATCACTACACTCGAAAGCGTTTTGAATGCCTAGTGTAGAAACCAGTTTTGAAAAAAACAGCTTTTGAAAAAATAACATTTTTTTTTTAAAAATCACCAGTTTTGAAAAAAAAATCACCGTTTTTGAAAAAAAACCCAGCTTTTGAAAATAAATTTACCACTTTTGAACAACAAATTCTAACCACATTTGAAAAAAAAATTACCACTTTTGAAAAAAATTGTCGTTTTTTTCAAAACTGGTTGTTATTTTTTTCAAAACTGGTTATTTTTTTTTCAAAACTGGTTATTTTTTCAAAACTGGAATTTTTTTTTATCAAAAGTGGTTATTTTTTTTCAAAACTGGTTATTTTTTTTTCAAAACTGGTTATTTTTTCAACACTGGAAATTTTTTTTATCAAAAGTGGTTATTTTTTTTCAAAACTGGAGAAAATTAATGGAAAATAGTTCTTTTTAGTTTCAAACTTTTTACCAATCTTCAGCCTTCAAAACTGGATGTCGCCTGGTGCCGGCTTGAATCATTCTGACCTGTGCAGGATGCTGGGTGTCGACTATACAGTTGACAGAAGATATCTGCATTGTTTTGTACGACATCGAAGAATCGCCACCCCTTCTAATACTAACTCGTTAAAACAAGAGCAACGCGAAGCGTGGCCTATGCCCCCTCCCAAAATGCCAAGGGTATCAAACGCCAAATTTATAGAAGTAGCTGTAACCTAACAAGAACTAGAGGGGGCTGCCAAGGTTGGCTAATTCTCCCGAATTAATTCCTTGATACTGTAATGCCTCGATACTGTAATGATGTGATACTATAACTAATAATACGGTCTAGCTGAATTTTAAACCTCTCACTTGGCAAAAAATCAGTAATTTGACCTTGAGGTCAAAGGTCAATGTTATATGTGGGTCATGATGATACGCGACACACAATCTCATGGTGATACCCCACATGCGAAATACCATAAGCCTAGGTCAAAAGATAAAACAGTTCTGAGCCGGACACGAATTCCGTCTACAGACGGACAGACAGACGGAATTGGATTTATGTGTTTAAATTTATGTGTTTATTCTAAAAAAACATGTCCAAATAGTCAAAAATGTGATTTTTAGGAAATTTTTCGGGTGGTAGCTAACCCTACCCTACCCTACTGACCCTAATCCCTACCCCCCTCCCTCCCCCCTCCCCGGATCATAAATTTGCACTATGTGACTAAAGGTGAAAAAAGACACATAACCCCCACCTGTACTTCAAAATAAGTCACATAAACCAAAAGTAGCCACATAAACTGAAAAACAGCCGGGGCAGACATAAACCCCTTCCATACTTACGACTAAACACTTAAACCCATTTCGTTAGCTCGGACATACTGACTGACAGATAGATGACGCCACGACTACATCCCCCCGAAATTATTTTTCGTGGAAATAATTATTTAAGTCCAACATATGATGACAGCAAATATGTTGGACGGACACATTTTGCAGTCATCTTCTAAGTTAAACAAGGGCAAATAACTATGTAAATGTTTATGCGAAGATGTTAATTCTATTACAGGATCCGTTCCCCCATATTGAGGTATAAGTATGGCAAACATTATTTGAATTCAACAAATAATGACAGTGCCACAGCAGCAAATATGTTGGACGGACACATTTTTCATTAATAATCCCCTAAGTTAAACAAAGGCAAATAACTCAGTAAATCTTTCGGCAAGATTATTAATTCTGCTGTAGGATCCGTTCCCCCATGTTGAGGTACAAGCATAGCAAAATTTATTTGAATCCCACAAATAATGACAGTGCTGGAGCGGCATATATGTTGGACAGACACGTTTATGTAACGAACATACGTAACGTACGAACGAACGGACGAAGCTCTCCACTAGATGCCCCCCCCCCCTCCCCGACTAGATCAGTCGGGGGCATAAAAAGTTGCTAGCATTTTAAAACAAGGTTACTTGGGGTGGAAGTCCTCTAAAATGAACAACCTGAGTATAATCGGTTGACTAACCTTGACTTTATCTCCACGTGGTGGTCACGATCAGTCAGTATGCAGAAATGTGACCTTGAACACCAATAACAAAATAAATACCATTAAGGAACGGTTTGATTCTGCGATTCGTCATCTGCATTGTGTCCTTCGGTGAGATACTCAACTGCCCAGGCTGGGTTACAGTGACGTTGGGTAATGAGTGGTACAACACGTAGATGGCGTACTCGTCTTCAACCTCTGATAAGCGGCATGCTTTTATCGGGCTAGTAAAGCTTCACGATAGCTTGCTGCCACTGGGCTGATCTTTCCTGTTTGTTCCGCTCATCCTACCTCCGCAAATTTGCCCGACACGATATGACTCATTTTGTTGAAACTGTTGTTGAAGCTCAATTGAAAATATCAAACTACGACCCAACGATGACACCAAAATAACCCTAACCTTTCACAGACCCTTATTGTTGATAGCATTCATTGGGGTTGGATAGTGCGTAGCTCTACATATAATAATAATATATATCACTTATATAGCGCCTATCCTAATAAAAGCCCTAAGCGCTTTACAAAAGAAATCACGAATAAGATAGATAAAAATCAATAAAGTCACTCGGTTTGTGTGTCAGCGAAGGGATAGCCTGGGAAGTTCCTCTGGTATAAGTAGGTTTTTAGTCCCTTTTTAAAACTTTCAAGAGATGGTGCATTTCGCAAGGTTTTGGGTAACGAGTTCCACACACGGGGCGCGCTGATCCTGAAAGCCCTGTCACCTACAGTCTTCAAATTCCCCGCGAACTGAGTTAAAAGCCCTTCGTCGCTGGATCGCAATGATCGCTGCGGCTTGTATGGTATGAGGAGTTCGCTAAGGTAGCCTGGGAAGTCAGCCGAATTTCTCTGGTAGGTGAGTATTGCTAGTTTATATGTTATGCGGTCTTTAACTGGGATGTAGTGCAGCTTGGCAAGGGCGGGTGAGATGTCTTCCCTTTTCTTCGTCCGTAGAGCAATCCTAACAGCAACGTTGACCAGCCTCTGTAAACGTTGGAGCTGGTTGTCCGGGACGTCGAAAAGCAGTGCATTACAGTAATCTATTCGACTCAAAATGAATGATGAAATCAGCTTTTTTGTGGCGTCTAAACTTAATTATTTTCGGATATGACCTAGCCTTCTAATTTCAAAATATACTGACTTACATATGTTTGATATTTGATAGGACATTGAAAGAGTGGTGTCCAAATGAACTCCGAGATTTTTCGCTCTTTCGGTGAAATGGATCAAGTTCCCGCCTACGGAAATGTGCTGAATTGTGATGGAATTTGCGACGAATTGTTTTGCGTACCACATCACTTCGGTTTTGTCATCGTTGAGTTTGAGTTGGTTTGCCAACATCCAAGACTTCACCGATGACAAACATTCCACGACGTTTGAAACAAGCTGGGCGGATCGGTTAACTGTATCATGGTCATATAACTGTGTGTCGTCTGCGTACATGTGGCACCCAACACTGTGGCTCCTGATAATGTCACCAGGTGGTTGTGTATACAGGAGATATAGCATAGGGCCGAGCACTGAACCTTGTGGGACTCCAAATTTCAGCGCACGTTCATCTGAAAGCGAGTTTCCAACTTGAATTTGTTGGAACCGGTCGGATAGATATGAGGCAAACCATTTAAGAGCGGATCCACGAATGCCAAAAGTAGTTTTGAGTCTACGAATTAAAATTGTATGGTCCAATGTATCAAACGCCGCCGATAAATCGAGGAGCGTTAGCAGGGACACTTTTCCTTCATCAGACGCGGTCAGAAGGTCAGACGTTATTCGGATCAGTTCAGTTTCAGTACTGTGCCCTTTGCGGTAAGCAGACTGGCACTTTTCTGTTAACGAATGATATTCCAGGTGTTCTTTTAGTTGGGCAAGAACGAGCTTTTCAAGGATTTTGGAAAGAAAAGGGAGATTGGACACTGGCCTGTAGTTCTTTAGAGTTTCAGGGTCCAACGAAGGCTTTTTAAAAGAGGCACAACAACAGCCCTTTTAAAGCATGTCGGGACAATGCCAGAAGACAGCGAAAAATTCATCAAAGCAGTGACTGGGTCGATGATAGCATCAATATGCTTCAGAAAAAGTTCTGTGGGAATCGGATCCAGTGTACACGATTTAGGAGGAACTGAAGTGATAACTTTTCTAACCTCTTCACTAGAAACAGGAGGAATGACTGAAGCGGCGAGCCAATGAATGGTCGAAATTCGGCTTGCCCCTCATAAGTGTCAAATTGTGACCGAATAGTAGCAATCGTGTTATGGAAATAATCAGCGAAGGCATTTGGGAGGTCGTCCATTTCTATGTTGGTGGGAAGAGTGGATGATCTCGTTTTCCCGTAGAGTTCACTCGCTAGCGAATATAACACTTTGGATGATTTGGTGTTAGATATTTTCTCGCTATAGTGATGTTGGCGAGCACGTTTTGTCATGAAGTTCACTTTATTGTTCTTGTCATGAAATATTTGACGGTGAACTGTCAAGCCAGTGTGTCTCCACTGTCGTTCTGCTTTCCGGCGATCAGTTTTAGCCCGTTTTATATCAGCAAGGAACAGATGGACGGCTTGTGACTTTTCTCGTTGATAAAGGAGCAACATATAAGTTAGTGAGGTTTGTAGAAAAGTATTTTCAGTTGCTTTGGAGTGCACCAGGCGCCCAAATTATAGCCTCTGTACTTCTCAAGGAAAAGTCTGGAATGTGGACGTTTTGGAGCTCATGTGTACAGTTGGGTGTCAAGTCGGTTTTTGGACATACACTGGCCATTCGCGATTAGTGTAACAGTGTCACATAATCTTTGTCGTACAGGCACATAATTCCTCCAAACGAAACCCACGCTAATGATAGCCCAGGCACCTATTATACTTAGTTTGTGTTTTCCATGGAAGCCTGCTGTTATCACCGGCTAGCAATGCGTGGACTCGATGCCCAAACACTCCCATCTTTGCTCTAACAATTGTGAATAGAGTAATAACGAATTGGAAAGCTAAAATAATAAACTGGTATCTGTGATTGGTCAGTTAGCTAACTTCTTTGAACAAGTTAGTAACTTTATTGAACAAGTCAGCTAATTTGAATAAACAAGTTGCTACCTTCTTTAAACTACATAAGTAACTTGTTCAAACAAGTTAGCTACGTTGTTTAGTTACGTATGTTCGTTACACAAATGTGTCTGTCTAACATATATGCCGCTCCAGCACTGACATTATTCGTCGGATTCAAATAAATTTTGCTATGCTTGTACCTCAACATGGGGGAACGGATCCTACAGCAGAATTAATAATTTTGCCGAAGATTTACTGAATTATTTGCCCTTGTTTAACTTAGGGGATTATTATTGAAAAATGTGTCCGTCCAACATATTTGCTGCTGTGGCACTGTCATTATTTGTTGAAATCAAATAATGTTTGCCATGCTTTTACCTCAAGATGGGGGAACGGATCCTGAAACAGAATTAACATCTTCGCATAAACATTTACATAGTTATTTGCCCTTGTTTAACTTAGGAGATGATTGCAAAATGTGTCCGTCCAACATATTTGCTGTCATCAATGTTGGATTTAAATAATTGTTTAGGGGCGCGGTGGCTCAGTAGGTAGAGGTGCAGGCTGCAAGCCGAGAGGTCCTCAGTTCGGATCCCACCTGCGGCAACCGCGTTGTGTCCTTGGGCAAGACACTTCACCCCCATTGCCCACGTGGGGGCACGGTGACGTTGTGTACTAAGGTGTACTGCACGTCGATGGTACACTTGTCTTCCACCAATGCTAACCCTGCTTGTGTGGAGTTAGTATGTTGGGGAGCTGACAGTTTGCTCGCCGTTGCTCGGTGGTTCTCTCCGGGTACTCCGGCTTCCTCCACCCGTTAAACTGTCATGGTCATGATTAGCCATTGTGTATAAGTATGTGATGTATAAGTATGTGACCTTAAACACAAATAAATAAATAAATAATTATTTCCCCGAAAACTAATTTCGGGGGAATGTAGTCGTGGCGTCGTCTATCTGTCAGTCAGTACGTCCGAGCTAACGAAATGGGTTTAAGTGTTTAGTCGTAAGTACGGAAGGGGTTTATGTCTGCCCCGGCTGTTTTTCGGTTTATGTGGCTATTTTTGGCCTATGTGACTTATTTTCAAGTACAGGTGGGGATTACGAGTCTTTTTTCACCTTTAGTCACATAGTGCAAATTTATGATCCGGGGGGGGGGGGGGGGGATTAGGGTCAGTAAGTAGTAGGGTAGGGTTATGATTAGCTACCACCCAAAAAATTTCCTAAAAATCACTTTTTTTGACTATTTGGACATGTTTGTTTAGAATAAACACATAAATTTAAACACATAAACCCAATTCCGTCTGTCCGTCCGTCTGTAGACGGAATTCATGTCCGGCTCAGAACTGTTTTATCTTTTGACCTAGGCTTATGGTATTTGGCATGTGGGTGTATCACCATGAGATTATGTGACGCGTATCATCATGACCCACATATAACACTGACCTTTGACCTCAAGATCAAATTACTGATTTTTTGCCAAGTAAGAGGTTTTAAACTCTGCTAGACCGTATTATTAGTCATAGTATCACAGCATTACAGTATCGAGGCATTACAGTATCAAGGAATTAATTCGGGAGAATTAGCCACCTTTGGCAGCCTCCTCTAGTTCTTTTTAGGTTACAGCTACTTCTATAAATTTGGCGTTTGATACACTTGGCATTTTGGGAGGGGGCATAGGCCACGCTTCGTGTTGCTCTTGTTTTAACGAGTTAGTATTAGAAGAGGTGGCGATTCTTCGATGTCGTACAAAACAATGCAGATATCTTCTTCAACTGTATAGTCGACACCCACCATCCTGCACAGGTCAGACAGATTCAAGTCGGCACCAGGAGACATCCGGTTTTGAAGGCTGAAGATTGGTAAAAAGTTTGAAACTAAAAAAGAACTATTTTCCATTAATTTTCTCCAGTTTTGAAAAAAAAATAACCACTTTTGATAAGAAAAATTTCCAGTTTGAAAAAAATAACCAGTTTTGAAACAAAAATAACCAGTTTTGAAAAAGATAGCCAGTTTTGAAAAACGACAATTTATTTCAAAAGTGGTAATTTTTTTTTTCAAATGTGGTTAGAATTTGTTTTTCAAAAGTGGTAAATTATTATTATTTTCAAAAGCTGGGTTTTTTTTTAAAAACGGTGATTTTTTTTTTCAAAACTGGTGATTTTTAAAAAAAAAATTTTATTTTTTCAAAAGCTGTTTTTTTTCAAAACTGGTTTCTACACCTAGCTTTGTTATTGAACATCTGAAGCACATTCGGCCACGAGTTGTTCTTTCAAAATATTATTTTATTGTCAGTTCTGGTGCGAATACGATAGCAGACTTCCAGGAACCAGTGGTGCCTGCTGTCAACTCTATGAGTTGATTACATATGTTTTTCGTGTTCTATACAGCCCAACCTTCATTTTGATGTATAATTTGTGTATATTTAATCTGCATTTAAGGAATGTGAGAGGAGAGAATTTCAAAATAAACAAAATTTCATTACTTATATAGCCCCTTAAATAGTCATTGTTGATCTTTTTAACATTCATTGTATATATTTTATAATTCACATAAAATGTTATTTGTGCAATCTGTCTCACCGTAGGTGTAATATTGCTTCAATAAACTATCAGTCTATTTATCTATCTAATATCAAGGAAACAGCAAATTGCACTTCAAACGTAAACCAGAATGGAATTTGAGGAAGTGGCGCTCGCAATTTTTGTTGATGATGTTGTCAATGACAACATGGCAGCTGTTTTTGCTCATCTCATTGCCGCATCTGTATAAAACAGCACAGCTCTCCTATGGATAGGTAGGTCAATATGACCAGATTAAAAAGAAACAAAAAATGTACAAAGAAACACTGGCCAGAGCACTTGAGTTTACTTATTATTTCGACTCGATTGGTTCAGGGGCGTAGCCAGGATTCTAGCCATTTTGTGTGTGTGTGTGGGGGGGGGGGGGGGGGGGGCATACCATGATATTTGTAATGTTGTGGGGTTTCGTGGGTCCTTGCCTAGTCTCAGCTAGCACCCTTCCGTCGTTACCCCCCTCCTCCCACTTCCCTTCAATGAAGTGGAAGGAGGAGGTAACGACCGGAGATCCTAGTTAGGACAAGAACGTGGGAGGAGGCATGTGACGACCAGAGGGTCCTAGTTTGGACAAGGCCTCCCCCGAGAAAATTTTGCTAAATTTAGTGCTCCAAGATCGAATATGAGGCAATTGTAGCATGTGTAGCCCCATATTGGAGAGCATTCTGGGGCTCTTAAGTTGTTTGAAACTTGCATTGGATCAATATTTTGGGAGATGGGATGCGAAACTTTTGGGGTCCTGTGCCCCCAGCCCCCTCCCCTCCCCACTCGTGGCTACGCCACTGCATTTGTTATGCCGTGGTCTGAAACCGATTCTTTGCCGAGGAATTAATGCCTCCAACCCTATCATGTTCCGGATTCATTTTGAAACGAGGAATATTTTGGGGTTTTTGTTCTTTTGTTTTCTTTATTTCACTGCCGACTGAGATGGATGTTCGACACATGAGCAGTCAGGTACGGGGGCGTATCCAGGCCCAGGATTATCAGATTCTATAATTGAGGGGGGGGGGGGAGTATTGGAGGGCAGGGGCGGCGGAGCCGGGGGAACAGGAGGCACGTGCCCCCTCTTTTTTTACCAATTATGGGTACCCAAACAAACAGGAGTATTCTCACATAACCTACACAATACCTATCGCCACATTGACTGTGGAATATGATAGTAGTTCTAACAAAACTAGCAACATAATACTGTCGGCATCGTTGTCCATTTTATATAATGGAGATATTGCACGTCGCAAGTTCGCAACCAGTAAACCCAATATTAAATCCAATAAGCACAGAATATAGTAATAGTACAACTAGTCCAAACTTGGACCCAAATTTCGTAATATAATTTTGGGGTTTGGTAAACTAGTCCAAATTTGGACCCAAATTCCGTAATATTACTTTTTGGGTTTCGTACGTCCTTTGGACGTGCCAAACCCAAACATTATTTATTTTGCGCACTTTGGGTCGAAGTTTGAACTATGGCATTTAACGTGCGCATGTGTTCCCTTTCCGGAGTTGCATTTAATTTTGTTCAGTATTCATGACATACGCGATAACAAAGTATCCCTCCAATCCAACCCTTCCCCTCACCCCCACCCCCACCCACACATTGAGCTCCTATTTTTTCTTCTTCCTGCAACCCTGCGGTTACACAGAAAAAAAAATTGTGCCCCTCCACCATTTTTTTTGAGCTTCCGCCGTTCCTGGGTGAGGGGTGGGTGGGTTACCATTTGGAAGGTTGTTAGTGGGTTTCGGGGTCCTCCCCTTGTCCTAACTAGGACTCTTCGTCGTTGAAGGGAAGTGGGAGGATGGGGGTAACGACCACAGGGTCCTAGTTAGGACAGAGAAGTTCGAGGATGGGTTAACGACCAGACCGACCAAGTCAAGATAGGGCCTCCTCCGAGAAAATTTTGCAAAGTTAAGTGTTCTAATATCGAATCTGATGCAATTGTAGAATGTGTAGCCCTACATTGGAGAGCATTTCGGTCAATATTTCTTTTTCATTTAGGGGGGGGGGGGGGGGGCTGCTAAAGCTTTAGGTTTACCTGGGCCTCCAGCTCCCCATGGCTACGCCACTGACCAGGGAGCCGACTGGAGCCAGTAGATTGGTGACAGGTTCTCGCCATCGTGTTCGAATAACTCTGCTCGTTGACGTTATATGAGCGCGAATTTTAAAAAAAAATGTCAGTATTTGTGTGTCCACTATTTATTGGTTATGAGTATACTGAGAACCAGCAAAGTCTGTTTGTGCACTCTCACCACAGACACGCTAAAAACTAAAGTGTTAAAAACTACACTTGAAGTGCTGTATTTAACATTTACTAAGTGCTGAACTAGCACTTTGTTCAAGTGTAGATATCCCAGAACTTGACAGGTGTTACAATAATACCACTTGACAAGTGTAATGTCGCGACACCTTAAAAGGAAACATCGCAGATGACACGGATCAGACTCGAACTCCCGCGTCATCTGCGTTGTGTCCTTTTAATTATGTACCCACCAAGCGCAAATCAAATTATGGACGATTCTGGAAGAACCACCAATGCTAGACACGCGGGAAGTGCCATCCATTCAAGTTTCAGATGTCTGACGATTGTTATGTCTAAGTGCTTAAAGCATTGCACTTTGAGTGTTAAAATCAAACCCTAAGAGTTAGAATGGGATTAACACCTTGAAAGTGTCAGTTTTAACACTTTAGTTTTTAGTGTGGAGGTCCCGTGAACAAGGTCATCAATGCACCGCCGCGTTGTGTTAAGGTTCAGTAACAATACCCGATCTCTCCATGGGGAGGGTGGGGAGGCAAACTCACAGCCTGGCAAGAGCGTTATAATGGGCGGGGTGTGGTGACACCCCTCAAATTTCTAACTGGTGGGGGTGGGTGGAGAAAGGTTTCCAGATCTTCAGTTTTCAGAATTTTGGGCTTTTTGCGTCCGTAGGATTTGAGTCTTGTAATTAAGATGGTTTTACTCCCCCCCCCCCCCCCCCCCCCCACCCCCGACATTCACCATGTTAGGTTTTCACATCCAGATGTAATGAATGTTCTGTCACAATAATTAGAGGTTCGGGTCAAGGGGAAATAAATGAGTCAGTTATGGGCGGTCAAGGGTGCATTGTCGCTTCGTAGAACAAAAAAATGAATTCCAGTTTCCGAAAAAAAACCATTTTCTCGCATCTGAGCGGATATTTTGAGGTTTTTCATGGAAATACATTTGTAAGATTTCACACTTCACAATTTGAGTGCTTGTAATTGCGGATGTGGAGTATAAATTAAATTTGTGTCTTCGCGTTTTCTACTGCCCAATCTGCCTCCATAGGCAAGTGTTTTGTCTTAACAATCAATATTATAATTAACAAAAATTATTAGTTAGAGGTAAGATCAAAGAGAAAATTGCTAAGAACAACTACTTTGATGATGATGTTTTGATGATGATGAATCTGTTTACTGATGACGGTCTTCCTTTTCACCGCCCCAGATATTAGGACAAGCAATCTAAGTCTAACCCCCTGCACCTACACCCCACCCCCCCCCCCACCCCCCTACGATGTTTATGCCACTTTTGGACATATTTCGAGGACCTGCGACCAACTTTGAGGAAAACTTGGGGAACGTGCCCCCCCCCCCACCCCCGTGACCAAGCCACTTCGTACATGTTGTGTAAGAACATAGGCCTACCGGGGTAACAATGATATACATCGTTCAGATCACATTATAATTGTAAAAACGGTCTGATACAAGGTTTTAACTTTTAAGTCTGTTTAAGTTCCAATTCTTCACAACGTTGCTCTAACGTTAACAGTGTTACAATGTTACATCAAAATTCACATAAAATGGTGTTTTCGTTCTAGTTAAGTTGTAACGACGTTGTTATGCAACACAACCATTTGATCACCTTGGAGTTTGACGAAACTGGGAAATTACGTCTTCAAAACGCTGTAGTGTGACACAAAGTTGCGGTTACTTTGTGTGCCAGACTGAGCTGGGTCCATGTGCCACTAATGCTTACCTAACTAAATTTTATGGACATTTTTGCAATTGATTGTAATACAATTGTCACTGTTGATGTTGAAAACTTAACTGGTGAGTTATTTTTGGTTATAAAAATTTGTTGACGTGTCGTTTCCTTGTTACAATTTATGGGAGCGTGCCTACAGGCACCCCCATGAATTGTAAGAAGGCAAATTCCAACAAAGTAATTTCATTTTGTAGATAATATGAAGCACATCCAAACAATATTGCAACTTCAGAATAACTTAACCCGAATATGGGTTCCGACTCCGGGGGGGGGGGGGGGGGGGGGGGCAACGGGCCTGTTGTTTAATTGACTTCATAGTTCTTTCTCTTTATTTTCATCAATATTTTGTGGGTAGGTTATGTTTAAACATTTTGCTGAATTCCATGTACCTGACATACTTGTTATTGTCTTAACGATCACTCTTTTTTGGAGAATACAACGAACGGAAATATTTTCCACTACTTGTTGATAATTGCGCATGTCAGGAATAAAAGGTAAACCATCTAAATCTGCTCGCGAGGTGGTTTACTCAGAATGATTCGGAATGATATTCCAGAATGACGGTTTGCAAAGAAAACAGCCCGATTGATAATCCGAGTTGTCTGCGTATGCCCGGAATAAACCATGTATTCTGGAATGGACTACGGAAACGTGAGCTTGAAACGGAAATCATTGAAAGTTTGTGAAGATAAGAGAAGGGTTCCACGCTAATCAGTAGTTAACCGCATAATGCATGGAGCAATATTATGGTCCCCACAACTTTATTATGAATGTTCTGCATATTAACATATAAGATTAGCGACGGATATATATTTTAAGATTTTCTATGTTCAAGGGTGAAACAGACTAACATAGGGACCTGCGAACCGTTCGAGATTCGGCTCGACTCGAAGCCATCGCCGAGATTCGATTCGACTCGATACCTCACCGTCCGATTCGTATTTTTCGAACCGACCTCTGTTCAAACGGCGAATTATATGTGCACTCGCCCGCATCAAGAACACGCCGTCATACGCTAACGATAGTGTAATAAATCGCTCTCTGAACGTATTAGCTCTCCAATTTTGTTGATTATTAATGACAATTCCGTTGCCACATGACTATCTGTTGTTTGTTTATTTTTCAGTTTTTTTTCTGAGTTTTTTTTTTGTGTTTTTAGAAAGATATTCTAAAAATGTTTTGATCAAAAGTTTAAATTAGAGGTTCAAAACTATTCATTAGAATAGATTATAGAGTTGTCTATCTTCACTATTAGTGCGCGATACTGTGTTTCGCGAGACTTTGAGTTTGAGATTTTTTATCATATTTTCCGACATGCCTTGTTTGCTTTTATAATAATGGTATTTGGTGCTGATGAGGCTGAGCACGAGCCACGACCACCAAGTGGGTAGAATAAAACTGCGAGTCTATGAGTTCAGAATCAATTGGTCTGGAATCGAGTATTCTCGCAGTGCGAGAATACTCGATTCCAGACCAATTGATTCTGAACTCATCCAGCATGCAGAGTACCGGTATTGCAGACTATGGAAGCACGAATGTCGCCGTCGCGCCAGTTTCAAGGTTCGAGATTCGACTCGACTCAATACCAGAGGGATGATTTGGCTCGAGATTCGGCTCGAAGTTTTATCCCCGGCTCGCAGGTCCCTAGACTAACATAAACAGCTAGAGAAAGACATGATATAAAAAGACAACCCAAGAATTACAATCTTACCGCACGCGCCACACAGCAGGGAATACAACAAAACTGCACACTGCAGTAGCCTATACAAAAACTAGACAGAGAGACAACTTAAACCTGGTTCTAACAGATAAGCATTCACAGTTATCTATTCCTAAACTCTCATCGGGGACGCGGCTAATGGTTTCCGATTGGGGGGGGGGGGGATAGGTAGTGAATTTCCAAAATTCACTACCGAGAAACATTTTGAAAATGAAGCCATGAAAGGAGGGATAAAATTAATTCTAATAACTGAAATGCCAACTCATTTATGATAGAATTTTCAGGCTATTATTATTATTTGGTATTATTCTGGGAACTGAATATGTGCAACACAAATGCTGAAGTTGAACAATTTGAGCAATTCACACTGTCCTAACATTAAATCAGATCTTATGCAGTAATGATCAATTTTCGATGTTTCATCATTTTGTAACTGTGAATGATGGAATTAACTCAGGATAACGATTTTACCTGATGTGATTTTTTTGAAGTTCATTTCGAAGATTTTTTTTATTACGATAAATAACGTACTATAGAAATCTCGTACCGATCGACATCATGCATACTTCGTTTAAATAATATTTATTTATTCAACATTTTCAAGAGATACAACATAGTTGATGGTGGATCCGACAGAAAGCTAGAAAGCTTATACAAGGGTCGTCTCACTTACCCGGTTGCTATTGTTTCGCTAAAATGTGCGGAAATTGGGTAGATCAAAGGAAGACGGATTAGAAAGTTTGTTCACTTAACCCAACTCGTGTTTTTTACAAACAATTAACCGGACAAACCAGATTAACCAACAAGTGCAGTATTTTAATGGAAAATTACTTATGAGCCATCTCGAAATGAGGATCTGAATGAATGAAGTCTCAGCGCGGATACTGAGGATATTTTTTTTGTTTGTTTCTGCGCGCCTAAGACGCACAGGGACGATGTGGGATTGAAATCCCTTGCGACCCGAAACACTTTATTTGCTTCATAACTTTATTTGCTTATGAATCCCAATAATCTTATTTGGTTTCAGTGTGTGCACTGGCAGGGGGGCTGCAGGGGGTAGCAGGTTCAGATCCCCGAACTTGATTTAAACTGTAGACTGGCCACAGCCAGGTAAGCTTGTTTCAACCCTTGCTTGGTGTTTGGTGGTTTTTTGTCTATGTTAACAGTAGGTTGTTTAAATTCCTCCTACGCTTCGTCTGCTATTTCCATGTGTCTTCTTGTCAATTTCAGAGTATGCAATTAGAAAAGTTATAGGTAGAGAGAGATAGGAATCCGCTACTGTATTTTGTGACTGTTGTTTGACTGTTGCTTTGGGTGGAGCGAGGGGTCGGTTTCTTGGGAGCCCACTCCCCACGCGTAGAGTGTGCGAGGTGTTCCCCACAAACTCGATCCTAGATTTTTTAATGAGTAGCGAAGCAATCCCCACTGACCCCATGCAATTTAATTCTGTTGAATAATTTTAATTTTCTGTGACTTATTTTGTTTTTCTATTAAGGGTTCAGTATTACATTTCAAAGTGGTATGAACTGGTAGGTGATCACTGCCTAGATCATTATCCCCTACAAATATGTCTTGCATTTGGCTGGTCAGTAATTTACTGGTGATAATCAAGTCTAGGATATCTGATTGATGGGGTGGGTTGTTGCTTATGTATGTTACGTCTTGATCGTTATTTACCGCGAATAGATCGAGTTCTTCAATGATGTTGAAAAGGGCGTCACCATTAGGCTCAGTCTTATGGCAACCGAATACCTGGTGTTTGGATCTCTTCTGATAATATCAAATAATGAGGATACTAAATAATGCTACATTACATATTTATTATTTTTTATATACTCTGAATTTAGAGAGTACTAAAAAATAACTCACTTTAAAATAAACTGTAAGTTCTGATAGAATTAAAAAAAGAACTCACTTTAAAATAGCCCCCTTTATTCGTAAAAGGAGTTAGTGCGATGAGAGTCAATGAAAAATCAAACAGACATGAACAATCATCACCATAGACGAACATATATGGAACAGACTATAGTGTGTTTACTTGACTCTTATTTGTTAATAATTACATACGACCAATCGGTTAGGTGAGACTAACCCGTTTCCACGTATGGCATTTACAATATAACGATATAATCGGATTAATGACACTCATACAGTTTTGTTTGAATTGTTTAAACCATGGAAATTAACATGAGAGATGCTGCAGGAAAAAAAGAGAATATTGAATGAAAAGAGAAAGCAATAACCCAACCTGGGTGCAAACTGATCCGGTAACTCATCTAGTATAACTGAGGATACAAGTAGACTGCAATCACAGCATACGAATAAATTGGATATGGACTGTGTTCAGGGAAGCCGCCTACGAAATGCATACTTATGAAGCTCGACATTGCGTACACTGTAGTTGTAAATAGTAACAGTTGGAATTTTTGCCGATTTGAAACCGATTTTGCCGATTTGAAACCGAGTTTGAATTTTAGGAAATAAAGGAGACATCAGCATCACCAAAGAAGCTCTAAAATCCAGATAGATGGAATTTCCAACTACTCATGCCTTTCCCTCCGAATTTCCAGCTATATGAAGATTTAACCAGGATTGGAGTGGGGGGGGGGTGATCCCCCCCCCCTTTCGACACGCCCCTGACTCTCATCTCAGTCACACTAAGACAGTAGAAACCAGTCAAGCATTATTGTGAACACAACTCACTAGCTCAGTGTTTGTAACTTGTTTCCACTGAAGCAATTGCACAAGAATATCGCATTCCGCAATACAAAGCCAATTTCGCTACATACATGATCAAACCGCCGAAACAGCAGCATTTGCCGCCACTGTAAATGAATTCTTTTCTCGGTTCGGTTGTCCTTTACAACTATTTTCGGATCAAGGTTCATGCTTTGAATCAAATCTTTTTCAAGAGATGTGTAAAGTGTTACAAATTCATAAATCTAGGACAACGCCGTACCGACCGTCAGCTAATGGCTCGGCGGAACGCCAGAACAGAACGCTGATGAATATTGTACGGTGCTATGTAGATAAAAATCAGAAAAATTGGGACAAATTTTTGCCTCAGTTAGCCGGAGCAATTCGATCCTCTGTGCATCGAATGACCGGTTTTACGCCAAACAAAATGATGTTGGGTAGGAAAGTAAATCATCCCAGCGACATCATGTACAATTTTCATCTTGGTGAAACTGAGCACAAAAATACTGGCAAATTTGTCCAAAATTTGGTAGAAAAATCTAAAGAATGTCACCAGTTAGCCAGGTCAAGATTAAAAATGGCATGTCAAAAGATGAAACGTGATTACGATGTGAAAACTCATAAATATGAATACAAGGTGGGAGATCTGGTTTTCTTATTAGACGATTCATCCAAGAAGGGCAAGTGCAGAAAATTATGTCCTTTCTGGAAGGGACCAGGAATCGTTTCGGAGGTTTTGACCCCATACTTGTACAAAGTGCTTTTCAAGAACTCCCTGAACGTCGTTAATCATGACCGTCTTAAGAAATGTTTTGATAAGTCTTTACCTGTTTGGCTGACTAAAACGCTTGAACTTTTCCACCAGACTGGTGAAGTGAAAGTGGAATCTCAAAAAGGAATATTTTGTATATGCCGTCAGTCCGCCGGTAAAAGATTCATGATACAATGTGATTATTGTTTTGAATGGTATCATGGAGATTGTATTGGTGTTACATCACAAGATGCTGATGCTATAGATTTTTATAGATGTTCCAAATGCTAAATGATACTTTTCTTTCTCTTTCAGATAAACATGTCTGACAAAACCTTTACCGCTGTAACTGAATCATCAATTACAGTGCCCACTAGTAGTGCTACACAGGTAACATCTACGCCTGATGCCTTCTCGTCAGGTGATCTCATATCATTTCCTTCTCCTTCGCACGATGTTATTTCGTCATGTGTTTCTTCTGCATCTATGCCTGATGTCTCTGCGTCAGGTACTTCTTTGCCTACCTATTGGCTTGATGCTATTACGTCAAGTGCTCTATCTCTGACATCCTCTCCCATGCCTGTTTTCACCTTAGCTTATATACCGCTGAATCCTGTCAGTTCAGTGCCGGAAACTGTCACAATGCCAGTACCAATAGCTACAACTACTACTACTGCTACTGTTGTTTCAACAAGTCTTGGACTATCTGTCGCTCCTCCGCCTGATGTTTTTTCGTCAGGTGTATCCCCATCACTCTCTGTGACACCAATGGAATTAGACCCACCAAAAACAACTAACACTGCAAGCACCACACATACCACACATCCTTCTGGATTGTCCCGCACTGAAAGACGGCGCTTGAGATTTAAAAACATGTTAGCTGGAAGGAAAGCGTCAGACAACACAAATGGAAGCACTGCTGTTCCAAAACCTTACGACAAACAGCCATTATTATCCACTCCACCTGTAACACCATTAATGGCTGAAGCAGTGACTTCTAAGGTCAAGGCAGAACACGAAACATCTACACATGCACCATCTAAATCTAAGGTCAGCAAACCAGAAGTACAAAGTGCAGGTAAAGGTCAAGGTGCAAACACCAAAACAAAGCCCCCAAAACAAAGGTCTTTGACAAATAAACTGTATGACACGCATTTTCACTTGGATCGGCTACACAAAAAATTCAACATTAAGTCACTACAGACTGCAGCACGTGCCATCCAAGCCGTCAACCTCAAGGTTGATGTTCCTACTTCTGTTGTGGGCGGCGTTCAAGTTTTCTGTGACCCTGAAACTTGGCCATCTCCCGCAGAGCTTGTGTGGCACCCACAATGGAAAGTAGCAGTAGGCTGTCATCCTAAAAAATATAACTGTTTATCTAACCCTGAGGTCAGAAACAAATTAGAGTCCCTAGTCCGACATCCTAATGTTGTTGCATTTGGGGAAATAGGCTTAGACAGGTCAACAAATTCACCTGTTGAAACCATGCTACAGCATGATGAAACATTCCGCCGGCTTCTGGGACTGTCCAGGCTGGTGTCTAAACCACTAATATTGCACATCAGGGGACACATGGGGGATTCACTTTCCCACGACGTGAGTTATACCGCCCTAGAACACATAAGGTCCCAAACTCACGTTGAACAAATCATACACCTGCATTCATTCATGGGGTCCAGATATCAGGTTCGTGCCTGGAGTTTGGCCAGACCCAATACCTATTTTGGTTTCACTGGCGCACTCCATAACTTCACAGAGATCCAGAGGGAGGGCGTTCGCGCTATCCGACTCGACCGGATTCTTTTGGAATCTCATGCTCCCTATTTTGGCAGACAGGACCGTCCTTGGACGACCCCGTCTGTAGTCGGAGAGAATGCTAGGGAACTGTCCCGTATTCTCTGCATGGACTTCAGGGTTCTAAGTGACCAACTAAACGCCAATGCAACACGTGTCTATGGTTTTCAGTAAATTGACCATAGACACACTTTTTTTTGTGTTTAGGCAAATAATTTCGTTGAACCTTTTTTCATATTATTTATTTAAAATATTTTTGTTGCATTGGTGACTTTAATCCATATACTTTTCAACCAGTACTCTATCGTTTACTCCTTTAAGAGTAAACTTGGCTATTGCCTCACTGACAGCAATATATTTATTGCTACATGTTTTCTCAAGAACAAGTAGTTTGAACATTCAGTTCTTTTTAATTCAGACTGCTTCCTTGAGAAAACTAGTTATATTCTTAATTCATAGTGTGAAGTAATTTGAACCAACATCACACAACATTACAGTTCAAATTACTAAATTTCATATAAAAAATGTATGTATTGCTTTTCCTTTTTCAAGCAGTCTGAACCATGTTGTTCAGACTGTTTTCACATATCAAATATTGTAAAGCAGTTTGAACAATGTTCAAACTGTTTCCATGTTATTTATTCTTCTTTTAATCAGTTTGAACCTTGTGTTCAAACTGTTTCCGTTTTATATCATGTCTCGGGTGAGTACTCGAGAAAAAACACTTCACAGCTTGGAGCCTATTCTTCAAAAGAAGGGAACAGTGATGTGAAGTGACAGACGTGACCTTTCACCTGCTTCCCAAGATGCAAGTTGTGACGTCATAACCCGCCAATTTGTGACAGATACATTATTCTACTAGACTTCTTCCAGATTCCAACGCTTGAAACACACGCTTACATTTCATCTCTTCGCATTTCACTTGTGCAATTTCTCTACGCAATCGGTAAGTACTCTTGTAGTGAATATCTCATGTAGCAACTATAAATCCCTGAACGTGGTATTCCGCAAAATTTGAAATGAAAAGACAATGAACTGTCGTAATTTCTCATAGATTGTTTGAATTGGTGGTGTCTCCAAATTTCTCTGCAATATTGTCTCATGTAGTTTCGTGTGCCTCTGCACCTTTTCACCTTTATTATATACTACTCAAAGCTTGCTAAGCACCAAATATTTGACACATCATTGTGAAATTTGCTTGTGACATATTTGCGATATTTTTGGTGGATATGATTGAGGAATGTATTGAGATGGTCCCCAGTGTTTACATTAGCTCTCCTGACAGGCAGACGTTTCGTGACAGTCATGGAAAGCATATACCCCTTGATTTTCATGATGTTTTCGTGTACTGTCTTCATGTACATAACATGTGTAGGGTATTCAGTCTTCATTTCAACACCAACCATTGTGATTTAATGATTGAATATGGCAAATGCAAATGTAAGAAGACATTTGTCTGAAGCAGAAATGTGGCGGGCTGTCGGGATGGTGGAGCAAGGGGCTACCCATCGTCAGGTTGGTGAAGTTCTTGGTGTGCACCATACGGTGATTGCCAGAGTCTGGGGAAGATTTCAGCAGCATGGCACACCAGTAAGACGGAATGGTGGTGGCAGATACAGGGCAAGATCTGCAGCTGAAGACCGGTTTTTGATCATTCAGGCCCGTAGGAACCGCTTTGCCACAGCAACCCAGCTTCGCGGTGACCTTCAGAATGCACCCGGGGTAAATGTTTCAACGCAGACTCTCCGGTCAAGGTTGCACGAAGGTTGTCTCCGATCGAGAAGACCACGTATTCGCATTCCGCTGTCCCAAAACCACCGCCAGACACGATATGATCATATCAATGGGCCATGGACCACGTTGGATGGACTAGAGAAAATTGGCGACCTGTCTTTTTTCAGATGAGTCAAGGTACTGCCTATACCACACATATAGGCGTTCTAGGGTATGGAGACGACCAGGAGAGAACGATTCTATGCAGCCAGCATTGCTGAGCATGACCGCTATGGTGGAGGGCCAATTGTGGTCTGGGGCGGCATCAGTAGGGATGGACGTACAGAGCTCTGTGTCCCTGAACGTGGTATATTGACTGCACAGCGGCATATTGTTGAGATCCTGGATGTCCACTTCAGATTGTATGCAGGTGCAGTGGGTGATAGATCATTCTGATGGACGATAATGCCCGTCCTCATGTTGCCCATGCTGTCGGGGAATACCGACAGAGGGAGGGTATTGGGTGTTTGGACTGGCCAGCAAGATCCCCTGACCTCAATCAAATCGAACATGTCTGGAATTGCAGCTTGCAATTTCAGCCCGTCCAGTTCAGCCAAGAAATATCCAGGAGCTTGGTGCCATGCTGGTCCAATAATGGAACAACATCCCACAAAGGACCACCAGGAACTTGATTGGGAGCATGAGAAGGCGTTATCAAGCTGTAATTAACAGTAATGGGTCTCTTACTCGATATTGAACCCATACCAGTTCGCTCCGTCAACTTTTTGACAAATTGAAAAATATCTTCTTTTGCTTACCGGTACTTCTCGAGAATTACCCATCTTGGTAACTCTCTTACACTTTACGCAATACATTTTTTAGGGTTATTTAAATAATTTCGTATTTATTTTTTTATATATAAATTTAATTTTTTTTTTTTTAAATTCTATTCTTATTATATAAAAATTATTTTCAATCGCTGCTCTTGAGTTCTATGAACTTACCGAATTCCTTCCTAGCCTCTTTCCTCCCCTTTCCACGAGAGAATCCTTCATCTCTTCCTTGATGATCTGACGAGTCTTGATTCTCACGGCTTCTTTCATGGCCTCGTATTTCGTTTTCTCACTCAATATCGTGAAGTATTCTCCGTCCGATATCCTACCGTCTTTCAACGTCATATAGAGATCATTTCGGATATCGTGTCGATCTTGTAGTCGGCCAAGACATGAATCTTTTCATGTTTCCTAGCCTTCAGATATAATTTCCTACTCAAAAAGTTTCCGACCGTGCTAAACAATCCGGCGGCGAGAGCCACTCCTTCTATGGTCAACACGATCGGAAGGCCGGCCGCGGTCGACAACAATCCGATGCCGGCCGCGTGTAAACCCATGGAAATCGTGATGAGTGTCGTGTCGACCGCGTTGACGAATTTCACGAGGCGCGAATACTTCTTCTTGAGAGAACGACGAGAGTCTCTCTCTCGAGTCGGATACAATTGGATTCTACTGATTTGATCGATGCGATACCTCTCTCCTCTTTCTTTTTCTTCTGGCGATGGCGCCGTTGGCAAAACGCCGTTCGGCTTCTCATCCTCGTCGTCATCTAACGACGGATACAATTTATTCCTGGTTCTCATTTTTTTGTGTGTGTTTTTTTTTCTTTCCAATATTAGTTAAAATTTACGCGTGTATTTTATTTTCCATTCTCCCTTATTTATATCAACAAGAAAACTTAGACGTATGCTTCCTTCAGCAATAATTCCAAGACGCATTCCCTGTCTTCTAAAGTCAGACTTCTACGCGCCAATTTCATTTCTTCCATACTGGTGGGCTTGTCTCGTCTGCTACAGAAAATTAATATCCTCCAAAACTTGATCACGTCGTCGATTTGAACGCATTCGAACGCCGGTTCGAAATACTTGACGATCATATCTTCCCTTTCCATCGTCAGACATGAATGATCCTCGTGATCGAAGTCTAGATGATCCCGACACCCGACGCATCGTCCTAACAAGAAGCGACCTAGTTGTTCGTTCACGCGGAAAGCGTAGGCTCTCATCAGCATGTTTAAAAGAAACTTTGCTCTCATAATCTGGGAATCGTTCATGATTTAAGTATTTTATTATCTATTTGATTCGATATTTATTTTTTTTAAATAACTATTTATTTATATATTTTTTTTCTCCTACATATATATATATATATATCAATCACTTTTTATTTCCTCTTGTGAATCTCGTGATTCTATTACGATTTACCTCAAAACTCGTAACGATTTATATTTTTCATCTGTTCCTCCGCGATCGATCGCACCGCCGTCTAGACCGCGATCGCAAACGTTTAGAGAAAATTTCCCTCCGTTCTAATTTTTCGACGTTTCTTAATTTTTATATTTTGCTGTCCTAGAATCCCCACAAGTTGGTCATCGCATCCTAGACGGTTCGATGGACCGTTGGCGAACATTGGGGGAAAATTTTAGGATCGGTTTTCCTGTCCTAGAATCCCCAATCGTTTTTACCGATCGGCTCGCACCCACCGCCGTCTGGAACGCGATCGCGAACGTCGGTGTCCCAGAATCCCCAAAACGCATTTTGATGCTGTCCCAGAATCCCCAAAGCGTTTTGCCGGCGTTCGCCAACGATCGATCGAAAGGTCTAACCCGCGATGGTGAACGTCGAGAAGATTTTAGGTTGATTTCTTCGATTTTTCCTTCCGCGCGAATTCTGCTGAATTCGCACTCGTTCGCCAACGGCTGTTTGAACCGTCTAGGATACAATGAGCTACTTGTGGGGATTCTGGGACAAAATGTACAAACCATGTTTGTACATTTTGTGTACAATTTAACACTGAACTCCATGGGTACATGTACGTGTACGTGTACATGTACATTTTTCGAAAAAAAAATGTCCCAGTATCTCCAAAATATACCTACTTGTGCCCTATAGAACACGTATAATTATGTTACATGAGGCAAAAAAACGAGAACGATTGACAGATTTTACATTTTGCATCAAGACTTGGATTGTTGTCTGAATTCTGCGGAAAAAAATACAACCAGCTTGCCAGAGTCCAATACTATAAAGCTTTTACACTTGTGTTTTCCAGAATTGCATTTTCTTTTCTTGGTTATAAATGATTGAAATGAACCATTAGCATTTAGCCAACGTGACACCCTTATAGCAAAGAGACTGCCCCCTTTTCTGGAACACCACTGCCCTATTTCAACCATTCATAATCCCAGACAGAAAGAACAAATTCGAAAAATTTGGAAAATGCAATAGGGCTGTCGCGACTATCATTTTTTGTAATCGACTAATCGTGACCAGTAATCGACGGTTAGTCGATTAATAGTCGCTTCCCATGATTTTTTAGCAAATCATTCTTCTGTTTGTAAAACTCTGAAAATGACAATGGCACCAGTGTGTTCAGACGAAGTGGGGTTGTGGGAACAACAAATCGGTCCCGACTGAAGCTACATGTAGTCCAATCTTGGACCCACAGTCCGTAATATAATTTTTGGGGTTGGTACGTCCTGTAGGACGTACCAACCCCAAAAATAATATTACTGACTGCGGGTCCAAGTTTGAACTAGATTGAAGCCGATGAATTAAAATGAATTTACCAAAGAACGTTCCTGCATATGTTTCCTTTCTGCAATAAGTTTCTCGAAATTTTGAACATTGAGACCTATGCATTCCCTCGTCAGTTGTTAAAATTGGATCTTAGTCTGAAGTTCCGAACTTTGAGAAGTGATCTGACGTTCTGACTTTCGTCATAATTTTGTCACATCCGCGCTTTGGGTTTTCCAATGGGTGCATTCGTGTGTACAAGACTGGAGAAATTCAGAAGAATCTATTCTTCTCGAGTAACTGTGAGTGTTCTTTCTTACACAGTCAGTGACAGTCGTACAGTCTTCCGGATATGAATGTTAACTATGGTTAGATATTTAAAGTTATTCACCTTCATTGATCATTCACCTCACAAAACAATGCAATTTAGCCCCGACGTGTAGTAGACGTGTACCACCTTGAAAATGAACGACGATCGACTAAAAATAAAAAACGTTGACTACTTCAATAGTCGACGGTTAGTTGACTAATCGAATAATCGCGACAGCCCTAAAATGCAAGCGTAAAAGGTCTATATAGTGTTGGCTCTCTGGCAGGCTGATTTCTCGGATCATCTGTTTGTAGGCGTAACTATTTCAAAGGCATGTGATTCGTGATTTCAGTTTAATTTCTTTTCTTTTCTAATATTCGGGAGAAACTAGCTGTCCGCGGTTCCTTGTTTTCTACATACAGTTAAAATTAGAAGTCCTGTCACGAACCGTGCGCTTATCTAGGCTTAATTGCGCGTAGGAATTGCGCGCAACTGCTATATCGAATGGCATCGAAAGCACGGCAGGTTCTCCTGGTTACTCATAGCAAACACAGGCAATGTTTCTGCCAATGGACCTCTGGGTTACCCGGAGGTCCATTGGCTGAAACATTGCTTGTGCACAGGTCATATGTACAGAATTTGATAGCCTTACTATGGTCATAACGCGTAAATTTACGCGCAGATCAACGTGCTATTTGTGCGCATTTCATGACAGGACTTCTAGTTTTAACTGTATACATGATTTTCATCAAAGGTTAGCTGTCATTAATTTGCTTTTACTGGAACTAAAAACAATCTATTTCCACGCCATATTTACATGTAACGATCTATTTGACTATTTTCATGCCGCATTTACATTCAGTGGACCACTCCCACACTCACTAATTATCTGTGATTTATATAACACATGGCATAAACAGAGAAACTCAGTTGACTTTGGAAATCTGAGCAGTAGCCATGCATCCCACGAATGCCTTGAAATCTTATCAACAACCATTTTGTTCATCGTCTTGTCCTTTCTTGAAAAACCGTTTCTGAAATTAATCAGACGAATCGAATAGTAGATAGACTATGAACGTATAGTTCCAAGTTTCTGTGTTTCAACCTGTGCGTTGTCGAATTGAAGAAGTACCCGACAGAAAGAATTTTTAACTGACAGCTCGCGTATGCCTTCGCTGGACACACATTTTATGTATCCTGTTGTGCCAAAAATCAAGCTTTCTCACTGCAGCTCGCGTATTTTATAGGAAGTAACCGCTTGACTGGACTGGTTACGTGAAATAATTAATGAGAGGTGAGGGACTTTATACAAACACGAGTGCGCGAATGCGCACGAGTGTTTTACAATATATAGTCCCTCGCTTCGAATGAATTATTTCACGTAAGTAGTATAGCTCGCACGTTTGAGGTAAAGGTTGGATGATCTCATTTGGATGATCTCATGCGACGTCATAGTCACGTGACCCAGTGGCGCCATGTTGTGTTGTCCTGGTAACCCGCGTTAGCGGCCATGTTGTGACGTCATCTCCATAGTGATACATGGTGGTAGTACGCGTGCGCAGCGCGTGTTGTTAGGGTGATACGTGTATTCGTCGTCCATTTTGTATACTGGAGGCCGCCATCTTGGTTTCTATGGTAGCACGTGATTGCTATGTTACCCAATTTTTCTGCAATAAGACGGGGTATGTTTTGAGGGTGTGTTCGATTGTAGAAGAGTTAATCTAATTACCACAAACAACCCGACAATCTCTCCAAATCACCAAAATCCACCCCAAATCACCGAAATTGACTTTATTTGATACGGATTTCCCATTTTATCGGCTTAACACGCAGTGCTATAGTACTAGGGGGGTACAAGGGGTGCGTTCGATTGAACAGGAGTACAGGGCCTGATTTTCCCAGAATCCCATTTTTAATGCCTATTGCATATGTTTCTCTATCACTAACAGTCTATCCAGTCCAAACTATCTCTGGTTCTCTCGTCCAAGTCTTATAATTACCAGTGCTTGATTTCCCATAATGCAGTTATCTTCCTTGTGTATATCAAAAGCATTCCCACACTCAATAAGCTATCGTGCAGTTACTGATTAACCATTGCTCGAATGACTCGAATCCCATCGAGCAAATGAGCTTTAGAGTAACTGCTCGATCGAGTGACTCGGCATATTGCTCGAACGACTCAAATCCCAGTGAGCAAATGAGCCAACGAGCAATTGCTCATTCGAGTGACTCCTCGAACGACTCTTAGACTCATTTCAGTATTTGAGGCTACCTATGGCCCAGGTATTGTATTATTTGAGGATACCTATCGAGGATACCTTTTATAGGATACTTATCTGAGGATACTATTACCTGTATCACAAGGCATACCAATCCCAAATATCCCTTATAAACTAAAGAGTCGAGAGAGTAATTGCTCCATGAGCAGTTGCTCGAACGACTCGAAGCTCATCGAGCAAATGATCCTTAGAGCAATTGCTCGATCGAGTGACTCGACATACTGCTCGAACGACTCGAAGCTCATCGAGCAAATGAGCCTCAGAGCAACTGCTCGATCGAGTGACTCCTCGAACGACTCTTAGACTCATTTCAGTATTTGAGGATACCTATGGCCCGGTATTGTATTATTTGAAGATACCTATCGAGGATATCTTTTATAGGATACTTATCTGAGGATACTATTACTTAGTTGGCTCAACCTTCTAGGCCACCCCAAGACATACCTATTCTGGATACCCCTTATAAACTATCGAGTAATTGCTCCATGAGCAATTGCTCGAACGACTCGAAGCTCATCGAGCAAATGAGCCTTAGAGCAATTGCTCGATCGAGTGACTCGACATACTGCTCGAACGACTCGAAGCTCATCGAGCAAATGAGCCTTAGAGCAACTGCTCGATCCAGCGACTCCTCGAACGACTCTTAGACTCATTTCAGAAAAAAGGGATTCTATAGCCACAGGCATTTTCCAAAAAAGGATTCTTAAAAAGGGATTCCATAAAATGGATTTCCTATCCGACTCCGTAAAATCGAACGTACCCCTTGTACCCCACTAGTACTATAGCACGTAAAATGGGAAATCCGTATCAAATTAAGTCAATTTCGGTGATTTTGGGTGGATTTTGGTGATTTGGAGAGATTGTCGGGTTGTTTGTGGTAATTAGATTCACTCAATCGAACACACCCTCAAAACACACCCCGCCTTATTGCAGAAAAATTGGGTAACATAGCAATCACGTGCTACCATAGAAACCAAGATGGCGGCCTCCAGTATACAAAATGGACGACGGATACACGTATCAACCTAACAACACGTGCTGCGCATGCGTACTACCACCATGTATCACTATGGAGATGACGTCACAACATGGCCGCTCACGCGGGTTACCAGATTCAGATTCAGATTCTTTATTCACGGTACACATACATGTAAAATGGTTACAAATAAACATATTGCACAAATGTAATGTGAAGTATACCGTAGGAAGTGGCATAGCCAGATTGGCTGTCTACCTGCCACCCCCTGGAAGAAGATGGGGTGATTGCAAACAGACTGTGACTGAAAGAATGAACAGAGAGCCAATTATGTGACACATGATGGAGAATGACGATCGAATCATTACTTTTCTGATATTAGAGTATTAGTGTTTCATTTTCGCCAGCGGAAAGACGGTGATTCAAGGTAGGCAAGAAGCAACCTGCCTATAGGACTCCCTCCACTACTTATCATAACACATGAGGGCGGCAACAAGTCCCATCGTGAAGTTCGTATCGTTTAGACTGCGACAAGGAGGTTGGTCATGATGTTTGGGTGTGGTGTCTACGTTAGCTGCATCATCATCGTAGGATGACGAATGTTATTGATTTATTTGTGTAGACTTTTATTTGCAAGTTCATACTTATATCCATATAGTATTTTACATAGCACCACTGTAAGGAGGAAGCGCGACAGGTTGCACAAGACGAGGATTCCAGATTTAGACGCGGACCACGACTTTGACAATTTACGAAGTTTACGAAGTGCAATCAGGACAGTAGGGATTGTTGCAGCTGACATAACTGGAATATGAGGAAATGAATGTGGAAGTTAGCTTGTTCTTAAGCATGCTTCTGTCGCTAATATTACGAGTTGTGTCGTCCAGAGCATTCCATAGTTTCGGGAAGGAGTATAAAGGAAATTTATCCAGAGTTTGGGTCCGTGTTTTTTTCTATGTATAGGAGGCCTGACTGTCTAGTTCTCCTACCAGATGGATTGTCAGTAATTTTAAATATATCATTGAAAGACACCGGTAATCTGCCGTTCTGCCAGTCAAACACGAACAGTAGTGCATGTAGCCTAAACAAATCATCAACCTTGAGTATTTGGTTTTCTTTAAACAGAGGATCTGTATGAGAATTGTACTTTTTGTTATTAATTATTCGTATTGAACGTTTTTGCAGGACAGCTAGTTTTTTGATAGCTCTTGAGTTGCCCCATGCCTGGATTCCGTATACCAAATGGCTATGTATGAGGGCGTAATACAAAGTTTTCATAGCTCCGTGGGGGGAGGATATTTTTAACTTTGTTTAGACTATAGTTTGCGCGTGCTATTTTTGAGCATAATCGGGATATGTGAGCCTTGCAGGATAAATGTTCATCAATGCTAATTCCCAAGAATTTAACAGATTTTTCTGTTTCGGTGGCCCCAACTTTGTTAATGTTTTGGTTATTTATTTTTACCTCTTGACAAAGATTTTTGTTCCTACCTTTATTTGGATTAAGTATGATGTACGAGGTCTTCTTAGCATTCAGCATTACCATGACAACACAACATGGCGCCACTGGGTCACGTGACTATGACGTCACATGAGATCATCCAAATGAGATCATCCAACCTTTACCTCAAACGTGCGAGCTATACTACTCACGTAACCAGTCCAGTCAAGCGATTACTCTATTTATTACTTTTCATTATTAACGATGATTATATTATTTAACCCTTTACATAAAGTAACGGCCAAAGCCGGCCATAACCTACGTTTTAGAGACAAAAAATGAAAACAATATTTATTCAAGAATTTTTTTGCAAGTGTCGTCTGCTTTTCATGTTAGGTAAAGGGTTAAAAAAAGCAAAAAAACAATGAAGTCCCCATTACACTCACGGCAAAGCGTCTTCGTTTGCGCGCACGGATACATGACACAATTGTTGATTGCATAATTCACTTGTGAAGTTATCGTTTATAATCAAACCCGGAAATCCCAGTAAATCACACTTTGGAAAGTAATAAAAGGTTATATTTTTCGTTAATAAATTTAGTTTCAATGTTTGTCGTGATGTTACTGTTAAACATTCATCATAGACCATGATAATAAGTTTTCTATCCAGGTTTTCTGGAAATTGCACAGAGAAACACATTGTAACCAGAACATCAGATTATATTCCTCTTTTGGGCTGATCTGACCGTAACTGACTGCACGCAATTTAATTAATGTAATAATAAAATGAGCTTGGAGGACGCTACGGTTTATTTGCGGTCCGAGAGGAATGAATAACAACCCGAGGGCTTATTACCGACCCAAGACGAAGTCGAGGGCTGTTATTCTGTCATTGAGGGTTGCTAATAAACAGGGGCCCCTAACAAAATCATATTGTTACTATAATTACCATGCCGGAAGCGAGCGATAGGCCGTTAATATTTTTTTTTTATTAATGGCCCACTTCCGGTTGCATAACGACATGAATTATTAAGTTTTAACGCCCCGCTAAAATCCGTTAACATACCACAGGACGCCCGCTAAAGTGTAATAATATGAGATAGTTCAAGTAAAGCATCAACCTAATACACGTCTGCTACATGGCACAACTGAGAATAGGAAATATATCCACTGCTTTAATGTTCTATGTTCATGACCATTATAGCATTGACGAGAAAAGCTGCAAAGTTGAGAAAAATCCCCAAACATATTTTATTGAATATCAAGCTAAATGCTGACATATACCGCAAGAAAATCAATACGAATAGTTTTTTCAATACCACGGATCGAACAACCCCTCCAATACGACAGCAACAAGACACTGATATATACCTAAACCGGGTAGTCAAATCATCAAACCGAATTTCCCAACAAAAGTAAAAATAGGATATAGAACATTTTCACACTCAGCCGACGATTTGGCAAAGAACTATGAACACCCTTTTGCAAGTGTATAACCGATGCCATGATTATTGCTGGAATATCCCTTCTACCAGGAAGGGCTGTCTTCACCAACTCACCAAAAACACTAAAAATCAAACGTCTTAAAATAAGAAATTCAGTAAGATCCAACACTCGTGTAACGACAATATCGGTAAAGGGAAGGTGAATAAACAAGCAGTAATAACGGCTCTACTGTGACCTTCTAACAGGAAGGACTGTCTTCACCGACTCTGTTAACCCTTTACCTAACGTAACGGCCAAAACCGGCTAGCGCGATTCTCAAAAATCGCAATTAATTTTCATTATTTTTTTCATTTTTTGTCTCAAAAACATAGGTTATGACCCCTCATTGGAACGAGCTCGTCGAGCTCGTTCCAATGAGGGGTCATAACCTATGTTTTTGAGACACAAAATGAAAAAAATTAGTTATTCAAGAATTTGTTTTGCAAGTGTCGTCTGCTTTTCATGTTAGGTAAAGGGTTAAACCATTAATAACTCACCGCCCTAAAATAATCAAAACTGATAGGAGAAAAATGGTAAATTTCAAACTTTTTCATAATTCTTTGTATATCAAACTAATTCTGCCTTCTTCTTTTAGCGGGTACACAGAGATGCTTTCTTTTGATCGCCATCACCCCAATAACCGCTATGGAAACTATAACCGTTATGGAACCCAGTAACCGCTATGGACTCTGAACATCCCCCGCTCCATCCTTAGAAGTGGTCACCCACTTCAAGGGAGGCGAGCGTTGGTCCTGCGCCCCGCCTTACCCCTTTTTCGTAAGCGTCTGAAGAGCGCATTTCACCCATCCAAATGGGTTCCAATGCAGGCCTGTCCCCGAACCAGGGAAGTTCGGGTCTTTCACTGATTGAGTGGTCCCCGAAAGGGACCGTTGTTGTCGTCTATCCAAAACACATCAAACAGAACAACCAGAAACTGACCTAACAGCCTGAGGCTGACTCTATTTGCAAATGATGGTCCACCATCGCTCACCGACTCAACTTCGAAGTGGCAGATTATACTTGCCCGAACAACGCTACCGCACCCTCGGGGAGAGGTAGTACCTCTGTGAGAGAACCCCCTCTCGCTCTGGTCCTCACCCAGGGGTTCAATCTGCTACCCGGAAAAGGTCAACCCAACACTACTGACCATCCAGCCTGGGACACCTGCCGAGTACACGAATCGTTTCCCTCCTTTAACACGCCTTGACATGCAGCTACCAAATACTTTACAGTCACTGAGGGTCGAAAGGGGCTTGCTCCACAGCGTCCCTGCGCGCCTTCGGCGCGTGAAACCATTCTTCCGCGCTGGAATATCAGATGAAGAACATTTGATTAATTTGAAAGCAGTACTTCAAAGATTAGATGAATAAAACGATAACATGAGTTTGGAGGTGTTACGGTTTATTACCGACCCGAGAGGAATGAATAAACAGTCCAAAGATTTATTACCAACCCGAGACGAAGTCGAGAGTCGTTAATAAGTTAGAGGGCTTGTTACAACCAGTAGTGTATAAATTTACCAGTAATGTCGAAATCGACCAGTAATGTCGAAAAAATTAACCAGTAATGTCGAAATCAACCAGTAATGTCGAAAAAATCGACCAGTAATGTAAAAATCCGTAATGTCGAAAAATTAACCAGTAGTGTCAAAAAGTGACGACCAAAATGACGATTTTTCGCAAAAATTTCAATATTTTTTCGGGTTGCTCAAATTGTACTTTTGCCTATATTTATCGACTTTTAACCATTTTCGCGCAAGTTTAAACACATTTACCCCAGTAAATATGGAATTTTATGTTTAACAATTATTTCCCTCTTTCATATGCACAACATATCCCATCCTATTTGCTCTCTCTCTCTCTCTCCCTCTCTCTCTCTCTCTCTCTCTCTCTCTCTCTTTCTCTCTACCTATCTCCCCTCTCTTTCTATCCCATATCCCTCTGTCTTTGCCCCGCTCTCTCTCACCATCATTCTCTCTCTCTATCCCCCTCTCCCTCTGTCTTTGCCCAGCTCTCTTCCCCCCCTCTCTCTCTCTCTCTCTCTCTCTTTCTCTCTTTCTCTCTTTCTCTCTACCTATCTCCCCTCTCTTTCTATCCCATGTCCCTCTGTCTTTGCCCCGCTCTCTCTCTCCCTCATTCTCTCTCTATATCCCCCTCTCACTCTGTCTTTGCCCAGCTCTCTTTCCCCATCCTCTCTCTCTCTCTCTCTCTCTCTCTCTCTCTATCTATCTATCTATCGATCGATCGATCGATCGATCGATCGATCGGTGCGTCCGTCCGTCCGTCCGTCCGTCCGTCCATCCATCCATCCATCCATCCATCCATCCATCCATCCATCTATCTATCTATCTATCTATCTATCTATCTATCTATCTATCTATCTATCTATCTATCCCCTGTCCCTCTGTCTTTGCCCCTACCTCTATCTCTCCTTCTCTCTCTTCCCTTCTTTCTCTCTCTATCGCTCTTTCCCTATCCCCTTTTCCCTCTGTCTTTGTCCAACTCTCTCTCTCAGGCAGACGGACAGAAATCCAGACAGACAGATAGCAATGTGGCGTGTGAAAAATAACCCCTAGACGTGGATAGACAACTGAATGACGGAAAGACAGGCAGACCTACATACAAAGATTGATTGGTTGTAGGGCCCTGCGAAGCTTCGGGTATTCGATTCGATGTCGACATCGCTTTGGTATTCGTATATCGATCTCGAATAGTTTGCCGATTCGTTAGTCAAACGAAGCTTCGAGGAAAATGAATCAGTGTTCGACAATGTCAACATCAGTTGAAATAAGGAGCGAACTCTTCTAGTTTTAATGTTTCTATCAGGAAAATAGTCAAATTCATTGCAAAATTCTGTCGTTTCACTTTCAGTTTCAGATTCCCAGAAAACCACACACCGCAAATTCGCTATTTACAGATTTCCAGGAATTCGTGTGAGAGTTATTCGCGGAATCCCGTTTGCTCAGCGGCTCTGCCCAAGTTGTAACCTGTTCACGCCCATCTATACAACCGAAATATCCAGCTATGGGCCTAAGGCCTGCTCCCAGTCCCGGAATCTTCTAACACAATAATGGAGACATGTCGCCTGGAGCGCTCCCATTATTATGTTAGAAAACTGTGGGAGGAAAACCTCTGTAGTTTCTTTGCATTGTTCGGAGTTGGTACTTGGAAGTTGGAATGAAGTAAAAGCAATTTGTGTGAAAGAGCACTGCGTCACTATTCGAGTTAACTAATGCAGAAACTAACACAGTTTAACGCCTTCGCTGCTTTTGATGTATACTGTGTTATTGAGTTGAGAACGGACCGAAATCTACAAGGCCCAAATTCTGATAATACAAAAACAACCAAACATTACAATAATGTATTTAGGCATGCTAACGTACCTGAAGTTAGCGGCTGTAGCTGACTTCAACCCATGGGAATTAATGTGCCACTTGTATTACATTTGTGCTTTAAAGTCTCATGTTTCAATATAGTGGTTTGTCTTAAATGTCTCTGGGCAGTAACACCTTAATTTGTCCATATTTATGTCTTGAATTTATTGTCGGGCCAAGTGAACATCTGGATGGCCATTCAACGAGAAAGAAAATTAAAACAACGCCAAGTTGTCAAGTTATGTCAACGATCTATTCTCGCAGTGCTTTTCGGACATCTCTGCACAAGATAATGCCAGTTATAATTATTTCTCGAGTTTATCCCGATTCGATTCGAGATTCGATTCGATGTCGACATCAGTCCCGATTCGATTCGAGATTCGATTCGAACATAAATTTCCCGATTCGCAGGGCCCTAATTGGTTGGTTGATTGATTGATCGATTTCGTTTACGACACTTAGTTTAAAGCACGCGCACCATACACGTGTCATTTCGGCATGTGGCTTGGCACACGAAGTCAACGTGCACCTGGGATAAAGTGTCATTCCCAAGGACACATCTCAACTGACCTCGTCAGGTATAGAACCCGGATATTCATCAAATTGAATTGCGAGGCAATTTCTCGATTGAGCTAATAGTGCTCCCCACGTACATGAGGGTACATGCGGGTACATGCGGGTGACGCAGACTGACTGATTGACGGATGTAGGTAAAATGACAGGTAGCAAATCGGTAGAACCAGATGATAGACATGTAGCAAATATCGGGTAGTGACTGACATCATAATAGTCAGTCATTAAAGCATACGACCAGGGGTGTCATCGGGGGGGGGGGGGGGTGACTAGATAGAGATAGATAGATAGATAGATATTTTTGAAAACAAAGAAGCACGGGCGCAGGTCGGTAAATCGATTTCTGTTGTAAATTATTTCTATGGAATTCAATGTTGTTTTAATATTTTTGAAGTTATATGACTTTATGACAAAATGAACTCATCTCAGAAGTGCTTTCACAAGAATGTTTCGAAGACTGGGATTTTTCTTATAAGCTATGATGCATCGTTTGTTAATGGCTTCTGGCAGTTTTGTGTTTAATTCCGTAAAGTTGTTTTTGAAAATTTTTGCAATTCGACATTGCGTCGATTATAAACCAAAGGAAAACAAATAATTTTATTTGGCAACCCAGAGTACTCTCTATTGAGTCCGTATGGGAGATAGGTCCTGAGCTTACCAATCCAATAGTTTTCACGCTCAAGTCGTTTGTCTGTTGTGGTTTCATCATCGTCCAAAAACGGAATTTGCTCAATGGGTTGGAAACTAAAATGTGACTTAATGTCATGACCCGGGAGGTTAAAGTGGTCTGAGACTGCCTTTCCTGAATCTAAACGGATATTTGATAAATGGTTTTGCATTCTGACGCGCAGAGGGTTTTTCGTCTGGCCGACATATTGGATATGGCATAATTTACATGTGATTAAATAAATGATGTTTTCAGAATCACAGTTGAAGCTGTTTCTAACTTGGTAAAACATACGGGTTTGTTCGCTAAAGAATGTTTTACCGGTATTCATGTAGTTCATACGATGTATGTAACAAATTTTGCGTTGACATAGATTTACTGATCCATTTCCCAGAACTGGGCGGTTATGCCGAATTTTCGTGGGGTGCGTTGGCTCAGAGTCCCGAATGGGTGTCTCTATCTCACGGATTGTATCAGATTTAATTTTTCGCAAAAGTCGTTTTGAGTAACCGCGTTTAACAAGTGTTTTGAAAAGAATTGAACATGCGTGATTGAGGTCGCTTCTGTTCGTACAATTTCTATGGAATCGAATGATTTGAGATTTTACCAACCCATTGAATAGTTTGGGTGGGTGGTAAGAAGCTCTATGGAGAAGTTGGTGAGAATCGGTCGGTTTAAAAAAGACTTTTGTGTCTAGTACGTTGCTATGCCGGAACTGAGGGCCCTTGAATACAGTCACATCCAGAAAATCAATGGTATTTTCTGAAATGCAGGGCTGTAATTTAATGGATTCATCGTGGTTGTTCAGGATTTCCAAGAATTCGTTGAAGTCATCACGGCCATGGGGCCATATGATGAAAATGTCGTCTTGGAACCTGTGATAACATAATGGCTGTTTTCTTGCTTTAGCAAGAGCACCTCTTTCCCATTCTGCAACAAAAATATTAGCAAAATTTGGACTGAATTTTTTACCCATACTACATCCACTTATTTGGTGGTAAAATTTATTGTTAAATTCAAAATCGTTACCTTTCAATGATAATTCTAACAATTGCAGGATTTCTTCCGATGGCCTGTTTGGGTCATCGTACCTTTTGAATGATTTTTTTATTGCCTCTAGACCAGCGTCAATACCAATGTTAGTATACATACTTTCAATGTCTAGGGTAATGAGGAGACTGTCGGAAGGAACCTGCAATTTGTTAATTTTCATTAAAAAGTCCTCAGTGTCTTTGAGGAAGCTCGGATGGCGGCAAGCAATTGGTTTTAAATAAAAATCAATATACTGTGAAATGTGGTAAGATTCCGAGCCACAGTCGCTGACAATAGGCCGACCAGGAGGGGTAAATTCGTCACTCCAACTGCTGAGTGGTTTATGTATTTTAGGCAAGAGGTAAAACTTACGATTGTTTGAATCCCTCTCTGCAATTAAATACTCGATATGTTTTTTCTCAATGAAGTCGTGGTCCAGCAAGCTTTTTAAAATTCCATTAAATTTTGAACAATTTTCTTGCCAAATTGGTGCTTCTAAAGGTTTGTAATATTTTGGATTATTTAATTGGCGTTCAGCTTCTTTAATATAATTATCTTTTGACATCAGAACTGTAGCAGATCCTTTGTCACAAGGCTTGATGATAATTTGTTTGTTGTTTTTCAGCGTCTTCAGGGCGTTTCTTTCGATTTGGTTCAAATTTTGTTTGTCTTTCAAAAATGATTCCGGGATTTGGCTTACTTGTTCTTTAACTTTTTGAGAAATCTCATTAATTTCAGGTTTAACTTTCCGAGGTGATGGGCACCACCCGGTTGGATTGGCAAAGAGGTCTTTTGAGCCTGTTGAATTTCGAAATTTATCTGCCAATGCTGTTGCCCTAAAAAATTGTTGGCTTGCCGGACCACCGTTCATTTCGTTAATGTAACTGTAATCATCCATGACAACTGCACCTGTCCCAAAATCTACGGTTTTGGGCTTAGGTTTTAATGGGGCTGGGGCGGGAACGAAAGTTAAACCATACCTGAGTAGATCTTTCTCACCTTCAGTTAATTTTAGATCAGGAACCAAGTTTACTATTTCGGTTCCTAGTCCTACTTTTTGTCCATGGCTGATGCCTTCTTCTGTAATTAGTTTAAAGGCTGCTCTTTGATGTATGGTTCTATGCGTGGCAGCCATCCTTGGTAGATTTTATTCGCTGTTTCCGTCGACCAGTGGATGGGATCACCTGGGCAACATTTAAACTGGCTTGCTGGAATTGCCGGGATTATCTCCAAATTCTTTGTTGACTTCGCAGCTTCGTTGATAACAGTCAAATTTTGTTGGTCCCTGGAACATAAACTAGAAGAAAAATTATGTTCCTGAAAAAGAAGTTTTGTATTAGGGTAACATTTGCGGAAATTGCTTACCATATTACCTAGTCTACCTGTTGATGTGTGACCAATCTTTTTTCTGTTCTGCACGTCTATGCGCCAGTCTTCTCTATTGTTGACACCAACGTTAAATAAAATTGCTTTGGGATGTTGTCGATCTTTCTCTTTTTCCATGTTCTTAGCCATCTGCCGAATGTGGTTTAAAGTTCCACCAGAGTATGATGCGATGAACGTGTTGGGTGGAGGGTTGGTATCAATCCTTGAGATGTTCGATGATCCGATTATCCAAACAGGTTTGTTTGGCTTGACTGGCAGGGTCCAGCTGTTCTTGTTTTCACCAGATTTCCAGAATCGGTAGAATGACGACTTGCCGTTTGTAGATGGTTTCTTTTGAGGTGGCGTTTTGACTATGCTGGCGTACGATGGCGATTCCGGTGTTGTGGAGCAACGTGCTGTAAATGGTGGTCTTTTGGTCGCTGGTGCTGTTGGAGAGATGGTTTCTCGTCTTTTTCTTTTCGATGGAGTTTCTCTGGAAGTAGAAAAAGAAATTTGCTGGCGGGCCACCGGCGATTTAGAACGAGCACGTTGATTGAAAGAGGTCTGGCTAATGACCGCTGGTTTTTTGAACTGGGACAGAAGTTGATCCGAAAGAGAATAAAATTTGTCAATAGTACTTTCTTGTAGTCGATTACCAAAATTCTTCTGTCCCCATTTAACTGCCGTATTCCGTGCTCGTGGAAAGTCCTGGGGTTTTAGAAAAGGAGCCGAAAGAACCAGGTCTTGTTTTTCTTTTAGAGTTTTTTTGTAATAATCTACCAAAGTTTGTATAACTTCAAAAGCCCATTTTTTGGTTAAATTGTTGAGCGCGTCCGAAATATAAATGGTTGGCAGGGCCGGCCGAAAGGTTTTATTGCGCTCGTCCACTGTTTTTTGGAATGATTTTGGGAGGACTTTCTGTGCCAAACAGTCCTCGAGAAATGCCAAATGGTGAAATAGTTGTAGAATGTGGTAAAGGGATTTTACCAATTGTGCATGAGCCGAATATGCCGGGTCTTTTTGCCGCTCTTGGCGGTTAACAGATTTAACATTTGTGGAATTTTTAGCCATTTTCCCGAACTTAATTTAGGCTGAAATAAATAATTATTAGAACAAGTCAAAATGATGAAAAAGTGATGAAAAAATGAAGCAAAAATGAAAATGAACGAATAAATGAAATGTGAATACCTAATGAAAATGTTGATGAAATAAATAGAGCGCACTGTCGTTGCCTCGACGTTTCGGGTTAAATGCCCTTCTTCAGGAAGCAGGTGAATTCGATTTTCCAATTATCAGAAACCGTTTAAATACCTTTACTTCATCTGTTGATGAGGCCAAACTGGCCAATCACTGTGACTGAGATGGATTCACTCAGTGATTAGTGGAAAACAACCATTCAAATGTCATCAAACTTTAGCGGTATTTCTACTGTTAATGTTTGATGGCATTTGAATGACTTGTGTTCACTGGCTGAAGACTGTTGGAAATCAAACTCATGACAATGCGCAAAACTAATCGACAGATAATTAATGTTTTTATAATAGAAATAATTCAAAGGTCTGGCACTGGCGGATAGATATTTTTGAAAACAAAGAAGCACGGGCGCAGGTCGGTAAATCGATTTCTGTTGTAAATTATTTCTATGGAATTCAATGTTGTTTTAATATTTTTGAAGTTATATGACTTTATGACAAAATGAACTCATCTCAGAAGTGCTTTCACAAGAATGTTTCGAAGACTGGGATTTTTCTTATAAGCTATGATGCATCGTTTGTTAATGGCTTCTGGCAGTTTTGTGTTTAATTCCGTAAAGTTGTTTTTGAAAATTTTTGCAATTTCGACATTGCGTCGATTATAAACCAAAGGAAAACAAATAATTTTATTTGGCAACCCAGAGTACTCTCTATTGAGTCCGTATGGGAGATAGGTCCTGAGCTTACCAATCCAATAGTTTTCACGCTCAAGTCGTTTGTCTGTTGTGGTTTCATCATCGTCCAAAAACGGAATTTGCTCAATGGGTTGGAAACTAAAATGTGACTTAATGTCATGACCCGGGAGGTTAAAGTGGTCTGAGACTGCCTTTCCTGAATCTAAACGGATATTTGATAAATGGTTTTGCATTCTGACGCGCAGAGGGTTTTTCGTCTGGCCGACATATTGGATATGGCATAATTTACATGTGATTAAATAAATGATGTTTTCAGAATCACAGTTGAAGCTGTTTCTAACTTGGTAAAACATACGGGTTTGTTCGCTAAAGAATGTTTTACCGGTATTCATGTAGTTCATACGATGTATGTAACAAATTTTGCGTTGACATAGATTTACTGATCCATTTCCCAGAACTGGGCGGTTATGCCGAATTTTCGTGGGGTGCGTTGGCTCAGAGTCCCGAATGGGTGTCTCTATCTCACGGATTGTATCAGATTTAATTTTTCGCAAAAGTCGTTTTGAGTAACCGCGTTTAACAAGTGTTTTGAAAAGAATTGAACATGCGTGATTGAGGTCGCTTCTGTTCGTACAATTTCTATGGAATCGAATGATTTGAGATTTTACCAACCCACTGAATAGTTTGGGTGGGTGGTAAGAAGCTCTATGGAGACGTTGGTGAGAATCGGTCGGTTTAAAAAAGACGTTTGTGTCTAGTACGTTGCTATGCCGGAACTGAGGGCCCTTGAATACAGTCACATCCAGAAAATCAATGGTATTTTCTGAAATGCAGGGCTGTAATTTAATGGATTCATCGTGGTTGTTCAGGATTTCCAAGAATTCGTTGAAGTCATCACGGCCATGGGGCCATATGATGAAAATGTCGTCTTGGAACCTGTGATAACATAATGGCTGTTTTCTTGCTTTAGCAAGAGCACCTCTTTCCCATTCTGCAACAAAAATATTAGCAAAATTTGGACTGAATTTTTTACCCATACTACATCCACTTATTTGGAGGTAAAATTTATTGTTAAATTCAAAATCGTTACCTTTCAGTGATAATTCTAACAATTGCAGGATTTCTTCCGATGGCCTGTTTGGGTCATCGTACCTTTTGAATGATTTTTTTATTGCCTCTAGACCAGCGTCAATACCAATGTTAGTATACATACTTTCAATGTCTAGGGTAATGAGGAGACTGTCGGAAGGAACCTGCAATTTGTTAATTTTCATTAAAAAGTCCTCAGTGTCTTTGAGGAAGCTCGGATGGCGGCAAGCAATTGGTTTTAAATAAAAATCAATATACTGTGAAATGTGGTAAGATTCCGAGCCACAGTCGCTGACAATAGGCCGACCAGGAGGGGTAAATTCGTCACTCCAACTGCTGAGTGGTTTATGTATTTTAGGCAAGAGGTAAAACTTACGATTGTTTGAATCCCTCTCTGCAATTAAATACTCGATATGTTTTTTCTCAATGAAGTCGTGGTCCAGCAAGCTTTTTAAAATTCCATTAAATTTTGAACAATTTTCTTGCCAAATTGGTGCTTCTAAAGGTTTGTAATATTTTGGATTATTTAATTGGCGTTCAGCTTCTTTAATATAATTATCTTTTGACATCAGAACTGTAGCAGATCCTTTGTCACAAGGCTTGATGATAATTTGTTTGTTGTTTTTCAGCGTCTTCAGGGCGTTTCTTTCGATTTGGTTCAAATTTTGTTTGTCTTTCAAAAATGATTCCGGGATTTGGCTTACTTGTTCTTTAACTTTTTGAGAAATCTCATTAATTTCAGGTTTAACTTTCCGAGGTGATGGGCACCACCCGGTTGGATTGGCAAAGAGGTCTTTTGAGCCTGTTGAATTTCGAAATTTATCTGCCAATGCTGTTGCCCTAAAAAATTGTTGGCTTGCCGGACCACCGTTCATTTCGTTAATGTAACTGTAATCATCCATGACAACTGCACCTGTCCCAAAATCTACGGTTTTGGGCTTAGGTTTTAATGGGGCTGGGGCGGGAACGAAAGTTAAACCATACCTGAGTAGATCTTTCTCACCTTCAGTTAATTTTAGATCAGGAACCAAGTTTACTATTTCGGTTCCTAGTCCTACTTTTTGTCCATGGCTGATGCCTTCTTCTGTAATTAGTTTAAAGGCTGCTCTTTGATGTATGGTTCTATGCGTGGCAGCCATCCTTGGTAGATTTTATTCGCTGTTTCCGTCGACCAGTGGATGGGATCACCTGGGCAACATTTAAACTGGCTTGCTGGAATTGCCGGGATTATCTCCAAATTCTTTGTTGACTTCGCAGCTTCGTTGATAACAGTCAAATTTTGTTGGTCCCTGGAACATAAACTAGAAGAAAAATTATGTTCCTGAAAAAGAAGTTTTGTATTAGGGTAACATTTGCGGAAATTGCTTACCATATTACCTAGTCTACCTGTTGATGTGTGACCAATCTTTTTTCTGTTCTGCACGTCTATGCGCCAGTCTTCTCTATTGTTGACACCAACGTTAAATAAAATTGCTTTGGGATGTTGTCGATCTTTCTCTTTTTCCATGTTCTTAGCCATCTGCCGAATGTGGTTTAAAGTTCCACCAGAGTATGATGCGATGAACGTGTTGGGTGGAGGGTTGGCATCAATCCTTGAGATGTTCGATGATCCGATTATCCAAACAGGTTTGTTTGGCTTGACTGGCAGGGTCCAGCTGTTCTTGTTTTCACCAGATTTCCAGAATCGGTAGAATGACGACTTGCCGTTTGTAGATGGTTTCTTTTGAGGTGGCGTTTTGACTATGCTGGCGTACGATGGCGATTCCGGTGTTGTGGAGCAACGTGCTGTAAATGGTGGTCTTTTGGTCGCTGGTGCTGTTGGAGAGATGGTTTCTCGTCTTTTTCTTTTCGATGGAGTTTCTCTGGAAGTAGAAAAAGAAATTTGCTGGCGGGCCACCGGCGATTTAGAACGAGCACGTTGATTGAAAGAGGTCTGGCTAATGACCGCTGGTTTTTTGAACTGGGACAGAAGTTGATCCGAAAGAGAATAAAATTTGTCAATAGTACTTTCTTGTAGTCGATTACCAAAATTCTTCTGTCCCCATTTAACTGCCGTATTCCGTGCTCGTGGAAAGTCCTGGGGTTTTAGAAAAGGAGCCGAAAGAACCAGGTCTTGTTTTTCTTTTAGAGTTTTTTTGTAATAATCTACCAAAGTTTGTATAACTTCAAAAGCCCATTTTTTGGTTAAATTGTTGAGCGCGTCCGAAATATAAATGGTTGGCAGGGCCGGCCGAAAGGTTTTATTGCGCTCGTCCACTGTTTTTTGGAATGATTTTGGGAGGACTTTCTGTGCCAAACAGTCCTCGAGAAATGCCAAATGGTGAAATACAAGTCAAAATGATGAAAAAGTGATGAAAAAATGAAGCAAAAATGAAAATGAACGAATAAATGAAATGTGAATACCTAATGAAAATGTTGATGAAATAAATAGAGCGCACTGTCGTTGCCTCGACGTTTCGGGTTAAATGCCCTTCTTCAGGAAGCAGGTGAATTCGATTTTCCAATTATCAGAAACCGTTTAAATACCTTTACTTCATCTGTTGATGAGGCCAAACTGGCCAATCACTGTGACTGAGATGGATTCACTCAGTGATTAGTGGAAAACAACCATTCAAATGTCATCAAACTTTAGCGGTATTTCTACTGTTAATGTTTGATGGCATTTGAATGACTTGTGTTCACTGGCTGAAGACTGTTGGAAATCAAACTCATGACAATGCGCAAAACTAATCGACAGATAATTAATGTTTTTATAATAGAAATAATTCAAAGGTCTGGCACTGGCGGATAGATATTTTTGAAAACAAAGAAGCACGGGCGCAGGTCGGTAAATCGATTTCTGTTGTAAATTATTTCTATGGAATTCAATGTTGTTTTAATATTTTTGAAGTTATATGACTTTATGACAAAATGAACTCATCTCAGAAGTGCTTTCACAAGAATGTTTCGAAGACTGGGATTTTTCTTATAAGCTATGATGCATCGTTTGTTAATGGCTTCTGGCAGTTTTGTGTTTAATTCCGTAAAGTTGTTTTTGAAAATTTTTGCAATTTCGACATTGCGTCGATTATAAACCAAAGGAAAACAAATAATTTTATTTGGCAACCCAGAGTACTCTCTATTGAGTCCGTATGGGAGATAGGTCCTGAGCTTACCAATCCAATAGTTTTCACGCTCAAGTCGTTTGTCTGTTGTGGTTTCATCATCGTCCAAAAACGGAATTTGCTCAATGGGTTGGAAACTAAAATGTGACTTAATGTCATGACACGGGAGGTTAAAGTGGTCTGAGACTGCCTTTCCTGAATCTAAACGGATATTTGATAAATGGTTTTGCATTCTGACGCGCAGAGGGTTTTTCGTCTGGCCGACATATTGGATATGGCATAATTTACATGTGATTAAATAAATGATGTTTTCAGAATCACAGTTGAAGCTGTTTCTAACTTGGTAAAACATACGGGTTTGTTCGCTAAAGAATGTTTTACCGGTATTCATGTAGTTCATACGATGTATGTAACAAATTTTGCGTTGACATAGATTTACTGATCCATTTCCCAGAACTGGGCGGTTATGCCGAATTTTCGTGGGGTGCGTTGGCTCAGAGTCCCGAATGGGTGTCTCTATCTCACGGATTGTATCAGATTTAATTTTTCGCAAAAGTCGTTTTGAGTAACCGCGTTTAACAAGTGTTTTGAAAAGAATTGAACATGCGTGATTGAGGTCGCTTCTGTTCGTACAATTTCTATGGAATCGAATGATTTGAGATTTTACCAACCCACTGAATAGTTTGGGTGGGTGGTAAGAAGCTCTATGGAGACGTTGGTGAGAATCGGTCGGTTTAAAAAAGACGTTTGTGTCTAGTACGTTGCTATGCCGGAACTGAGGGCCCTTGAATACAGTCACATCCAGAAAATCAATGGTATTTTCTGAAATGCAGGGCTGTAATTTAATGGATTCATCGTGGTTGTTCAGGATTTCCAAGAATTCGTTGAAGTCATCACGGCCATGGGGCCATATGATGAAAATGTCGTCTTGGAACCTGTGATAACATAATGGCTGTTTTCTTGCTTTAGCAAGAGCACCTCTTTCCCATTCTGCAACAAAAATATTAGCAAAATTTGGACTGAATTTTTTACCCATACTACATCCACTTATTTGGAGGTAAAATTTATTGTTAAATTCAAAATCGTTACCTTTCAATGATAATTCTAACAATTGCAGGATTTCTTCCGATGGCCTGTTTGGGTCATCGTACCTTTTGAATGATTTTTTTATTGCCTCTAGACCAGCGTCAATACCAATGTCAGTATACATACTTTCAATGTCTAGGGTAATGAGGAGACTGTCGGAAGGAACCTGCAATTTGTTAATTTTCATTAAAAAGTCCTCAGTGTCTTTGAGGAAGCTCGGATGGCGGCAAGCAATTGGTTTTAAATAAAAATCAATATACTGTGAAATGTGGTAAGATTCCGAGCCACAGTCGCTGACAATAGGCCGACCAGGAGGGGTAAATTCGTCACTCCAACTGCTGAGTGGTTTATGTATTTTAGGCAAGAGGTAAAACTTACGATTGTTTGAATCCCTCTCTGCAATTAAATACTCGATATGTTTTTTCTCAATGAAGTCGTGGTCCAGCAAGCTTTTTAAAATTCCATTAAATTTTGAACAATTTTCTTGCCAAATTGGTGCTTCTAAAGGTTTGTAATATTTTGGATTATTTAATTGGCGTTCAGCTTCTTTAATATAATTATCTTTTGACATCAGAACTGTAGCAGATCCTTTGTCACAAGGCTTGATGATAATTTGTTTGTTGTTTTTCAGCGTCTTCAGGGCGTTTCTTTCGATTTGGTTCAAATTTTGTTTGTCTTTCAAAAATGATTCCGGGATTTGGCTTACTTGTTCTTTAACTTTTTGAGAAATCTCATTAATTTCAGGTTTAACTTTCCGAGGTGATGGGCACCACCCGGTTGGATTGGCAAAGAGGTCTTTTGAGCCTGTTGAATTTCGAAATTTATCTGCCAATGCTGTTGCCCTAAAAAATTGTTGGCTTGCCGGACCACCGTTCATTTCGTTAATGTAACTGTAATCATCCATGACAACTGCACCTGTCCCAAAATCTACGGTTTTGGGCTTAGGTTTTAATGGGGCTGGGGCGGGAACGAAAGTTAAACCATACCTGAGTAGATCTTTCTCACCTTCAGTTAATTTTAGATCAGGAACCAAGTTTACTATTTCGGTTCCTAGTCCTACTTTTTGTCCATGGCTGATGCCTTCTTCTGTAATTAGTTTAAAGGCTGCTCTTTGATGTATGGTTCTATGCGTGGCAGCCATCCTTGGTAGATTTTATTCGCTGTTTCCGTCGACCAGTGGATGGGATCACCTGGGCAACATTTAAACTGGCTTGCTGGAATTGCCGGGATTATCTCCAAATTCTTTGTTGACTTCGCAGCTTCGTTGATAACAGTCAAATTTTGTTGGTCCCTGGAACATAAACTAGAAGAAAAATTATGTTCCTGAAAAAGAAGTTTTGTATTAGGGTAACATTTGCGGAAATTGCTTACCATATTACCTAGTCTACCTGTTGATGTGTGACCAATCTTTTTTCTGTTCTGCACGTCTATGCGCCAGTCTTCTCTATTGTTGACACCAACGTTAAATAAAATTGCTTTGGGATGTTGTCGATCTTTCTCTTTTTCCATGTTCTTAGCCATCTGCCGAATGTGGTTTAAAGTTCCACCAGAGTATGATGCGATGAACGTGTTGGGTGGAGGGTTGGCATCAATCCTTGAGATGTTCGATGATCCGATTATCCAAACAGGTTTGTTTGGCTTGACTGGCAGGGTCCAGCTGTTCTTGTTTTCACCAGATTTCCAGAATCGGTAGAATGACGACTTGCCGTTTGTAGATGGTTTCTTTTGAGGTGGCGTTTTGACTATGCTGGCGTACGATGGCGATTCCGGTGTTGTGGAGCAACGTGCTGTAAATGGTGGTCTTTTGGTCGCTGGTGCTGTTGGAGAGATGGTTTCTCGTCTTTTTCTTTTCGATGGAGTTTCTCTGGAAGTAGAAAAAGAAATCTGCTGGCGGGCCACCGGCGATTTAGAACGAGCACGTTGATTGAAAGAGGTCTGGCTAATGACCGCTGGTTTTTTGAACTGGGACAGAAGTTGATCCGAAAGAGAATAAAATTTGTCAATAGTACTTTCTTGTAGTCGATTACCAAAATTCTTCTGTCCCCATTTAACTGCCGTATTCCGTGCTCGTGGAAAGTCCTGGGGTTTTAGAAAAGGAGCCGAAAGAACCAGGTCTTGTTTTTCTTTTAGAGTTTTTTTGTAATAATCTACCAAAGTTTGTATAACTTCAAAAGCCCATTTTTTGGTTAAATTGTTGAGCGCGTCCGAAATATAAATGGTTGGCAGGGCCGGCCGAAAGGTTTTATTGCGCTCGTCCACTGTTTTTTGGAATGATTTTGGGAGGACTTTCTGTGCCAAACAGTCCTCGAGAAATGCCAAATGGTGAAATAGTTGTAGAATGTGGTAAAGGGATTTTACCAATTGTGCATGAGCCGAATATGCCGGGTCTTTTTGCCGCTCTTGGCGGTTAACAGATTTAACATTTGTGGAATTTTTAGCCATTTTCCCGGACTTAATTTAGGCTGAAATAAATAATTATTAGAACAAGTCAAAATGATGAAAAAGTGATGAAAAAATGAAGCAAAAATGAAAATGAACGAATAAATGAAATGTGAATACCTAATGAAAATGTTGATGAAATAAATAGAGCGCACTGTCGTTGCCTCGACGTTTCGGGTTAAATGCCCTTCTTCAGGAAGCAGGTGAATTCGATTTTCCAATTATCCCAAAGCGTTTAAATACCTTTACTTCATCTGTTGATGAGGCCAAACTGGCCAATCACTGTGACTGAGATGGATTCACTCAGTGATTAGTGGAAAACAACCATTCAAATGTCATCAAACTTTAGCGGTATTTCTACTGTTAATGTTTGATGGCATTTGAATGACTTGTGTTCACTGGCTGAAGACTGTTGGAAATCAAACTCATGACAATGCGCAAAACTAATCGACAGATAATTAATGTTTTTATAATAGAAATAATTCAAAGGTCTGGCACTGGCGGATAGATATTTTTGAAAACAAAGAAGCACGGGCGCAGGTTGGTAAATCGATTTCTGTTGTAAATTATTTCTATGGAATTCAATGTTGTTTTAATATTTTTGAAGTTATATGACTTTATGACAAAATGAACTCATCTCAGAAGTGCTTTCACAAGAATGTTTCGAAGACTGGGATTTTTCTTATAAGCTATGATGCATCGTTTGTTAATGGCTTCTGGCAGTTTTGTGTTTAATTCCGTAAAGTTGTTTTTGAAAATTTTTGCAATTTCGACATTGCGTCGATTATAAACCAAAGGAAAACAAATAATTTTATTTGGCAACCCAGAGTACTCTCTATTGAGTCCGTATGGGAGATAGGTCCTGAGCTTACCAATCCAATAGTTTTCACGCTCAAGTCGTTTGTCTGTTGTGGTTTCATCATCGTCCAAAAACGGAATTTGCTCAATGGGTTGGAAACTAAAATGTGACTTAATGTCATGACCCGGGAGGTTAAAGTGGTCTGAGACTGCCTTTCCTGAATCTAAACGGATATTTGATAAATGGTTTTGCATTCTGACGCGCAGAGGGTTTTTCGTCTGGCCGACATATTGGATATGGCATAATTTACATGTGATTAAATAAATGATGTTTTCAGAATCACAGTTGAAGCTGTTTCTAACTTGGTAAAACATACGGGTTTGTTCGCTAAAGAATGTTTTACCGGTATTCATGTAGTTCATACGATGTATGTAACAAATTTTGCGTTGACATAGATTTACTGATCCATTTCCCAGAACTGGGCGGTTATGCCGAATTTTCGTGGGGTGCGTTGGCTCAGAGTCCCGAATGGGTGTCTCTATCTCACGGATTGTATCAGATTTAATTTTTCGCAAAAGTCGTTTTGAGTAACCGCGTTTAACAAGTGTTTTGAAAAGAATTGAACATGCGTGATTGAGGTCGCTTCTGTTCGTACAATTTCTATGGAATCGAATGATTTGAGATTTTACCAACCCATTGAATAGTTTGGGTGGGTGGTAAGAAGCTCTATGGAGACGTTGGTGAGAATCGGTCGGTTTAAAAAAGACTTTTGTGTCTAGTACGTTGCTATGCCGGAACTGAGGGCCCTTGAATACAGTCACATCCAGAAAATCAATGGTATTTTCTGAAATGCAGGGCTGTAATTTAATGGATTCATCGTGGTTGTTCAGGATTTCCAAGAATTCGTTGAAGTCATCACGGCCATGGGGCCATATGATGAAAATGTCGTCTTGGAACCTGTGATAACATAATGGCTGTTTTCTTGCTTTAGCAAGAGCACCTCTTTCCCATTCTGCAACAAAAATATTAGCAAAATTTGGACTGAATTTTTTACCCATACTACATCCACTTATTTGGAGGTAAAATTTATTGTTAAATTCAAAATCGTTACCTTTCAATGATAATTCTAACAATTGCAGGATTTCTTCCGATGGCCTGTTTGGGTCATCGTACCTTTTGAATGATTTTTTTATTGCCTCTAGACCAGCGTCAATACCAATGTTAGTATACATACTTTCAATGTCTAGGGTAATGAGGAGACTGTCGGAAGGAACCTGCAATTTGTTAATTTTCATTAAAAAGTCCTCAGTTTCTTTGAGGAAGCTCGGATGGCGGCAAGCAATTGGTTTTAAATAAAAATCAATATACTGTGAAATGTGGTAAGATTCCGAGCCACAGTCGCTGACAATAGGCCGACCAGGAGGGGTAAATTCGTCACTCCAACTGCTGAGTGGTTTATGTATTTTAGGCAAGAGGTAAAACTTACGATTGTTTGAATCCCTCTCTGCAATTAAATACTCGATATGTTTTTTCTCAATGAAGTCGTGGTCCAGCAAGCTTTTTAAAATTCCATTAAATTTTGAACAATTTTCTTGCCAAATTGGTGCTTCTAAAGGTTTGTAATATTTTGGATTATTTAATTGGCGTTCAGCTTCTTTAATATAATTATCTTTTGACATCAGAACTGTAGCAGATCCTTTGTCACAAGGCTTGATGATAATTTGTTTGTTGTTTTTCAGCGTCTTCAGGGCGTTTCTTTCGATTTGGTTCAAATTTTGTTTGTCTTTCAAAAATGATTCCGGGATTTGGCTTACTTGTTCTTTAACTTTTTGAGAAATCTCATTAATTTCAGGTTTAACTTTCCGAGGTGATGGGCACCACCCGGTTGGATTGGCAAAGAGGTCTTTTGAGCCTGTTGAATTTCGAAATTTATCTGCCAATGCTGTTGCCCTAAAAAATTGTTGGCTTGCCGGACCACCGTTCATTTCGTTAATGTAACTGTAATCATCCATGACAACTGCACCTGTCCCAAAATCTACGGTTTTGGGCTTAGGTTTTAATGGGGCTGGGGCGGGAACGAAAGTTAAACCATACCTGAGTAGATCTTTCTCACCTTCAGTTAATTTTAGATCAGGAACCAAGTTTACTATTTCGGTTCCTAGTCCTACTTTTTGTCCATGGCTGATGCCTTCTTCTGTAATTAGTTTAAAGGCTGCTCTTTGATGTATGGTTCTATGCGTGGCAGCCATCCTTGGTAGATTTTATTCGCTGTTTCCGTCGACCAGTGGATGGGATCACCTGGGCAACATTTAAACTGGCTTGCTGGAATTGCCGGGATTATCTCCAAATTCTTTGTTGACTTCGCAGCTTCGTTGATAACAGTCAAATTTTGTTGGTCCCTGGAACATAAACTAGAAGAAAAATTATGTTCCTGAAAAAGAAGTTTTGTATTAGGGTAACATTTGCGGAAATTGCTTACCATATTACCTAGTCTACCTGTTGATGTGTGACCAATCTTTTTTCTGTTCTGCACGTCTATGCGCCAGTCTTCTCTATTGTTGACACCAACGTTAAATAAAATTGCTTTGGGATGTTGTCGATCTTTCTCTTTTTCCATGTTCTTAGCCATCTGCCGAATGTGGTTTAAAGTTCCACCAGAGTATGATGCGATGAACGTGTTGGGTGGAGGGTTGGCATCAATCCTTGAGATGTTCGATGATCCGATTATCCAAACAGGTTTGTTTGGCTTGACTGGCAGGGTCCAGCTGTTCTTGTTTTCACCAGATTTCCAGAATCGGTAGAATGACGACTTGCCGTTTGTAGATGGTTTCTTTTGAGGTGGCGTTTTGACTATGCTGGCGTACGATGGCGATTCCGGTGTTGTGGAGCAACGTGCTGTAAATGGTGGTCTTTTGGTCGCTGGTGCTGTTGGAGAGATGGTTTCTCGTCTTTTTCTTTTCGATGGAGTTTCTCTGGAAGTAGAAAAAGAAATTTGCTGGCGGGCCACCGGCGATTTAGAACGAGCACGTTGATTGAAAGAGGTCTGGCTAATGACCGCTGGTTTTTTGAACTGGGACAGAAGTTGATCCGAAAGAGAATAAAATTTGTCAATAGTACTTTCTTGTAGTCGATTACCAAAATTCTTCTGTCCCCATTTAACTGCCGTATTCCGTGCTCGTGGAAAGTCCTGGGGTTTTAGAAAAGGAGCCGAAAGAACCAGGTCTTGTTTTTCTTTTAGAGTTTTTTTGTAATAATCTACCAAAGTTTGTATAACTTCAAAAGCCCATTTTTTGGTTAAATTGTTGAGCGCGTCCGAAATATAAATGGTTGGCAGGGCCGGCCGAAAGGTTTTATTGCGCTCGTCCACTGTTTTTTGGAATGATTTTGGGAGGACTTTCTGTGCCAAACAGTCCTCGAGAAATGCCAAATGGTGAAATAGTTGTAGAATGTGGTAAAGGGATTTTACCAATTGTGCATGAGCCGAATATGCCGGGTCTTTTTGCCGCTCTTGGCGGTTAACAGATTTAACATTTGTGGAATTTTTAGCCATTTTCCCGGACTTAATTTAGGCTGAAATAAATAATTATTAGAACAAGTCAAAATGATGAAAAAGTGATGAAAAAATGAAGCAAAAATGAAAATGAACGAATAAATGAAATGTGAATACCTAATGAAAATGTTGATGAAATAAATAGAGCGCACTGTCGTTGCCTCGACGTTTCGGGTTAAATGCCCTTCTTCAGGAAGCAGGTGAATTCGATTTTCCAATTATCCCAAAGCGTTTAAATACCTTTACTTCATCTGTTGATGAGGCCAAACTGGCCAATCACTGTGACTGAGATGGATTCACTCAGTGATTAGTGGAAAACAACCATTCAAATGTCATCAAACTTTAGCGGTATTTCTACTGTTAATGTTTGATGGCATTTGAATGACTTGTGTTCACTGGCTGAAGACTGTTGGAAATCAAACTCATGACAATGCGCAAAACTAATCGACAGATAATTAATGTTTTTATAATAGAAATAATTCAAAAGTCTGGCACTGGCGGATAGATATTTTTGAAAACAAAGAAGCACGGGCGCAGGTCGGTAAATCGATTTCTGTTGTAAATTATTTCTATGGAATTCAATGTTGTTTTAATATTTTTGAAGTTATATGACTTTATGACAAAATGAACTCATCTCAGAAGTGCTTTCACAAGAATGTTTCGAAGACTGGGATTTTTCTTATAAGCTATGATGCATCGTTTGTTAATGGCTTCTGGCAGTTTTGTGTTTAATTCCGTAAAGTTGTTTTTGAAAATTTTTGCAATTTCGACATTGCGTCGATTATAAACCAAAGGAAAACAAATAATTTTATTTGGCAACCCAGAGTACTCTCTATTGAGTCCGTATGGGAGATAGGTCCTGAGCTTACCAATCCAATAGTTTTCACGCTCAAGTCGTTTGTCTGTTGTGGTTTCATCATCGTCCAAAAACGGAATTTGCTCAATGGGTTGGAAACTAAAATGTGACTTAATGTCATGACCCGGGAGGTTAAAGTGGTCTGAGACTGCCTTTCCTGAATCTAAACGGATATTTGATAAATGGTTTTGCATTCTGACGCGCAGAGGGTTTTTCGTCTGGCCGACATATTGGATATGGCATAATTTACATGTGATTAAATAAATGATGTTTTCAGAATCACAGTTGAAGCTGTTTCTAACTTGGTAAAACATACGGATTTGTTCGCTAAAGAATGTTTTACCGGTATTCATGTAGTTCATACGATGTATGTAACAAATTTTGCGTTGACATAGATTTACTGATCCATTTCCCAGAACTGGGCGGTTATGCCGAATTTTCGTGGGGTGCGTTGGCTCAGAGTCCCGAATGGGTGTCTCTATCTCACGGATTGTATCAGATTTAATTTTTCGCAAAAGTCGTTTTGAGTAACCGCGTTTAACAAGTGTTTTGAAAAGAATTGAACATGCGTGATTGAGGTCGCTTCTGTTCGTACAATTTCTATGGAATCGAATGATTTGAGATTTTACCAACCCATTGAATAGTTTGGGTGGGTGGTAAGAAGCTCTATGGAGACGTTGGTGAGAATCGGTCGGTTTAAAAAAGACTTTTGTGTCTAGTACGTTGCTATGCCGGAACTGAGGGCCCTTGAATACAGTCACATCCAGAAAATCAATGGTATTTTCTGAAATGCAGGGCTGTAATTTAATGGATTCATCGTGGTTGTTCAGGATTTCCAAGAATTCGTTGAAGTCATCACGGCCATGGGGCCATATGATGAAAATGTCGTCTTGGAACCTGTGATAACATAATGGCTGTTTTCTTGCTTTAGCAAGAGCACCTCTTTCCCATTCTGCAACAAAAATATTAGCAAAATTTGGACTGAATTTTTTACCCATACTACATCCACTTATTTGGAGGTAAAATTTATTGTTAAATTCAAAATCGTTACCTTTCAATGATAATTCTAACAATTGCAGGATTTCTTCCGATGGCCTGTTTGGGTCATCGTACCTTTTGAATGATTTTTTTATTGCCTCTAGACCAGCGTCAATACCAATGTTAGTATACATACTTTCAATGTCTAGGGTAATGAGGAGACTGTCGGAAGGAACCTGCAATTTGTTAATTTTCATTAAAAAGTCCTCAGTGTCTTTGAGGAAGCTCGGATGGCGGCAAGCAATTGGTTTTAAATAAAAATCAATATACTGTGAAATGTGGTAAGATTCCGAGCCACAGTCGCTGACAATAGACCGACCAGGAGGGGTAAATTCGTCACTCCAACTGCTGAGTGGTTTATGTATTTTAGGCAAGAGGTAAAACTTACGATTGTTTGAATCCCTCTCTGCAATTAAATACTCGATATGTTTTTTCTCAATGAAGTCGTGGTCCAGCAAGCTTTTTAAAATTCCATTAAATTTTGAACAATTTTCTTGCCAAATTGGTGCTTCTAAAGGTTTGTAATATTTTGGATTATTTAATTGGCGTTCAGCTTCTTTAATATAATTATCTTTTGACATCAGAACTGTAGCAGATCCTTTGTCACAAGGCTTGATGATAATTTGTTTGTTGTTTTTCAGCGTCTTCAGGGCGTTTCTTTCGATTTGGTTCAAATTTTGTTTGTCTTTCAAAAATGATTCCGGGATTTGGCTTACTTGTTCTTTAACTTTTTGAGAAATCTCATTAATTTCAGGTTTAACTTTCCGAGGTGATGGGCACCACCCGGTTGGATTGGCAAAGAGGTCTTTTGAGCCTGTTGAATTTCGAAATTTATCTGCCAATGCTGTTGCCCTAAAAAATTGTTGGCTTGCCGGACCACCGTTCATTTCGTTAATGTAACTGTAATCATCCATGACAACTGCACCTGTCCCAAAATCTACGGTTTTGGGCTTAGGTTTTAATGGGGCTGGGGCGGGAACGAAAGTTAAACCATACCTGAGTAGATCTTTCTCACCTTCAGTTAATTTTAGATCAGGAACCAAGTTTACTATTTCGGTTCCTAGTCCTACTTTTTGTCCATGGCTGATGCCTTCTTCTGTAATTAGTTTAAAGGCTGCTCTTTGATGTATGGTTCTATGCGTGGCAGCCATCCTTGGTAGATTTTATTCGCTGTTTCCGTCGACCAGTGGATGGGATCACCTGGGCAACATTTAAACTGGCTTGCTGGAATTGCCGGGATTATCTCCAAATTCTTTGTTGACTTCGCAGCTTCGTTGATAACAGTCAAATTTTGTTGGTCCCTGGAACATAAACTAGAAGAAAAATTATGTTCCTGAAAAAGAAGTTTTGTATTAGGGTAACATTTGCGGAAATTGCTTACCATATTACCTAGTCTACCTGTTGATGTGTGACCAATCTTTTTTCTGTTCTGCACGTCTATGCGCCAGTCTTCTCTATTGTTGACACCAACGTTAAATAAAATTGCTTTGGGATGTTGTCGATCTTTCTCTTTTTCCATGTTCTTAGCCATCTGCCGAATGTGGTTTAAAGTTCCACCAGAGTATGATGCGATGAACGTGTTGGGTGGAGGGTTGGCATCAATCCTTGAGATGTTCGATGATCCGATTATCCAAACAGGTTTGTTTGGCTTGACTGGCAGGGTCCAGCTGTTCTTGTTTTCACCAGATTTCCAGAATCGGTAGAATGACGACTTGCCGTTTGTAGATGGTTTCTTTTGAGGTGGCGTTTTGACTATGCTGGCGTACGATGGCGATTCCGGTGTTGTGGAGCAACGTGCTGTAAATGGTGGTCTTTTGGTCGCTGGTGCTGTTGGAGAGATGGTTTCTCGTCTTTTTCTTTTCGATGGAGTTTCTCTGGAAGTAGAAAAAGAAATTTGCTGGCGGGCCACCGGCGATTTAGAACGAGCACGTTGATTGAAAGAGGTCTGGCTAATGACCGCTGGTTTTTTGAACTGGGACAGAAGTTGATCCGAAAGAGAATAAAATTTGTCAATAGTACTTTCTTGTAGTCGATTACCAAAATTCTTCTGTCCCCATTTAACTGCCGTATTCCGTGCTCGTGGAAAGTCCTGGGGTTTTAGAAAAGGAGCCGAAAGAACCAGGTCTTGTTTTTCTTTTAGAGTTTTTTTGTAATAATCTACCAAAGTTTGTATAACTTCAAAAGCCCATTTTTTGGTTAAATTGTTGAGCGCGTCCGAAATATAAATGGTTGGCAGGGCCGGCCGAAAGGTTTTATTGCGCTCGTCCACTGTTTTTTGGAATGATTTTGGGAGGACTTTCTGTGCCAAACAGTCCTCGAGAAATGCCAAATGGTGAAATAGTTGTAGAATGTGGTAAAGGGATTTTACCAATTGTGCATGAGCCGAATATGCCGGGTCTTTTTGCCGCTCTTGGCGGTTAACAGATTTAACATTTGTGGAATTTTTAGCCATTTTCCCGGACTTAATTTAGGCTGAAATAAATAATTATTAGAACAAGTCAAAATGATGAAAAAGTGATGAAAAAATGAAGCAAAAATGAAAATGAACGAATAAATGAAATGTGAATACCTAATGAAAATGTTGATGAAATAAATAGAGCGCACTGTCGTTGCCTCGACGTTTCGGGTTAAATGCCCTTCTTCAGGAAGCAGGTGAATTCGATTTTCCAATTATCCCAAAGCGTTTAAATACCTTTACTTCATCTGTTGATGAGGCCAAACTGGCCAATCACTGTGACTGAGATGGATTCACTCAGTGATTAGTGGAAAACAACCATTCAAATGTCATCAAACTTTAGCGGTATTTCTACTGTTAATGTTTGATGGCATTTGAATGACTTGTGTTCACTGGCTGAAGACTGTTGGAAATCAAACTCATGACAATGCGCAAAACTAATCGACAGATAATTAATGTTTTTATAATAGAAATAATTCAAAAGTCTGGCACTGGCGGATAGATATTTTTGAAAACAAAGAAGCACGGGCGCAGGTCGGTAAATCGATTTCTGTTGTAAATTATTTCTATGGAATTCAATGTTGTTTTAATATTTTTGAAGTTATATGACTTTATGACAAAATGAACTCATCTCAGAAGTGCTTTCACAAGAATGTTTCGAAGACTGGGATTTTTCTTATAAGCTATGATGCATCGTTTGTTAATGGCTTCTGGCAGTTTTGTGTTTAATTCCGTAAAGTTGTTTTTGAAAATTTTTGCAATTTCGACATTGCGTCGATTATAAACCAAAGGAAAACAAATAATTTTATTTGGCAACCCAGAGTACTCTCTATTGAGTCCGTATGGGAGATAGGTCCTGAGCTTACCAATCCAATAGTTTTCACGCTCAAGTCGTTTGTCTGTTGTGGTTTCATCATCGTCCAAAAACGGAATTTGCTCAATGGGTTGGAAACTAAAATGTGACTTAATGTCATGACCCGGGAGGTTAAAGTGGTCTGAGACTGCCTTTCCTGAATCTAAACGGATATTTGATAAATGGTTTTGCATTCTGACGCGCAGAGGGTTTTTCGTCTGGCCGACATATTGGATATGGCATAATTTACATGTGATTAAATAAATGATGTTTTCAGAATCACAGTTGAAGCTGTTTCTAACTTGGTAAAACATACGGATTTGTTCGCTAAAGAATGTTTTACCGGTATTCATGTAGTTCATACGATGTATGTAACAAATTTTGCGTTGACATAGATTTACTGATCCATTTCCCAGAACTGGGCGGTTATGCCGAATTTTCGTGGGGTGCGTTGGCTCAGAGTCCCGAATGGGTGTCTCTATCTCCCGGATTGTATCAGATTTAATTTTTCGCAAAAGTCGTTTTGAGTAACCGCGTTTAACAAGTGTTTTGAAAAGAATTGAACATGCGTGATTGAGGTCGCTTCTGTTCGTACAATTTCTATGGAATCGAATGATTTGAGATTTTACCAACCCATTGAATAGTTTGGGTGGGTGGTAAGAAGCTCTATGGAGACGTTGGTGAGAATCGGTCGGTTTAAAAAAGACTTTTGTGTCTAGTACGTTGCTATGCCGGAACTGAGGGCCCTTGAATACAGTCACATCCAGAAAATCAATGGTATTTTCTGAAATGCAGGGCTGTAATTTAATGGATTCATCGTGGTTGTTCAGGATTTCCAAGAATTCGTTGAAGTCATCACGGCCATGGGGCCATATGATGAAAATGTCGTCTTGGAACCTGTGATAACATAATGGCTGTTTTCTTGCTTTAGCAAGAGCACCTCTTTCCCATTCTGCAACAAAAATATTAGCAAAATTTGGACTGAATTTTTTACCCATACTACATCCACTTATTTGGAGGTAAAATTTATTGTTAAATTCAAAATCGTTACCTTTCAATGATAATTCTAACAATTGCAGGATTTCTTCCGATGGCCTGTTTGGGTCATCGTTCCTTTTGAATGATTTTTTTATTGCCTCTAGACCAGCGTCAATACCAATGTTAGTATACATACTTTCAATGTCTAGGGTAATGAGGAGACTGTCGGAAGGAACCTGCAATTTGTTAATTTTCATTAAAAAGTCCTCAGTGTCTTTGAGGAAGCTCGGATGGCGGCAAGCAATTGGTTTTAAATAAAAATCAATATACTGTGAAATGTGGTAAGATTCCGAGCCACAGTCGCTGACAATAGGCCGACCAGGAGGGGTAAATTCGTCACTCCAACTGCTGAGTGGTTTATGTATTTTAGGCAAGAGGTAAAACTTACGATTGTTTGAATCCCTCTCTGCAATTAAATACTCGATATGTTTTTTCTCAATGAAGTCGTGGTCCAGCAAGCTTTTTAAAATTCCATTAAATTTTGAACAATTTTCTTGCCAAATTGGTGCTTCTAAAGGTTTGTAATATTTTGGATTATTTAATTGGCGTTCAGCTTCTTTAATATAATTATCTTTTGACATCAGAACTGTAGCAGATCCTTTGTCACAAGGCTTGATGATAATTTGTTTGTTGTTTTTCAGCGTCTTCAGGGCGTTTCTTTCGATTTGGTTCAAATTTTGTTTGTCTTTCAAAAATGATTCCGGGATTTGGCTTACTTGTTCTTTAACTTTTTGAGAAATCTCATTAATTTCAGGTTTAACTTTCCGAGGTGATGGGCACCACCCGGTTGGATTGGCAAAGAGGTCTTTTGAGCCTGTTGAATTTCGAAATTTATCTGCCAATGCTGTTGCCCTAAAAAATTGTTGGCTTGCCGGACCACCGTTCATTTCGTTAATGTAACTGTAATCATCCATGACAACTGCACCTGTCCCAAAATCTACGGTTTTGGGCTTAGGTTTTAATGGGGCTGGGGCGGGAACGAAAGTTAAACCATACCTGAGTAGATCTTTCTCACCTTCAGTTAATTTTAGATCAGGAACCAAGTTTACTATTTCGGTTCCTAGTCCTACTTTTTGTCCATGGCTGATGCCTTCTTCTGTAATTAGTTTAAAGGCTGCTCTTTGATGTATGGTTCTATGCGTGGCAGCCATCCTTGGTAGATTTTATTCGCTGTTTCCGTCGACCAGTGGATGGGATCACCTGGGCAACATTTAAACTGGCTTGCTGGAATTGCCGGGATTATCTCCAAATTCTTTGTTGACTTCGCAGCTTCGTTGATAACAGTCAAATTTTGTTGGTCCCTGGAACATAAACTAGAAGAAAAATTATGTTCCTGAAAAAGAAGTTTTGTATTAGGGTAACATTTGCGGAAATTGCTTACCATATTACCTAGTCTACCTGTTGATGTGTGACCAATCTTTTTTCTGTTCTGCACGTCTATGCGCCAGTCTTCTCTATTGTTGACACCAACGTTAAATAAAATTGCTTTGGGATGTTGTCGATCTTTCTCTTTTTCCATGTTCTTAGCCATCTGCCGAATGTGGTTTAAAGTTCCACCAGAGTATGATGCGATGAACGTGTTGGGTGGAGGGTTGGCATCAATCCTTGAGATGTTCGATGATCCGATTATCCAAACAGGTTTGTTTGGCTTGACTGGCAGGGTCCAGCTGTTCTTGTTTTCACCAGATTTCCAGAATCGGTAGAATGACGACTTGCCGTTTGTAGATGGTTTCTTTTGAGGTGGCGTTTTGACTATGCTGGCGTACGATGGCGATTCCGGTGTTGTGGAGCAACGTGCTGTAAATGGTGGTCTTTTGGTCGCTGGTGCTGTTGGAGAGATGGTTTCTCGTCTTTTTCTTTTCGATGGAGTTTCTCTGGAAGTAGAAAAAGAAATTTGCTGGCGGGCCACCGGCGATTTAGAACGAGCACGTTGATTGAAAGAGGTCTGGCTAATGACCGCTGGTTTTTTGAACTGGGACAGAAGTTGATCCGAAAGAGAATAAAATTTGTCAATAGTACTTTCTTGTAGTCGATTACCAAAATTCTTCTGTCCCCATTTAACTGCCGTATTCCGTGCTCGTGGAAAGTCCTGGGGTTTTAGAAAAGGAGCCGAAAGAACCAGGTCTTGTTTTTCTTTTAGAGTTTTTTTGTAATAATCTACCAAAGTTTGTATAACTTCAAAAGCCCATTTTTTGGTTAAATTGTTGAGCGCGTCCGAAATATAAATGGTTGGCAGGGCCGGCCGAAAGGTTTTATTGCGCTCGTCCACTGTTTTTTGGAATGATTTTGGGAGGACTTTCTGTGCCAAACAGTCCTCGAGAAATGCCAAATGGTGAAATAGTTGTAGAATGTGGTAAAGGGATTTTACCAATTGTGCATGAGCCGAATATGCCGGGTCTTTTTGCCGCTCTTGGCGGTTAACAGATTTAACATTTGTGGAATTTTTAGCCATTTTCCCGGACTTAATTTAGGCTGAAATAAATAATTATTAGAACAAGTCAAAATGATGAAAAAGTGATGAAAAAATGAAGCAAAAATGAAAATGAACGAATAAATGAAATGTGAATACCTAATGAAAATGTTGATGAAATAAATAGAGCGCACTGTCGTTGCCTCGACGTTTCGGGTTAAATGCCCTTCTTCAGGAAGCAGGTGAATTCGATTTTCCAATTATCCCAAAGCGTTTAAATACCTTTACTTCATCTGTTGATGAGGCCAAACTGGCCAATCACTGTGACTGAGATGGATTCACTCAGTGATTAGTGGAAAACAACCATTCAAATGTCATCAAACTTTAGCGGTATTTCTACTGTTAATGTTTGATGGCATTTGAATGACTTGTGTTCACTGGCTGAAGACTGTTGGAAATCAAACTCATGACAATGCGCAAAACTAATCGACAGATAATTAATGTTTTTATAATAGAAATAATTCAAAGGTCTGGCACTGGCGGATAGATATTTTTGAAAACAAAGAAGCACGGGCGCAGGTCGGTAAATCGATTTCTGTTGTAAATTATTTCTATGGAATTCAATGTTGTTTTAATATTTTTGAAGTTATATGACTTTATGACAAAATGAACTCATCTCAGAAGTGCTTTCACAAGAATGTTTCGAAGACTGGGATTTTTCTTATAAGCTATGATGCATCGTTTGTTAATGGCTTCTGGCAGTTTTGTGTTTAATTCCGTAAAGTTGTTTTTGAAAATTTTTGCAATTTCGACATTGCGTCGATTATAAACCAAAGGAAAACAAATAATTTTATTTGGCAACCCAGAGTACTCTCTATTGAGTCCGTATGGGAGATAGGTCCTGAGCTTACCAATCCAATAGTTTTCACGCTCAAGTCGTTTGTCTGTTGTGGTTTCATCATCGTCCAAAAACGGAATTTGCTCAATGGGTTGGAAACTAAAATGTGACTTAATGTCATGACCCGGGAGGTTAAAGTGGTCTGAGACTGCCTTTCCTGAATCTAAACGGATATTTGATAAATGGTTTTGCATTCTGACGCGCAGAGGGTTTTTCGTCTGGCCGACATATTGGATATGGCATAATTTACATGTGATTAAATAAATGATGTTTTCAGAATCACAGTTGAAGCTGTTTCTAACTTGGTAAAACATACGGGTTTGTTCGCTAAAGAATGTTTTACCGGTATTCATGTAGTTCATACGATGTATGTAACAAATTTTGCGTTGACATAGATTTACTGATCCATTTCCCAGAACTGGGCGGTTATGCCGAATTTTCGTGGGGTGCGTTGGCTCAGAGTCCCGAATGGGTGTCTCTATCTCACGGATTGTATCAGATTTAATTTTTCGCAAAAGTCGTTTTGAGTAACCGCGTTTAACAAGTGTTTTGAAAAGAATTGAACATGCGTGATTGAGGTCGCTTCTGTTCGTACAATTTCTATGGAATCGAATGATTTGAGATTTTACCAACCCATTGAATAGTTTGGGTGGGTGGTAAGAAGCTCTATGGAGAAGTTGGTGAGAATCGGTCGGTTTAAAAAAGACTTTTGTGTCTAGTACGTTGCTATGCCGGAACTGAGGGCCCTTGAATACAGTCACATCCAGAAAATCAATGGTATTTTCTGAAATGCAGGGCTGTAATTTAATGGATTCATCGTGGTTGTTCAGGATTTCCAAGAATTCGTTGAAGTCATCACGGCCATGGGGCCATATGATGAAAATGTCGTCTTGGAACCTGTGATAACATAATGGCTGTTTTCTTGCTTTAGCAAGAGCACCTCTTTCCCATTCTGCAACAAAAATATTAGCAAAATTTGGACTGAATTTTTTACCCATACTACATCCACTTATTTGGAGGTAAAATTTATTGTTAAATTCAAAATCGTTACCTTTCAATGATAATTCTAACAATTGCAGGATTTCTTCCGATGGCCTGTTTGGGTCATCGTACCTTTTGAATGATTTTTTTATTGCCTCTAGACCAGCGTCAATACCAATGTTAGTATACATACTTTCAATGTCTAGGGTAATGAGGAGACTGTCGGAAGGAACCTGCAATTTGTTAATTTTCATTAAAAAGTCCTCAGTGTCTTTGAGGAAGCTCGGATGGCGGCAAGCAATTGGTTTTAAATAAAAATCAATATACTGTGAAATGTGGTAAGATTCCGAGCCACAGTCGCTGACAATAGGCCGACCAGGAGGGGTAAATTCGTCACTCCAACTGCTGAGTGGTTTATGTATTTTAGGCAAGAGGTAAAACTTACGATTGTTTGAATCCCTCTCCCTCTCTCGGTAGCAAATCGGTAGAACCAGATGATAGACATGTAGCAAATATCGGGTAGTGACTGACATCATAATAGTCAGTCATTAAAGCATACGACCAGGGGTGTCATCGGGGGGGGGGGGGGGGGGTGACTAGATAGAGATAGATAGATAGATAGATAGATAGATAGATAGATAGATAGATAGATAGATAGATAGATAGATAGATAGATAGATGGATGGATGGATGGATGGATGGATGGATGGATGGATGGATGGATGTGGATGGATGGACGGACGGACGGATGGATGGATGGATGGATGGATGGATGGATGGATGGATGGATGGATGGATGGATGGATGGATGGATGGATGGATGGATGGATGGATGGATGGATGGATGGATGGATGGACGGACGGACGGACGGATGGAGAGAGAGAGAGAGAGAGAGAGCAAATAGGATGGGATATGTTGTGCATATGAAAGAGGGAAATAATTGTTAAACATGAAATTCCATATTTACTGGGGTAAATGTGTTTAAACTTGCGCGAAAATGGTTAAAAGTCGATAAATGTAGGCAAAAGTACAATTTGAGCAACCCGAAAAAATATTGAAATTTTTGCGAAAAATCGTCATTTTGGTCGTCACTTTTAGACACTACTGGTTAATTTTTCGACATTACGGATTTTTACATTACTGGTCGATTTTTTCGACATTACTGGTTGATTTCGACATTCCAGGTTAATTTTTTCGTCATTACTGGTCGATTTCGACATTACTGGTAAATTTATACACTACTGGTTGTAACAGGGCTGTTATTCAGTCCTCAGGGCCGTTACTAAACCTGGAGACACGACAAAATCATGTTATTACTATTATTAACACGACCGCTGCAAGCGGAGGTCCGTTAATGTACTAGAGAACGCTCGTTAAATAGGTAATAATACGGCTTAAAAGGTAATCTTCAATAATGTGAATGTGTAAGCAATGAGCCTCATTCTGTGGACATGAAATAGCCAGTGAAGGGCTTCAGAAAACTCAGAAAAAAATCGAAGTTGTTATAAATGTGCCAGAACCGTCAGATGTTAGTGACCTGCGATCTTTTCTGGGCTTAGTGAATTATTACGCAAGATGTTTGCCAAATTTGTTAAGTACACTGCTTCCTCTTTATCAGTTGAGATGAAGCTGTCAACAAAGTGAAAGAACTGATAACTTCAAAAGAAGTTTTAACGTATTATGATCCGAAAGTGCCTCATCACTTGTATGTGATGAATCTCCCAACGGACTGGGAGCTGTGTTTTCGCACATCATCCGAGAAGGATGGAAGGTTGTCGGTGGTTCCAAGAGGAAACATGGGGGTAGAACCTTTGATGTGAATGAGGTAGGTGATGAGGTGGGGACTGCTAGAAAAGTACGTAGGACAGATGAGGGGGGCCCAGGCCGGAGCAATGCTGTAAAGCGTTTGGCGTGGACTATCAAAAGTGGTAGGAAAGGGGGGCCAGAGAAGCAGGTAGATAGGGGTGTAAAGTCCAAAGGCAGTGGGGAGTGCAGCATCAGAAACAGATTTGATGTGCTCGATTCGGAAGAGACAGAGGAGGAGATGGAGGTAGTTGCAACAGATAGTAGCTTGGGGTCTAGGCCAGGAAAAAGGAGGAGGGATCCGGGGGAAGACCAGGGGAGTAGTCCAGGTAGCTCAGGGCCTGGAAAGAGACGGAGGGACAAGGATAGGAGTAATCCTAGGTCAAAGATACCGATACCGATATTGATTCCGAGTGGGGCTGTTGGAGAGGAAGAGGACGCTGTAAACAATAGGAGACTAGAGGAGATAAATAGGGCGAGGTCCAAAAGTAAGTTGGTGGTTGCGGGAAGTAGTATAGTTCGGGGGATCGACAAGGTTGTCTGTGGTCCGGACAGTAAAAATAGAACAGTTCTGTGCTTTCCGGGGGCTAAAGTGGAGGACCTGAGGGATAGAGTGGACGGTATTGTAGCTGGGTCGGGGCCTGATCCGGTAGTGGTGTTACATGTGGGGTCCAATAACATCAGGGAGAGGAAATCAGTTCGTTTGGTGGACACATACAAGGACCTAATTAGTAAGCTACTTAGCAGGAATGCTCGGATCATCGTTTCAGGGGTGCTCCCCGTTATGGGTGGTGGGAATGAGAGGAACTCGCGGATTATGGCACTAAACGAGGAGCTGGGAGAGCACTGCAAAGACTTGGGAGTACATTTCATTGACCACTGGGATTCATTCTGGGGACAAGGAGAGTTGTATGGGCGAGACGGATTGCATTTAAGTAGGATGGGTACAGACCTGTTGGGCCAAAAAATCTTACAGGTGGCTGGGCCTTTTTTGGAGAAAAGGGGGGTAGGGGACCACAGCCGGTAACCCAGAGTGGCACAAATGCTGGGAACATAGGAAGAACAACAAACATGCACAATACAGGGACATACCAGGGTTATAATAATGTGCCAGTGATGACAAAAAAACAAAGATTCATTAAGTTTGGGTACTGCAACATCCAGGGTCTGCACAAGAAAGTAAGCGAAATATCAACAATGATGGACGAAGGAGACTTCGATATAATGGGTCTAAGTGAGACGTGGATACGACGGGATGAGCGGGTTGATCAGATGAAGGGTTGCGTGTGGATAGGAGCTGGGCGAACTGAGGGTCAGAAACGGGGTGGGGGTGTTGGCATCTACGCTAAAGAGGAATTACAGCCTTCATTGATTACAGATCTCACAGAAGCAAGGACTCAGATTCCAGTATCCAACGAAATAGTCTGGGCAAAAATCAAGTTAGGAAGCAGGAGTGTTGCCGTTGGTGTTGTATACTTAGCAGTGGAGGGAAGTAAGCCCGAGTGGAATGACTCAATATATACAACTCTTAGATCGAATATCACAGAGCTTGGGAGCAGAGGGTTCAGTATTGTCCTAATGGGGGACTTCAATGGGCACATCGGGGATAAGGAGGAGGGCATACAGGGAGGTGATAGGAAAATTAACACGAATGGGAGGAAGATGTTGGACCTATCAAAAGAGCTTGGTTTAAAGATCCTGAACAGGGATGCGAAATGTAAGGGTAAATGGACCTGGGAGAGGAACGATAAGAAAACAATAATTGATTATATACTCACTGACATTAGCGTATGGAGGGAGGTTATAGATGTAGAAATAGATGACGAGGGAAAAAATGACTTGGGTAGTGATCACAACCTGATAACAGTTAAGATTATGGGCAAAAAGACGAATAGAGACAGAAATACCTTCAAGGAAGTTTGGGGACTAAAACAAGGAGCCGATTGGAAGCAGTTTCGGGAAAAACTAAAACCAAATCTTGAATGTATACCTAGGGATGCAAATGTCCAGAGTATTTCAGATGGCATAGTAAATAGCCTAACAGAGGCAGGGAAGGAGTGTATAGGAAGGGTGAGGGTCCCAACGAGAGAGCTTGGATACAGGGTTAACGAGGGACTGAAAAAGGCTATAAAAGAAAGGAAGGTAAAATGCGCTGCTTACAGAAGAAGTAGGAAGCTTAAAGGGGTGGATAACAATGACACGAGACTAATGAAAGGAGAATATGAACTGGCACGGAAAAAGGTGAATGAGATAAAGGATAATAATAGGAAGGAGCGCAATTGCAGTCTTGCCAGAACAATAAAGAAAACGGGGGGTTCGAGCTCAAACGTATTTTGGAACTGGGTAAATAAACGGGGGAAAAGTAGTGTGCAGCGTATCAAAGTGGATGGGGAAAGTACAGAAGATAAAGGCCGTATCGCTTCAGAGTTAGTCAAGCACTGGGAAAAGATAAACGATAGGCGATGGGGCAGTGGGTCCCCACCAAAAAGAAATACACTGGTGGAGGAGAACCTATCCAATCGTGTATGTAGCGAAATAACGGCAGAAGAAGTGCGGAACGTGGTCTCGAAATTAAAAAATGGTAAAGCGGGAGGGACTGATGAAATTCCGAACGAATTCCTCAAAAATGGAGGGGAGGCACTTATTGAAGTCCTGACAAACCTTTTCAACCTGGCTCTGCGAAAGCAAGAGGTCCCCAGAGAGTGGAGGGAAAGTAAGGTGTCGTTCATACACAAAAAGGGGGATAAGGAAATTCTAGATAACTATAGGGGGATATCAGTTAGTAGTAACATCGGAAAAGTATTCTGTAAGGTCATATACGGTAGACTAGAGGAAGTTATAGAAGAGAAAGGTTTTTTAGGAGAAATTCAAAATGGTTTCAGGAAAGGACGAAGAGTCACTGATCACCTATTTACACTCACCCAACTGATAGAATCAACAAAGGCTGAAAAGAAAAAGATGTTTCTGGCATTTCTAGATGTGAAAAAAGCGTACGACCGAGTGTGGAGGGAAGGTATGTGGCGAAAGCTCGAGGGCATCGGACTGGGGGGTGACTTTGTGGGAATCATGAAAGCACTGTATACAGATGTGCAAAGCCAACTCAGTCTAGGGAGTATCACTACAAAACGAGTCCCTATGGATATAGGCCTCAAGCAGGGGTGTATCTTTTCACCGATTTTGTTTGCATTGTATGTTAAAGATTTAGGGGACGAACTAATTCAGAGTGCGGAGGGGGTAAATGTTGGAGACATAAAGATACCAGGCTTATTCTTTGCGGACGACATGGTGTTAATGTCTAGAACTGAACAGGGGCTAGAGAAACTGCTGGAAATTGTTGGTAGATATGGGAACACTTGGCGGCTCGAACTAAATGAAAATAAAAGCAAGGTAATACCCGTTGGACGCAAGGTAGATATGACGAAGAGATGGAGAGTGGGGGAGTTCTCAATCCCCGAAGGGGAAAGCAAACAAATCACTGTAGGAGAAACGGGAGAGTATGAGTATCTAGGGGTAAGCATAAATATAACGGGAAGAGGGGTGTACAGAAATTACTCAGCCAAACTGATTCTGAAGGGGAAAAGAATTCTGAACCAACTAAAACTTTTAGGGAAAAATAGTTTCAACAAGGTCTTTGTGGGGAAAACGCTGTGGGAGAGGGTGGGTTTACCAAGTATAACGTATGGCACGGACGTGATTCCATTAAACCAAACCGTTACTAAGAAGTTGGAAAATACTCAAAATGATGCCGGCAGATGGATAACAGGGTCGAGTAATGCTGCAGCTTTGGAAGCAGTAAGGGGGGAGCTTGGGTGGATGAAAATCAAGGACAGGGTAGATTTGGGAAAACTGTGTTACTTTAACTACTTGAGAAACCTGCCTGACAACCGGTGGTGCAAATTGATGCTCGATACCATTTGGAATTCTAATATAGAAACGGGGTGGTCAAAACATGTGAGGGAACTAATGGACAATTACTCTATAGAGGTCACTAACATAGAAGTAGGAATGAAAGAAGGCAAAAGGTTTGTCAAAGAGAGAGTCATGGAAGATTGCAATCGAAACTGGCGAGCAGGGGTTAGCGTGAAAAGATCACTGCAGGGGTTACAATATAAAGAAAAGCCAGCTTTTGAGAAGTACCTAGATGGCACCTTTGGAGGGTCACTGCTGTTCAAACTGAGATCAAGATCACTGGAGCTTCGGGGAAAAATTGGGAGAGATGGGGAAAAGGGATGCCAAATGTGCCACTCTGGAGTAGTGGAGACCCTGGAACATTTTCTCTTGGAATGCCCACAGTATATACCTCATAGAATAAAATTTACTGGAAGAATAATGCAGAAGTGGGGTGAAGAAACAAAGGATAGATGGCTGAAGGGGGACACGAGGGAGAGGGTAGGAATGCTTATTGAAGAAATTGAAAAAGAGGAAGTGAGGGACACTATTAAGCAGTTTATATCTGAATGCTGGGAGGAGAGGAGGGGAAGAGGGGGTGGGGTGCAGGGGGAATGATGGCCTTCTCTTATGAGGACCGCGACAAATCAGCGGCTGGCCAAAGAGTTATTATTATTATTGGTGGTTCTGAGAGACCAATCGCTTACGCTTCAAGGTCGTTATCACTTGGAGAACGCAAATATTCTCAATTTGATAAGGAATCTTTTGGGGTAGTCTATTATTATTATTATTATTATTATTATTATTTATTGGGGTTTAATGTCATATGTTTCTGCACTGTGGCTAATCATGACCATGACAGTTTTACGGGAGGAGGAAGCCGGAGTACCCAGAGAGAACCACCGAGAAACGGCGAGCAACTGTCAGCTCCCCAACATACTAACTCCACACTAGCATGGTTAGCATTGGTTGAAGAAAAGTACACCATCGACGTGCAGTACGCCTTAGTCTACGACGTCACCGTGCCCCCAGATGGGCAATGGGGGTGAAGTGTCTTGCCCAAGGACACAACGCGGTTGCCGCAGGTGGGATTCGAACCGAGGACCTCTCGGCTTGCAGCCTGCACCTCTACCTACTGAGCCACCGCGCCCCCTTTGGGATAGTCTGGGGTGTGAAACGTTTTCACACATATTTATTTGACAGACATTTTAGTATAAAATGTCTTGGAGACCAGTTACATTGCTGAGATCACAGAATTATAATACTGTAAAACCTTGTCTTGAGAGACCACTGTTGTGAGAGAGCACTTTTTCTTGAAAGACCGCTGTGGCCATGCACCTACTTGAGAGACTGCAAAACTGTGGCAAAAACACAGGTTTCACCTCTTTTGAGAGACCGAAAATCAATTTTTGGCAATTTCAGAGTATTAAAATCAATTAAGATCAATGCAGTGTGTACAGAAATCAATAGTTGAACAATGTAACCATGACATCTGCCCAAAAGTGAAATAGTCAGTCAGGACAATTGTCCCCCGAAACCTTAATATCTGAAATCATACACATGTATAACAGATATCTTTCATCACTGAAGATTGCCTGAATCTCTATTAATTGGCTTCCATTTACACTGTTATTCAGTTGTATAACTCTTCAAGTCTGGGCAATTTTTATCAAGATCCCTGTGAAAAGATAAAGATTATTTTAAAAAAAACAAACTGCAAAGAAGGCATGGAGCACATCCATCGATAATCGAACTAATGAAAACGGCCCTCTTTAATCAAGAAGTAGGCTCGGCAGTCCCACTTGATGTTGAAAAGGCATTTGAGTCCGTCTGACACAACGGAGTCAGCTACAAACTTTCCAAACTCAACCTCCCCATTAAAATCCTAAGAATCCTCTCCTCTTTCCTAAACAATAGGACAATTAAGGTTCGGATTAACAAAGAAATGTCTTGCGAAGTCCCCCTTGAGGCCGATAATCCAAAGGGTCCGTCCTCGACCCTCTTCTTTTCATTATCTACGTCAACGACCTTGAAATCACAAATAGCAGGGTCCAAATCTCTCAATTGCCTACAATAAAGGGCTCTGGAATTCAGGCGGTCGAACCTTCCATATAATAAAAAAATCTCTAGAGCGCGCTCGACGACCTAGAACGCTGGTACGCTAATTGGAGAATAAAAATAACATCAATAACACCCAACGAATAACTTTCAGTCGAAGGGTTAAAAACCGCGAATTATACCTTAGCCTACATGGTCAAGTCCTCCCAGTTACCAGTGAGGCCAAATTTCTCGGCATAACCCTAGACCATCGACTCACTAAAACATACCAGAAATATAGCATCCAAAGCTACCAAGAGACTTAATCTACTAAAAATACTACGTGACATCTCCCGGGCTGCAAACGAAGGTGTCCTGCTTAAACTCTACAAAGCTTTCGTGCGCCCCGTACTTGACTGCAGGGCATTCATTCTCAGTGAAACCTATAAGACCAAACTTCAAAGTCCAAAACCGTGCACTTCGCATCGTCTTCCGCGCCCCGTTTGACACACCTATTAGACTTCTCCACGAACGGGCCGGCATTGACACCATCAAAGACCGGCTTGCAACACTTGCCGCCAAACACCGCGAGCGTCTCAAAAACAGTTAGCTAATACGCGATTTGCGCCAGATCTGCGCCAGCCGACAAAAACCAAAATATGCCAGTTAATAATCAGTATAAGGCCCAGTTCAGACGTCGAACGTTCCATGGGTCGAACCAATAAGATGAACGCATATTTGGTATCAACTGTCATGGCTCATGTAAAGTTCGACGAAAAATCAACTCGGTTCGACCAATGTTTCAAAGTGTCTCAAAAACAGTTAGCTAATACGCGATTTACGCCAGATCTGCGCCAGCCGACAAAAACCAAAATATGCCAGTTAATAATCAGTATAAGGCCCAGTTCAGACGTCGAACGTTTCATGGGTCGAACCAATAAGATGAACGTATATTTGGTATCAACTGTCATGGCTCATGTAAAGTTCGACGTATAAATCAACTTTTTTTTGTCAATGACGTACGAAGAAATCTTGAATGTTGCATAGTTTGAATGCTTTGTTTTTGGTTTCCTGCTTTAAACTGAACGAGACAGAGATGAACGACACCAAGTACGTAGAATGGTAACAATATTTTCATTGTTTATTGTATTTGACTCTTGAATTCTTTTTATGCCTTTTGCTTCCTTGATTATGACTGGATGAAGTCGGGGATGGGGGTCACGTTTATTTTTCCCATCCACCTCTTCCATGTGTTGGTGGGTTTGGAGGTGCTATTCACCATTACTGTAATATTTACATCCCCACAGCCTTACTAAAGGCTTTACGTGAACTGGAATTGTGAATAGTGCTTATTAGTAGGTGATACTGGCGGGGGCAACAGACATGTACACGTACATGTGTAACGGATTTGGTAACAGCAGTTGAAATATAATATATAAGAGAAGTTCTAAATTACTCTGTTATAATTCGTCTGCACATAACGGAGGTTTAATTCTATTTTTGTTGGCTTCAAGTCATTTCCATGTTCGAAATGAATCGATGTACCTTATTGGTTCACGCCGTGGTGCATTGTTATGTTGTTTCATTCGTCGAGGTGAAAGCGAGGGATCAATCAGATTACAGTATTTGAAATCTTTCCCCGCGAAATTATCCTATATAAGAGCGGTCTCGCTCATAATTCGTCGTCCACTTTGTGTTTGGGTAAAGCTTTGACTAGCTGTCCAAACATAAACCTATACTCCAGCTTAGTTATGGGTACATTTTGTAACCTGTAAAAAGGTTAACCGTAAGAGGTGCCGTAATTTTTGGACCCGTTCAACTCGGCCCTGGTGAGAATCAACGTTTCTGACAGTCATTCTCTCCAGGTCCGAGTTCTGGGCGAGCATCCAGATTTACTGAACATATTTTGTGTGTAATTTAACCCTCTTTTTGGTAAAAGTGGGGTGGACCCGTGGTTTTTGATCCGTCATTCATATTCATGTCCATTTCATATCATACTATTGTTGGCTTCATAATAAACCACGTATAAACTGTTTTCCTATTTTATTGTGTATTCATCCAGACCACGACACATAACTTAATGGCTATTCTATCTCTAGAGTTGAGTTATATTTTATCCATGGTTTGCTAGTTGACCCAGATCCTCACGAATCTGAAGAACAACAGGGAGATTTCGGCCAGGGTTCTAGCCCATGGGGAGTCGTTCACCCCACCCCTGTTACAAATTGGCGAGGCTACCAGGATCTGGTTATTACAGCTACTTACATTGTGGGTAATTTTCTCGACAAGGTCTGTGTTCTTTGAACGATCAAAATGAATTTAATTCATGGGGAAATTGGAGCTTGATTATTGGTATGCATAATTTCAGTAGCTTTTGTTGTATTATTACAATTGCAAGGGCTTCTCCCCAGATGGATGCAATTGTAAACTTTTGGAATCCAACTTAGTGGTTTTAAGTGGCACAATGGGCCCATGTATACCACTGCCGGTGAAGTGGAAGCTCATAAGCTTGGTGTAATTAAAGTTTGATAGACAAAGTCATTCTATGAGTGAGTTGAAGTCTAAGTTTATAGACTGTTCATTCTGTTGTCTTATTTTACTCTGCACCAAACTCCCAAGATGTCACTATACTGGGATAAACAGGGGCCGAAATATCCCCCCCCCCCCCCCACACACACACACAATACATATTTTGTATTCTCGTTGGTGATCGGAGTAATTTGAGCTGGAGAATTTGAGAGGGTCTGAGCTGATCAGTCAACTCAACCCAAGCACTTATGACACGAATGTGAAAAATACCCAATAGAGGCTTTTTAGCATCTTGTTATAGATGGATTTATTTTGAGACTAGTAAAGGTATTGAAAGTGCCAGTGTAGCTCAAAAAGCTTGTTCGTGAAAAGCTGTGAGTGGTATTGGTCGTAAAAATGTCTGCAGTTGTTTATTTGTGAATATTGGTATTTATGGAAAACCATTGCAATTCCTTGTGGACTCTGGTTCTGCTGTAACTTTGTTGTCTAAGAAAGTTTTCAATGATCTGGAAATTGCTTCTCGGGCTTGTCTTGGAAGTGTCTCAGTGACACTGATTTCGGCCTCTGGTAACAATCTTTCAGTTCTTGGTGAAACACCTTTGAGGTTAGAAATTGGCAATCAGATTGTTGAGCATAATGTCATTGTTGCCGACTTGGGCAATTTAACTGGAATTCTTGGAATGGATTTTCTGACAAAGTATGGAATTGATATAAGTTTTGAAAGGAAGGTGATGAAATTTGTAGGAGAAGAAATTGGATTAATTTCTGGTTTTGAAAATAATTGTGCTAGAGTAAGGTTGGATGAGTCAATCGTGATACCTCCTGATACATGGTGTACTGTGGAGGGTAATGTTGATGGTTCATTTGAATTTGGAGAAGGACTGGTTGAGCCTACCTCTTTTATTAAGTCTAAGGGTCTATTGATGGCAAGGTCAGTTGTGGACGTGAGTAAGAAGATCTGGATGTCAGTAATTAATGTTTGCAAAAATTGTGTGAAAATTCATGGCAATTCAGTGATAGCAATGGTATCCCCTGTAGAAGTAATTTCTGGGGAAGGGGAAAAACTTGAGACTGATATTGGAGAATTACCTGATTATTTGCAGACTTTGGCTGATGGAATGTCAGATAAGTTAACGTCCAAACAAAAGGAAAAAGTTATTGACCTGTTGTGTGAAATACCTCCACTTTTCGGGTTCATTGCGAAAATAACACATTTTGTGAATCCATCTATCGGACATATGAGTCAACTCAGAAATGGGCAAGTAGGAAGGGTAGTCGAGTTATATGCCCTTTAGTACAAAGTAGCACTGGGTGCTTGCGGGATTTAACCCCACAACTTTTCTTTCAACTTTTGAAAATGTTTAAGGTCAACTTTGAATCTAATAAACAGGCCCAAGTTAGAGGTTCGTTAAGTTATTAGCTATTACGTAAACTTGATTCAAGGAAGAATCTTTTAGTAAGTCGATAGTGAAAGCTAAAATGCTAGATGATTGTATTGCTCATTAGTTTGAATGTATTTGTTACCGTAGGTAGTGACCAGAAAGGATGTTTTTCATAGGAAGCGAAATAAGACCTTGTAGTCTGCTTATTTAAAGTAGGTAGTACACAGTGTGTTGGTATGCCGATCTTCTATTGGCAATAGGCATTGACGTATGTGGAACCTTTTCTATTAAACAGTAATCGCGACGTGTAGGAGTTTGTAAATATTTGTATATTTCTCTTTTAAGTTATGCTTCCGGCGTCTTGGGCTCTTTTAATAATAGGTGGTTTGTCTTCAGTAGTCTGGGTGCTATTTTAATATTACTTAGATAATATTTGTAGATGTCATTGCGATACATCATTTAGCTCTGGCGAAAACTGAAGCTGTTACTGATATGTCAAACTGAACTAACCTTAGAGGTGTACATTTGGAGTGTCTAAAATAGGGCAAGTAATTTATAGTAGAGGAAATATTGCAATCTTGAGGCTTGTTGTTTTATGTGTAATGGCCAATCTCTCGTTCGTTTACTAAAATGTAAAAACTTTTCTTGAATGGTAGTGTAAAATAGTTGGTTGTTGAGAATTGTGTTCTCTGTCCATGGATGGCCTAAAATATAATTTCCAAATTGACCATTAAATTTAAAATGGGGCACAATTGTGAGCAGTCTATATATATCAAAAGGCTGAATACAGCCGCTTATTCTGCTCGAATATTCATATGTCCCATTGATAGTAATATATGGTTGATAGTGGAAGAGCCGGGGAGCTATCACATGTGTTAGATTAGTGGAAACCACGTGGCCTTGTTGACCTTTAGAACGTTACAATTAAATTTTGAATAGTTTTAGAATTATTGGCGGAATTGTAACATCCAGAGAAATACTTTTATCCAGAATTTCATCTACATTAATTGTATTCTGGATATTTCATCCATCTTATTGGGAAATTAACCAGTATATCCAGTATTTCGTATTTTGGAATTTCAGTAAATCATAAAGCAGGGGAAGCAATTAGTATTGCTGTTACTGCTGTACATTTTAATTTGTTTGCTCCTCCAAGTAGAAATTGAATATCTGTTTAACATTAACGGAGTGTACACCATCACAAGAAGCTGGCAGCGGAGTAGGGCGATGTAGCATGCAGTGTGTCAGAAAAGAATTCTTGGTTCTGTTGACGCAATTTTGCTATGCCTTTCGTTGCTAGCGGAGAGAGCAGAATCCGATGAACGTGTTGCAGCAGATCCGAGATGAGGGTGGTAATGTAAAAGAACTTCACTTCTCCAGAACAGAACGGCGTATGGTTTAGCATGCTGTGAAGAACAAGATGATTATCTTGTTATCGAGTAGTGGAAAGGAATTGGAAACATTCCAACAGTGAACATTAGAGGACTACTTCAGAAGAAGCAGAGAGACAAGATCAAGACTGTACAGAATTTCTAAAAAGAGACAATAACTTAAACTATATAATAGTCGGTAGAGGAATCATGTGTAATTTTGTAACACCTTGTTCATCTCATTCATATTATCAATTTAAATTTTGCATATAATGTTTTCAGGGGAATTGGCATGGTGAGCCGGGTCTCGTGATTATAGAGAATGTTTTATGTGGAACGCCATATTTTAAATGAAAATTATAAAATATTATTGATTTGCCATAAATATATTTAACAACTGCTGTATGGTTCTGAAAATGTTACACAATTTCTTTTTAAGGAGGGGGAAGTGTAACGGATTTGGTAACAGCAGTTGAAATATAATATATAAGAGAAGTTCTAAATTACTCTGTTATAATTCGTCTGCACATAACGGAGGTTTAATTCTATTTTTGTTGGCTTCAAGTCATTTCCATGTTCGAAATGAATCGATGTACCTTATTGGTTCACGCCGTGGTGCATTGTTATGTTGTTTCATTCGTCGAGGTGAAAGCGAGGGATCAATCAGATTACAGTATTTGAAATCTTTCCCCGCGAAATTATCCTATATAAGAGCGGTCTCGCTCATAATTCGCCGTCCACTTTGTGTTTGGGTAAAGCTTTGACTAGCTGTCCAAACATAAACCTATGCTCCAGCTTAGTTATGGGTACATTTTGTAACCTGTAAAAAGGTTAACCGTAAGAGGTGCCGTAATTTTTGGACCCGTTCAACTCGGCCCTGGTGAGAATCAACGTTTCTGACAGTCATTCTCTCCAGGTCCGAGTTCTGGGCGAGCATCCAGATTTACTGAACATATTTTGTGTGTAATTTAACCCTCTTTTTGGTAAAAGTGGAGTGGACCCGTGGTTTTTGATCCGTCATTCATATTCATGTCCATTTCATATCATACTATTTTTGGCTTCATAATAAACCACGTATAAACTGTTTTCCTATTTTATTGTGTATTCATCCAGACCACGACACATAACTTAATGGCTATTCTATCTCTAGAGTTGAGTTATATTTTATCCATGGTTTGCTAGTTGACCCAGATCCTCACGAATCTGAAGAACAACAGGGAGATTTCGGCCAGGGTTCTAGCCCCTGGGGAGTCGTTCACCCCACCCCTGTTACACATGTACAGTACATGTACGTGTACATGTACATTCGTGTAAACCTCCATAGGATTTAGTGTTAAAATCGTGTACAGGTACACGATTTGTCGTGTACATGTACGGTACATGTACGTGTACCGTACATGTACAATCGTGTACATTTCCCCATAGGGTTCAGTGTTAAATTGCGAGCAAAAAACGTTTTGTCGTTTTTTGATCATCGTCTTACTGATTTTAAATAATCTGCGTCCGTACACGATTTTAACACTGAAACCCTATGGAGGCGTACACGGAGATCCACTTGCGGATTTTAGGTCTGAAATCGACTCGTGTGAAGAGGTGATGTTCGAACTCTCAAACCCACTGTCGCATTTCTGGAAGTGAGACTAGCGCACGTTATTGCGAGGTGATCTTGATGAGCACTTGATGGAAATGTTTTGAGCGAAGAGTGTTGTCGGTGTGTTAGAAATTCGCAAACCCGCTGTCACGTTTTTGATTGATATATATAGGGAAGAAAAAAATATAAATAAATAGTTATTTAAAAAAAATAAATATATCAAATCGAATAGATAATAAAAAAAAAAACCTAAATCATGAGCGATTCTCAGGATATTAGAGTGAGGTTTCTTTTTAAAATGCTGATGAGAGCCTATGCATTCTGCGTGAACAAACAACTAGGTCGTCTCTTGTTAGAACGGATGTCAGGATCACCTAGACTTTGATCACGAGAATCATTCGTGTCTGTGGATGGAAAGGGAAGATATGGTCGTCAAGTATTTCGAACCGGCATTCGAACGCGTTCAAATCAATGAAGTGATCGCGTTTTGGAAGAGATTACTCTACTGTAAGGATTCTCTCGTAGAAGGAGTGGCTCTCGCCGCCGGATTGTTTAGCAAGCCCACAGATTTGGAAGAACTGAAATTGGCGCGTAAAAGTCTGACTTTAAAAGATAAGGGATGCATCATGAAATTATTCTTCAATGAAGCATACGTCTAAGTTTTCTCGTTGATATAAAATAAGGGAGAATAGAAAATAAAAATAAATACACACATAAAATTTTTTATCTAACATTAGAAAGAAACAAATACAAAAATGAGAACCAGAAATAAATTGTATCTGACGTTAGTGGACGACGAGGATGTGAAGCCGATTGACGTTTTGCCGACGGCACCGTCGCTAGAAGAAAGAGAAAGAGGAGAGAGGTATCGCATCGATCAAATCAGTAGAATCCAAGAGTATCTAACTCGAGAGAGAGATTCTCGTCGTTCTCTCAAGAAGTATTCGCGTTTCGTGAAATTCGTCAACGCGATCGACATGACTCTCATCACGATTTCCATAGGTTTACATGCGGCTGGCATCGGGTTGTTGTCGACCGAGGTCGGCATTCTGATCGTGTTGACCGTAGAAGGAGTGGCTCTCGCCGCCGGATTGTTTAGCACGCTCGGAAACTTTTTGAGTAGGAAATTATATCTGAAGGTGAGGAAACATGACAAGATTCGCGTCTTGGCCGACTCGAAGATCGACACTATATCCGAAATGATCTCTATGGCGTTGAAAGACGGTAGGATATCGGACGGTGAATACTTCGCGATACTGAGCGAGAAAACGAAATACGATGCCATGAAAGAAGCCATGAGAATCAAGACTCGTCAGATCATCAAGGAAGAGATGAAGGATTCTCCCGTGGAAACGGGGAGGAAAGAGGCCAGGGAGGAATTCAGTAAGATGATAGAACTCAAGAGCAGCGATTGAAAAAAATATATATATATAATAAGAACAGAATTTTTTAAAAAAAATATTAAATTTATATATAAAATAAAAACGAAATTAATTTAAATAACTCTTTAAAATGTATTCTGTAAAGTGTAAGAGAGTTACCGAGACGAGTAATTCTAGAGAAGTGCGAACTAAAAACGACAGACAGATGCTTCGTGGAATTTGCGACGTGTGTGGTTCTGTCAAGACTAGATTCATCAAAAAAAAGAACGCGAGCAAAGGTAAAGGCATCGTGAATAAAATGATCAATAATCTACCTTTCGAAATGCATCTGCCCGGTCACAGTTTCACGGGACCCGGAACGAAATTGAACAAGAGACTGAACGCCGATCTGACACCCAAATCTTGAAGCAAACCTGTGAATAGGGTGGACGCGGCCGCGTATGATCACGATCTGTGCTATGCCGGACATCCTGACACCAAGACTCGCAACGACGTCTGCGATAAAAACATATTGGGGAAATTGAGAGGTATATCGAATCCGACCATGAGAGAGAAGATGGAACGTTCGCTGGTCGGCAATCTGATCGGTGCAAAACGTCGATTCGGATGGGGCGTTAAAAAAAAAAGCGTATCTGAAAAGAAGAAGAAACGATTATTGACGAGCGAATTGGCCGAGGAGTTACACAAACCCATAGTGCATAAATTTCGAAAGAGAAGGGTGTTCGTGAAGGGTCTGGATGATATTTGGTCTGCCGACTTGGTCGACATGAGATCGTTTTCGAGGTGGAACGAGGGCGTCAAATATCTATTGATGGTCATCGACGTGTTTTCCAAATACGGTTGGATCAGAGCTTTGAAGAATAAATCGGGACCTTGCGTCGCCGAGGCTCTGAAGAGCGTGTTCGACTCGTCTTCTCGAAAACCGAGTAAATTGTGGGTGGATAAGGGAAAGGAATTCTACAACAAGCACGTTCATCGATTGGTAGACCTCTACTCGTTCGAAAACGAAGAGAAAGCCAGCGTGGTGGAATGTTGGAATCGAACGATGAAGGAAAAGATGCACAGATACTTCACGGCGAATTCGACCAAGAAATACATATACGCTCTGAACGGTCTGGTGAAAGATTACAACAACACGTGACACAGTTCGATCAAGATGACTCCCGCGGAAGCTAGCGATCCTCGAAACGAAAAACGGGTCTACGCGAATCTATATCCTGAGAGATCTAAGATCAGGAAGAAGTCTAGAACGCCGAAATTTGCGGTAGGTGATCGAGTGAGAATCTATGCTTATAAGAAGCACTTCGAAACGGGTTATACTCCTCGATGGACCTCGGAAATCTTCGTGATAATCAAAATATTTCACACCGATCCGGTGACTTACAAAATCGAAGCTTTGGATGGAGAAGAGATCATCAGAAAGTTTTACAATTACAGAAGACGAAGTTTTGATGAAGAAGACAAATTTTTTTTTATTTACTCTCTTTAACATTTTCTTGTTTACACACATATATATAAGAGAGAAAAAAATAATAAAAAATAATTAAAAACTATTTTTAGATAAAGAAAGCAAGTTAATTAATAAACAAAAAACTAAAAATCCTTCAAAATGACAAATATACTAGATATAGCACAAAGCATAGTATGAAAGCAAAGTGAAAGATGAAAGTATTCAAGAATATGAGGTTCACGAATACGAACCGGTAACCGGAACGAGTTTGAACAATGCGGGAGAGATAAGAATCAACGTCGAAACTCAATATCTATTCGTACATCCTAGCGAGAGTTACATAGTGGTGCAGGGACGTCTCACCAAGGAAGATGGGAGCGACTATGCTGACGACGACACGGTTACTCTAGCCAATAATGGCATCATGCATCTATTCAGTAACATAAAATACATGCTATCCGGACAAGAGATAGAATCTGTTTTTCATCCTGGTCAGGCCACCACGATGTTCAGACTCTTGATGTATCCTGATGATTTTTCGAAATCCAGAGGACTTAATCAGTTGTGGGTGAAGACACCGTAGGCCCTGCTAGCACAGGCGCCGCCTTGATATTCGACTACGTCATCAAGACGTCCAGACCTAAAGGAACGTTTTTGTTCAGGATACCTTTGAAACACATCTTCGGATCTGCGGACGATTACAAGATCATGTACGGATTCAAACACAATCTGACGTTGATTCGAAAAGGAAACGATGATGCAATAGTGAGACTTACTGCGACCGATGCGGGTAAGATAACTCTAAACAAGATATCGTGGTTCGTTCCGCACGTGGAGCCTTCGATCGTGGAGAAAGCGCGTCTCTACAAGATCATAGAATCCAAGAGTAAATTACCCGTGGGATTTAGAATGAGACAGTGCGACACGGCAAGCATTTCTCACTCCACGAATCACTTCGATTGGAGATTGACGGTGAAATCCGCTTTCGAGAGACCGCATTTCATCGTGGTTGCATTTCAGACCGATAGGGATGGGTCTCAGGAAAAGAATGCGTCGCTGTTCGATCACTGCCATTTGAGAAACATGCAAGTGTTTCTGAACGCCACGAGATATCCAGCAATCGATTACAATGCATCGTTCGACAAGAACGATTTCTGCAAACTGTACGGTGACGCCGCTGATTTTAGAAAGAAGTATCACGGTCTAGACGAATTGATGAGCAACCCCAACATGTCTCCCGCCGAATACAAGTCACGTCAGTAAACAGAGTGAATGACTCAAGAGTAGCGTCTTAGACATTCAGATCAAGATGCAATTCGATAGGAACTTGCCGAGAAAAACCGAAGCCTTCGCCCTGGTCCTGTCGGACAGAGAATTACAATTCGAATCGGACGGAAATAAGATGTCAATCATTCGATGAGAGACGAGTGTGTGATAAAAAATAAAAAACAAAAAAAAAATAAAAAGTAATGAGTAATTATTAAAAACAAAAAAAAAACAAAAAAAAAAGTAATGTGATCTAGAGAGATTGAACATCTTTCTAAATCTCATTACTTTTTTTTTGGTTTTTTGGGGGGTTTTTAATAATCACACATTATTTTTTTTAATTCATTATTTTCCACGCGTTCACTGTTTGTTCACAGGATCTAGTTCAATCAGTAGACTCACCACGGAAGTGGCGGCTTTGGGATTATTGGTTTTCATAACGAAATTAATTCTGTCTCCTGTGTTCACTTTGAGAGGCATGCCGAACGTGCTAACATTCCCGTGTTGATTCTCAGTCTTTTCAGTGCTGTATCTCTTATCGCTCTCTACACCATTCACCATGAGATTGACGACCGCTCTGTTATTCAAATCTGAGGAAGCCAGACTCATTCGAAGGATTTCACCTCCCAACGGCATGGGATATCCCACCTGATCATGTTTCGATCCACTACCTCCATTTCCGAGAGACCACTCAGCTTTTCCCTCATCTAAGGCGCCGGCCTCTTCGGCCCACACAGTGATCAATTGTCTAGCATATTTGACTTTCTCCACCACCGAAATCAGGGTGCAGGCATCCGTCATGTTCACGGGATCCGGTAGATTCGTGAGCGCGTGTCCACCCATGTCTAGTTTACCTTCCATGATGTCACCCTTTCTCCAGACCGAGTTGTCGTCCACATACTTTCTGCTGACTGTGCTGGAATCGAATTCGGGATCGTGACTGAGTCCGAATAAATTCTTACCGTTCATGTCGATACCACCCTCCATGGTTCCGCCAGATTGTTTGTTCAGGTAGAGATCGTCCACTTGCAATTCTAGGTATTCTTGTGATCGTATCACGGCAGAATCCACGTAGCCCTTGTTGACCGCGGTTGAGTCCGCATCCGTGTCGTCGATCTTTGACAGATTCAATCTTTCTCTGTTCCAGATCTACGTAGTGTTTGGTCGCCACGTCCTTGGGATTTGTGGGAGTGGCCACATTAATTATCTTGTTATAATTGGCGTTCAATTCTGAGTGCATCATTTTCTGAACGTATCTATTTCTCAGGTGTTCGCTGAATCTCGCGTGAGAGTCGTCCGTGTATTTCTTGGTCGCGGCATCGGTGGAATCTATGGGATTCGCGACGTTCACCAAATGTTTGGATTTCAGATCGAGATATTTAGTCATGGTTTTATCCACGTAATTATCTAGCATGATTCGTTCGAAATCGGCGTTCCCCCTGTCGACGTATTTTTTTGTCGCAGCATCTGCGAGATCTATTGGCTCGGGAAGATTGTAGAGCTTCTTATTGTTCATGTTCAAAGGTTCTTCTCGAGGTTTGTATCTCCGAACGTAACGTTTGTGCAAGTTGGCAACGTCGTAACCATCATCGACTTCGAACGTCTTCCTCTTCTTTCTTGGGTTGACTTTTTCGTCGTCACTTCTACCAAATTTATCGACTGGCATGTTGTTGTGGGATTTTTTGTTTTCTAGAAAAATATGTTCAAAACACAGTTTATTAAAAATGAACTATGTTATTTTATTTTTCGTTTTTATTCGATTAAAAATTTTTTTAAATAATTTTTTATCTTTATATATACTATATAAAAAAAAAATCTCTCTCTAATGTAAATCATTGAGAAGGTCTTGAAATCGATCTCCTTCAGACCATCTCTTGAGAACGTAGAGACACAGGTGACCGCAAAACACTTGATCTGGTGATTGCACTTGTTCCGTGTTGTAACGAACCATCGATTTGTTGAAATAGTTCTTTATTTCTTTTGGCGGCAAGATTCCGTAGCTGTCGAAATAATAATTTTTCTTCTTCCCGTTCTTGATCCACGCCACCCAGTGAGTGCCTTCACCCGATGAATCGTCTAGATTTAAAATTCCACATTCCGATTGTCGAGGTCTTCTCTTTGGCAAGGCATCTCTGGAAAACACACCTAGAAAATCTTTGATTTTCAAATCTTTTGCCGCATTCAACAGATCGATGTTGGATAGGGGTTCATTAGGTAAGACAACACCTTCTACGGATATCTTTATTTTCTTATTCATAAATGCGTATATAGTTTTTTTATTATAATTTACTAAAAATGACGTTATTTTTTTCTATTTTTTTCTTTTTCTTTTTAAACTAACACTCTCGATGTCTCTATCGATTTCTATAATTTTGAATTCATCTAATTCCTCTTGATTTTCTGGAATCCTATCATCAACAATCATATATGGAATCCAATCATCCACATTCATATCGTCTATAATTAGATCTAAAGTCCAATGTCCGAGTGCCAAAGTGCTTATTTTATCGTCTAACATGAATCTCTTATCGTCGTTGGCTGTCAGCAAAATCTTGTTGACTATTTCGGTATACAAGTCGTGATTTTTGCATCGAATCGATTTCATAGTCTTATACACCGGACCACTTCCTAACAGACAATCTTTATACTCTTGGAAAGAGATGTTTTTCTTCACCACGCACGCTTTAACTCCTTTGCACTTCTTGATCTCTTCATCATCTTCTAGACGATAAGCATACAGTTTGGGTCTCAAGCCCACGAATTCGACGATCTGTTTACCACCGCTCTCGTCCTTAAATTTACTCAACACCTTCTTGTTGTCGTTTGATTGAATATTGGACGGGTGATCAACGGGATAATTGCTCATGTCGAACCACTCGGCCACGTCCTGAGATATATCTCGGTAGACGTCTTTCATCTCTATCTCGTAAACTAAACTGTCCGTGTCGGTGAACAGTAGTTTGGCTTTATCACCAAATTTTCGTTTGACGTAATCATAGTGAAACTCGTACATCAATCGCTTGCTGATATATAAGATGATCAGTCCGAGATAATACGGTTTGTCGAACTTCAGGTGCGTCTTTTGCATGTGAACGGCCACTAGATTTTTGTCGAATATGGTTCGGTGTTTGTAATTGGGTTTCGCCACTAATTTTTTAGCACTTTTCTCAGACGTGACGAGTCGAACGTCGGTTCTCTTCCTGATGTTTTCCATCAATTTACCGTACACGCAGTTGTTCATGAGTTTGAAGAAATCTTTTTCGAAATCGTTCTCAGCTCGAATTCTGAGATTTGTGATGAGATCGATGTATTTTTTCATCCAAGGCTCTTTGTCGAATCGAATGATGCGATGTATGTTGACTAATTTCATCCCGTAATTGACGTACTGTTTCAAATTCTCGCTGTAGATGACGTAGTTACGTTTGTTAAATAAATTGGGAATGAGTTTTTCCTCGCCTCCCTCGTTCGGTTCCATTCGTTCAGCCAGCGGATAATCGTTGTGTGGATCGTGTAATTCTTCCGGATAGTTCAAATCGACTTCTAAAATGCAAGGATAGTCTCTCCATTTTTGCATCTCTTCCGGTTCCTTCACCCATTCGAAATTTCCAATCGGTAAAGGATGACTCAATGCCCAACCGTACAGATTATTGGCGTCCCAATACTGTATGTATTTAGTCGACCGTTTCGAATCGAAACCTTCTTTCATGTAGGGATTGTTAGCTTCAGAATATCTGTGAGAGATCATCGAGATGCCACCTCTCGCAGCCCTTTTGAACATGAGCAACATGTCCATGTCAGATAATAATTCCAATTGGACTTCGGTGGTCTTCAACAGAGCGTCCCATGCCAGACCGGGTGCAGTGAAATACCAAGCGGGATCCAGATCGTAATTTCGACAACAGACGTCTCGAAAATTTTCGAACACGTCTGCCAAGAGTAGAACGTCGGTCTTCAGATAGAGATCATGATAATCTATCATGGTTTTCATATCGAATGATTTCCACACGTTTTTAGCGTGTTTGTAATTCTCGTCGGAAATGTCGGATTCGTATAATTTCGAATAAAAATCTTCTTTCGAAGGTAGTGCGGTGTCTTCGAATCTCTTTAGATCGTTCATGTAATCGTAAGGATAGACTCCTTTCCTCAACATGATGTCTACTCGTTCTTCGAAATGTTCACTCGTGATTTTAAATTTATCCTTGCTCATGTTATCGACTAATTTTTCCAGAGCGGTCGACATGAATTTAAAACTGTCGATGAAACGTATGGCTCTACGAATGAATTTCGTTTTTTCTTCCAACGTCTCTCCGTCGATTACTCTTTTCTCCTCCATGACCTTCCATTTTGTGAAGGAAATGTATCTTTCTTCACTGTTCGCGATGCAATTTAATTCTCCGTGTGAGGTGCCGAGATTTTTCACGAACAGATGACTGTCATAACCCGAGAGATTGTGAAACATCACCGGATAGAAAATGGCGTCTCGATATTTTAAATTACACTTGCTGTGAGCTGGACCACGATACAGACCCGTGTAATGATCGTGGTCTCTAACCTTCCTATTTTCCTTCGAATTCTCGTCGAACGATTGTTTGCATATGTGACATTCGGTGGCTCTGTTATTTTCGTCCTGCTGCTCTCGCATGATGATCATTTTTGCCGGAGTTTTGAATTTGTCGTATAACATTTGAAGTTTCCATTCTAACCCTTCCACGAACCTTTGAGCCACGTCGTCGTCTTCATACTGTTTCATGTAGGTGAAGGGACCCATGTCGTGTTGCGAGTCGAAAGCGCATTTCACGTAAATGCAATAGCCCCAAGGCATGTGTTTTTGATATCTTTCGACGTAACTTTGAAGAGCGTTGGGTTGACAGGAACTCATTTTCGTGGTGAAACATTTGAAATCAGCGTACACGACGAATGGTACTTTTAACCTTCTATTGTGATTTTCAAACTTCACGATGGTGTTGGGTTTGGGCATTTCGACGGCGACACCTTGATTTTCGTTGCAATATTCCTGATGTTTCGCTAACGATTTTTTGCTGCGGAACGCGTTCTTGCAATTGAAGCATAAAGATATCTTTCCTTTATGTTTATTAATTTGTTTCGACAGTAATCCGCTCGGATTTTGAACCCAACAATAATGATGATTGTCACCGTTTGAAATCAATAATAAAATAATTGTCTTTTCCCTTCCGAGATATGAAGTCAGTCTGAGAGGATAGATCTTTCGTTTTTCATCGTCGTATCCCAAGACGTTCACCGCTACGGTGGGATTTTGAACCTCGAAACGTTCGATGTGTTTTAACTGCGTTGGAAAAGTCACTCCGGTCCAATCGAGATTTTTAGAAGTCTCCTCGTAACAAGAAACTCTATCGGAATTCATTTTGACAGGGTATAAAGCGGAGGTGACTGCCCATTTAAAACACTGATCATCTTTATTTCTCACATTGACCACGGATTGTTTTTTAGCTAAGAAATACGGTAATTTCACGTAGGAAGACCCTTTCAACAAATTGTTTTCAGTTATGTGAATTTTGAGTTTCAACATCTCATCGAACGTCCAATTACTACCTTCATGTTGATAATTTGCGAGAGACGTAAACATCTTGTCTTTCATCTTTTCGAAAACGTCCGATAAATCTGAACCTTGAAATACGGGTTTGACGTTAGATCTGAAATATGCATTTTTCACGATGCTCTCGCCGGACTTCACGTCGGTTTTATTCATCACGCAATGGAGTATCATCTTAATTTTTAGTCCCACATTCATGTATTTGCGAAACAAATCCAATACTTTTTTCTTCACCTGTTCTATGAACAATTTCGGATCGATTTTCTTCAACGAGGGAACCACGTCGAAAGTTTTAAAAATGCCTTTGATCGCACTCTCCCGTTCCACGGACTTCGATTGAAATAGTTCCGCGGCGAGTCACGCTAGATATTCTTTTCCTTTCCCTTCATCTATTGCTCGTCGAAGTTCATTTGATATATCTCGTTTGTCTAGAATCTGATGGGCATCACTCGTTTTCGTTTTAGTTTTTCTTTTCTTTTCTTTGGAAACTTGAAGTTCTTCTTCTACGGCTTTTCGTTTAGTCGTCTTCTTATTTTTCACAATCGAAACGTTTTCGTTTTTTTTCGATGTCTGCATTTCAATTCCTTTTACTATCTTTTTTTTCTTCTTCCCATCTTTCACAACCGATGTATTTTTTGACGTCGTTGCTCTCGGCATTTCGTTTGCCTTTCCATCGTTTTGCAAATGTTTCTGTATGACTTCAGTCATTTTTGATTTAGTTCTATGATTTCTGAAATGTTAAATTTTTAATAGTTTACAAATCTTGTTTAACTGAGGTACGGTTTTCTCATTTAAATTTTCCAATTTTTTTTTATCTGTTTGTTTCATTTTGTAAGAAAATATTTTTTTCCGAATTTTGTATTTAAATAATTTGTTTAAAAAGTTTTGTTTTTCTTTAATGTGAAAAAAAAATTTTTTTTTTGATGAAATTAATCAATTTTTTCATGTTCCTTAACGTCCAAAAAAAAAATTGAATTAATACGAGAAAAAAGGATGTTAAAATTTAACTTATATATATAAAGAGAAAAAAAACAAAACTTTTTGAACAAATTATTCAAAATACAAAAATTTAAAATATACATTATTTGCAAGAATTCGTAAAACAAAACCCAAATAATCGATCATGACGACAACATCCCTGATGGAATCTCGACATAAACATCAACGTTGTTTAATAAATCGTTATTCTCCAAAAAACCAAGAAGAAAAAAATCGTAATTTATATTTACGCATTTCGAAAGAAAATGATACGATTTGCAATAGAAAATCGAATCGTAATACTGTTAGTGAACAAAAATTAATCGACATTGTCGTTTGAACTATTAAAAAAGAAGGTTCAAGACAAATAGAACTCTTACGACTTTTACGCGAAGTCTCGCACGAGGTTCAAAACAAATTTCCATGAAGCAGACGCGTGTTCATGTCACCTGATTCCTTCTCAATAGATGATGATAACTGCAAGATGCGAAGGCCAATTTTTAAACGTTTGAAGTCTTGCACATTCTAAAAACTCGTGAAAAAAAAATTGAATTAATACGAAAAAAGGATGTTAAAATTTATCTTTATTTATAAATAAAGAGAAACCTTTTTAACAAATTATTATTTAAAATACAAAATTTAAAATATATATTATTTGCAAGAATTCATAAAAAACAAATAATCGATCATGACAGCAACACCTAAAAGATGTGAATTGAAATTGAAACGAGTCGAAGCATGTACGAAATTAGGTTTTAAAATCTATACATTACAACAACACGATCCCATCGAATTGAACGAGGTCGAGATGATGGGCTTAGAGCACTACTATAACAAATATCATATGTGTTTCAAATTGGATGAAGCCATGCTCGATTTGTTTTGCGAGTACCAAAGCGATCTGGTGAATAATATCATCGTCGCCGAAGACAGAAAATTCGACAAGGACGATTTGTTGTTGTTCTTTAGAAATTACATATATCCAATAATCTCACTCGAACTCTTGGACAAATCGGGTGGTGAGAGCGCGTTCACCGATGTAAAAAAACTTAAAAGAGTAAAGATAAACATACAAGACATTTTCGTAAGTGAAAAAATGACGCATGTCAGCATGCTAATAACGGACTTGGAAATATAAACAATAGAGAGATTGATTTTAGCGAAGAAGAAGGAAAAAAAGTAATGAGATCTAAAAGTGATCTCATTACTTTTTACAAAAAAAAAATTTTCACATTAAAGAAATTAAAATTAAAAACAACTTTTTTTATATATATATATATAAGGAGCAAAAAAAACAAAACTTTTTTTAAACAAATTATTAAAATACAAAATTTAAAATATACATTATTTGCAAGAATTCGTGAAAACAAAAAACTAAATAATTGATCATGAGGACAACAACACATAAAAGATGCGAATTGAAATTGAAATGAGTCGAAACGTATAAGAAATTCAGTCATAAAATCTATAGATTACAATGACACGATCCCATTGAATTGAACGAGGTCGAAACGAAGGGCTTAGAGCACAAATATGACAGATATAAGATGCCTCTGAAATTGGACGAAGGCACGCTCAATTTGATTTATGAGTACCAAAGCGATCTGCAGAACATCGTCATCGCCGAAGATAGAGAATTCGACAAGGACGATTTGTCATGCCCTATGGAAATTACATATTTCCAAACATCTCATTCGAACTCGTGGAGAAATTGGGTGGTGAGAGCGAGTTGACCGATGTAAAAAAACTCAAAAGAGTAAAGATAAACATTCAACACGTTTTCGAAAAAGGAGAAGACACGAGTGTCAACATGCTAATAACGGACTTGGAAATATAAACAATAGAGAGATTGATTTTTTTTTTTTGCGAAGAAGAAAGAAAAAACGTGATGAGATCATCTTGAAAACATGAGTGTCAACATGCTAATAACGAGCTTGGAAATATAAACAATAGAGAGATTGATTTTTAGTGAAGAAAAATGAAAAAAAAAAAGTAATGAGATCATCTTTAGATCTCATTTTTTTTTTTTTTTGTTTTCCTTCTTCTTCACTATCACCATATATTATAATAACATTTCCTTTTCTCTCAATTTTCAGCGTCGATTCTTCTTTTTCTTTTTTTCTTTTTCTTTGTGATATGATACGTTTATAACAACATTTTTGTTTATCCGAATCATAATTATGAACAAATGTTGTGCATCTCTTGGTAACACTTGCATCATTACCATTCTCTTCAGAAGGTAGTGGTGACAGTGGAAAGCATCTCATTCTCAACCGTCTATCCTGTGCTTTATCTATCTCTTTCATCAGTTCTTTCCTTAGATATCCATCATTAGCGTCTAACCATTTTTTTATTTTTTCGCTCTCTGTCTTGCGATATTCGTCATTATTGGTCATTATCGTCAAATTGTTTCTCCACCTTTTCATCGAAGTGATAAATTCTCCACCTTGTCATCCTGATGATAAAATTATTTCTCCACCTTTTTACTAATTTTAAATATATTATTTTATACTTTCTATGATTTATATTTTATACAATTTTATATTATAATAACATATTCAAAATCGGTATATTCTTAAACGGCGAATTCTCACCGAGCAACAAACCCTTGCCGAGTCGCTCAACATTCTGTCCACTCTTCAGATAGAGACCGTTTCCTCTCAGAGAGTTGCCACCTCTAATGGGTTCTAGATACAATCCTTTACCGCTGTTGTCTTTACCGCGACACACGGCTCCTCCCTTCTTCAAAAACAGTCCGCTGCAACCCATTAATTTCTCAACTGCCGAACTAGCGAGTCCCGTGAGAGCTCCCACGCCGAGAGTCTTTCCGAGAAAGGGTAGTGCCTTTGCGGCGAAGGGTAATGCTTTTGCAGCGATTCCTGCCAATAGCAGTAGGAAACTGTCGTTCATTCTCAAATTGTATCTCAATTGAGCGGGACTCAATCTCACCGCCAACCCTCTTCCATCGCGAAGCGCTTTCTCCATCCTTTTGGTTGGACTTCTGGTCCAGGCGATCGAATCCTGACAGCCTCTCGTCAGATCTTCGTGAGTGAATTTGAATCTCACCGCCTCGCCTCGAGTTGTTAACGCTCTCTTAAGTTTCTTCCTCTGTCCTGCGGATATGTTCACGTTTTTAACCACGTATTGTGTCATAATTCTGTTTTTAAAATATATTTACTTCAATTGTTTCTTGTTTAATAATTATATTAAAATAATTTTGTAAAATTAATATTGCGTTTATTTTATTTTTGTTATCTATATATATATACACAATTTTTTTTGCTTTTATATTTCTCTTATGTGAAATCGTATCGTCACTCTCTCTCCGCGAATATCTAACAGTTCATCATTTTGATCCATCAACGTGGTTTTGAGACTATACAACGTGTCTAAAATCACTGGTAGATAAACTAAATTTCGAGGTCGCTCCACGATCTTATAACCCGGTGACACGTTTGGAAAGAAGGAATAGATCATCGGTTGAGCGCTACCATTCACGTAGCTTCCAGCAATCACGTCCACATTCACCAGAATGCTATTGACTGCGAGAATGTCGACCGTATTTTCAGATGCCGCGTGGCCTCGATACATCTTTCGATCGAATCCCAACATCTTGCCTATAGAATCGTCCGTGTTGAAATCCACTCGAAAATTATCTTCCAAATCCAACATCGTCTGTAAGGTATTAGGATTGGGAGCGAGTCTGATCTTGTTGCTTCCCTTTCCATCCATCTTCATTCGCGTCTGAATGTAATTGTTCAAATCGTCTATGTCGTAACTCCCTTTGGGAATTCGAATCTCCAACCAATCCACTCCGTCGGAATACTTGAATGAGTTATTCTTTTCGGTGACGTTGGGAAAGGAATAATAAGTCTCCGGATTCACCAACGCCATCTCGTATCTTTTCTCTCTATTCAATTCGATGGAAGGTTTGAATTTCATTGCGAATCGAGTCGAATCGCTACTCACCACGATTTGAATGGATTGTTTTGCAGCCGTATTCTCGGCTATTCGTTCTAACAATTCTCCATGTTCGAACATTATATTTAATTTTATTTTTTTTTTATTCAAAACTAATTATTTGAAGATTTATTATTTTCCCAATTTTATTTTCACGCTCTATCTTATATTATTATCATCAGAAACATAAAACTTTTCAAATCCGCACCGATATTTTCCGCGATTAAATTCGCTTGTCAAATCGATCATGACGAAATTGTAAAGTCCACCATCCCAAACCCTCTTGCAGAATCTCCTGAATTCCGCCGCGCTCATGTCGTTTGCGACGTGATCGCCGTAGATGTGATTGACATTCTTGAGATCTTGGCAAAAGAGACATAGAAAATTGGCGTTCTCCCTTATCGTCTGTCTGGGCAATCGAAAATAATTCTGCAACAGGTAGAAACAGTCCACGTTGCTGTGTTGACCCCTAATGTAATACGATTCGCATCGGTTCTGTCTCTCCAAAAGCAGATCGTCGAAAATCATGAGATTCTTATCTTCCGATTTCAGTTCTCTAGGATCCGGAACGTTGCTAGCGTTCTCATAAAATCGACACTCGACGTTCGAAGATGCATTTCTCTTCATCAGCTCTATCGCTGCACCATCCAAAATGGTCGAAAGTGGAGCTTCGCTCTTGTCGAATTCCTCCCTACTGTCAAAGATTCTGGCTATGACGTCCTTGGGCAATCTACGATCCATACACTCTCGAAGCAATCTGTATTCGGGTTGAAACAAGCTCTTGCCAAACACGAACAATCTGTCGTAATCCAACCAGTCTTGTCGGGACAACAGATTCATCAACAGATTGGTCTTTCCACAATTCGATTTTCCCACTATCAAACCTCTTATGCTTTTGGGAAAGAACTCGTTATTCGACCTCTTGGTCGCGGTGTCGTTCCAAGACATATCTTTAATGTTCATCTTTGTTTTATTTTTTTTGTTTGTTATTTTAGATTCTTTTTAAACGCAAATTTTTATGTTTTTCAAACTCTGTTTTTAATGTTATTATTTATTTATATCACACCGTCGCGAGTTCTCTTCAATCCGGATCCACTCGTCATTTTGGCTAAATCTTGTATGGGTACCACAGCATCCTTAAAATCTTTCCAACTTTTCGGCGTTCGCTCTAACGCAGCTCGCTTTGCCGGCGGACTGATCAACTTGTCGATCAACGCATCGGCTGCCCTCTTGCCAGCCACATAAGCTATCCTACCACTGACTTCGGAAGCGGCTTTCTTACCAGCATCCAAAGCCGTCTTCTTACCGACCTCAAATGCGGTCGATGCGAGTTTTCTACCCGCATCGCTCGTGAACGCTCGCTTTATAGAATCGACGATGCCAGAACCGCCTTGAACGTAAGTTCTGACGTATCCCCTGTTCTTTATCACCAACATATTTTATTTTTATGATGTATTTTTGTTTTTTTCACTGGTAAATCGTTTTGTTGTTTTTAAATACTTTTATTATTCTAGTGTAAAAATTTACTGTTTTATTTTTGTTTGTTTTTTTCTCTCTACTTATTATATACACATCAATCCTTCAATTCGTTCATCAGCCTTTTATAGTGGTTTTTATTCAAAACCTTCTGTCTTAACAATTCGTCAGATATAGTAACTATCTGATTATCTAATCCTGTGTTACCAGCCCGTCTGCTCGCCATCAACAAACTCAATCTCTGAGACAGAGCATCAGAATCGCTCGGAAGAAAAGTGGTTTTCACCCCTTTGCCAGTCACCGATTCGACGGACTTCTTGTTCATATCCCATATGGGTTTCACCACTTTCGTCCACTTGTAACCTCTGTTGGCTTTGGGTCTCGTCTCTCTGGCATCGTTATTTCTCTTCATGGCGTGGGTCTGAACCAGAATGTCGCCGTAATTGTCGAAATCCTGATCCGTGTAATCGCTAGGCTTGTCGTAAAGGAGCAATCTGCGCAGTCCATCAGTCAATTCGTATCTGTTCGAACCCACGATCAATTCATCATCGCCTATATCTACTTCTGTGTCTCCTACAAAAATCCTTCCCTCCGAATCCTTATATAATCCATACAACTGATCTCTCTTACCGCCATCATCATCAGACTATGCGACGCTACTAGTGGTGATAGTCGAAGCTGTATCATCAGACTCGCTCTCTGTTTGAATTCCCGTGGGAACGTAATCCGGTGTAGATTGAACGGAATACCAATTTCCAAAACTACCAGGCAACGAACCCATTCTCAAAGAACTCTCCTTTATGGGTGTCAATTCTTCGACTATCTCCTTCTTGCTTCACTCTTGACCCTCCGTCATGGGTTTAAATATTTTTGTGGCTTCGCGTTTGAGTTCCATCTCACCAAGATGTCTGCTTCTATCAGCTGACTGAATCCCCTTCTTAGCACGCTCAAACTCTTCTAAAATTCGATCTCGGTGTCTAGAATCCATCTGTAAAAACATCTTTCGTTTTTAATTGTTTTATTATTTTCAAAATTAAATGTTTAATTATATTTTTATGTTTTTAAGTAATAAAAATCTTTCCGTCTTTAATATAATAATCTGAAAATATTCACATCTCAACTGACTGTTAATTGAATTGGAGAAGTTTAAGAAAAAATACGTTTAAACAGTACATGACAAACCGGTTTCTGATTTAACGCATTTTGACAGTAGTTTTTACATTTTGTCAAAAGATTTCCATTCACACATCAAACAACCATTCACTTAGTGTCGAATTAAGAGAGAATCCCTTTGATGACTGTTAAAACAGTTTCAACACACAAAAGAAAACTAATTTTAACGCTGAGAACTTATTCATCTCTCTGATTGCTATCTTGAATATATTAAAAATTTTACCACTCAAAACCTAATTGAGCAGAAAATGCGTTTAAACATTCCGCTAAGTGTTTGACTCTTTCGAACAATATCCCCCAAACTCAATTTCTATTCGTCACATCAAGACAAAACACGAATGTCTGTAATACAGACCATATTCATAATCGACTCTTTTTGAACAAAAACCTCATTCAGTCATAACGATAACATGTGTTAGTTTTTACTTCAGGAAGACGTGACAGCGGGTTTGCGAATTTCTAACACACCGACAACACTCTTCGCTCAAAACATTTCCATCAAGTGCTCATCAAGATCACCTCGCAATAACGTGCGCTAGTCTCACTTCCAGAAACGCGACAGTGGGTTTGAGAGTTCGAACATCACCTCTTCACACGAGTCGATTTCAGACCTAAAATCCGCAAGTGGATCTCCGTGTACGCCTCCATAGGGTTTCAGTGTTAAAATCGTGTACGGACGCGGATTATTTAAAATCGGTAAGACGATGATCAAAAAACGACAAAACGTTTTTTGCTCGCAATTTAACACTGAACCCTATGGGGGAAATGTACACGATTGTACATGTACGGTACACGTACATGTACCGTACATGTACACGACAAATCGTGTACCTGTACACGATTTTAACACTAAATCCTATGGAGGTTTACACGAATGTACATGTACACGTACATGTACCGTACATGTACGTGTACATGTCTGTTGCCCCCGCCAGTATCACCTACTCTTATTTCCCACTTCATGAATAGAAGTGGCACGCATTTCTTTTGACTTCGATGCAGGAACACTATCCATAATCAACTGTAATAATTTTTTTCATGGAAACTGCGATATAAGCTACATCGCGGGTGGGGGGAGGGGGGGGGGGTAATGAAGAGAATGCTTTTCCACATAGGGGTTGGGGCAGTAATTTTGCCACAAAAGAAATCTTTTTCTTGATCTGTTCGTTTTCTGAATGCAACACATTTGCACTTGTGAATTGACATTTTGCTGATATTGCCAAATCAAGACCAGATCAAATTAAATGGATGACATTAAAACTGTCCATCTCGCGAAGTTTAATGCTGTGGGCAGAATTGCGGAAGAGTCGACGGTTGAAATTCTCTTGCCCTCTTTTGTCAGGACAGATTTGTATATTAAATTCCATTGAAATGCTGGGATTGTAGGTGGGCAACGGGTGTGGGGGAAACCTGCAGTAAAGTATACAGTGTTTTATAAACCTGGCGTTTTCCCCTAATTTTAATACCACCCCCACCCCCCTCCCTAGTGCCATTGCATTCTCTCCTACGGATGCTTCCCATAGTCAATAAAATATCTGTCAATAAAATCACAGAGGCCATGGGAACGAGCGCGATGTGTCAATCTGAACTTTCTGCGAGATATTTGCCCGGTACTGACAGCTATTTTTACTCTGCACCAGTTCTATCAGAAACACAAAGAAGCACGTGTACAGATACACGTGAACACGCACGAATGCAAGAAAACACACACACATAAGTACACCCTGTCACACACACACACACACACACACGCACACACACACACAGCGCCGAAGCCATGCAAGAGAAGGATAGCTAAGAACTCGTGGTATGTGTGTTTGGGGGGGGGGGGGGCTGGGGATAGTCTCCGAGTAGAAAAAAATCACGGGGCTACTTTACTGGTGGGAAAATCTTGGTGGGAAGTCTCCAGGGGTACTCTCTGGGGGAGCCTCCGGGTAAAGTCTTAGGGGTGGGGACGACTCTCAGGGTGTATACTTTACTTGGGGTACTCTCCCCCGAGTACTCATTTAATGACTAAAAACAAATACATGTACCGGTAGTGTATTGCTTTGAAAAGATTGATGTCACTGGACACTACACATTGCGTGGGTCAAAACGAATAAAGGCAAAACAAAAGCTGACATCTTCTGACAAAAATGTGGTGAGCTGTAACAAAAGTTGATAGAGTAACAAAAGTCGGTGCAACAAGAAGCACCGATATTTGTTACACACTAAAAACTAAAGTGTTAAAACTGACACTTTCATGGTGTTAAACCTATTCTAACTCTTAGGGTTTGATTTTAACACTCAAAGTGCAATGCTCTAAGCACTTAGACATTACAATCGTAAGACATCTGAAACTTGAATGGATGGCACTTCCCATGTGTCTAGCATTGGTGGTTCTTCTAGAATCGTCCATAATTTGATTTGCGATTGGTGTGTACATAATTCAAAGGACACAACTCAGATGACGCGGATCAGGCTCGAGAGTTCGAGCCTGATCCGCGTCATCTGCGTTGTTTCCTTTTAAGTGTCGCGACATTACACTTGTCAAGTGGTATTATTGTCAACACCTGTCAAGTTCTGGGATATCTACACTTGAACAAAGTGCTAGTTCAGCACTTAGTAAGTGTTAAATACAGCACTTCAAGTGCAGTTTTTAACACTTTAGTTTTTAGCGTGTACATGTGCGATCTTAGTGATTTCTGAAACAAAAGTCGTGAGCTATTTTTGTAACAAAAGGGGCGATTTTGTAACAAAAGTGGTTATCTGAAGCAAGGGGGCGATTTCGATAACAAAGGTGATGACCTGTAACTAAAGTGGTTAGAGTAACAAAAGTCGGTGCCACACCTGTTTACCAGAAACATCTGGATTTATTTTGGTTGACATAACTATTAATTATCAGTTTTCATATTTGTAGTTTGTCAAAATTGGAGGATGAACTTCTATAAACATTCTTTGGTCAGAAGACGAGGTATATGGCTTGACTGATATCATCATCAATTATGAAGTTCTATAGAGTAAACTTGTCAGATCTTCTTGAACACACAAAACACCAAATATTATCGTCCTGTTTAGAAAGAAATGTTTAATAGAAACAACCAGTTTCCTTTTTCAGTTACCATTCATCTTTCGTGTACGCAAAAGTGAAATGAGAAAATTGCATGATTTTTTCCCATCCTTTTCTTTCGACAAATATTTTTAAGAATAACCTTCTTCTCATGTTGTACATGCTTACAACAGCAATATTTACGAACGGTATGCATATGCACATGCTCTGACGTAATCGTCACGTAAATATGCCACTGAAAAGAAGTGCTGCGGAACATCCAGTGTAAATCAAACACGCACAGACGTCGTACCACAGACGAACCATGCCCAGTCCGCACGTCGCGTCTGTGGTGCAACGTATAAACTGGGCCTAAGGCCCAGTTCAGACGTCGAACTTTTCATGGGTCAAACCAATTAGATGAACGTATATTTGGTATCAACAGTTAATATACGTTGCACCACAGACGCGACGTGCGGACTGGGCATGGTTCGTCTGTGGTACGACGTCTGTGCGTGTTTGATTTACACTGGATGTTCCGCAGCACTTCTTTTCAGTGGCATATTTACGTGACGATTACGACAGAGCATGTGCATATGCATACCGTTCGTAAATATTGCTGTTGTAAGCATGTACAACATGAGAAGAAAAATGTTAATGTGTTAAAAATGATGCATTCAAATCATATGTGACTGTCTTCTGCACTCAAAATCTATGGAAATGCAACACAGAATGGGTCATGAATTATTGCGAATCAATGCAACATTGACAACATTGACAAAACGTCCTCTGAGTTCCAATGTGTTCTATGTGCCAGTAGGCACATAGAACACATTGGAACTCAGGGGACGAAATGATAATAGATTTTAAAGGCAGTCCCAAACAGATCTGGCATTTCAGAAAATCAAGGAGTGCAAAAATCTGCCCTCCTCAAGTTTTTCTAGGCGTGTGGTAGACGTGCAGAACACCTGCACTCATAAAGAATGCCAGGCCTGGTAGAACCCTTTTTTTCCGAAATGAGTCGTAGAGTTGCAAGAGCATTTACTCATTGAACAATTACGAGCAATTGCTCTGTAGCTCATTTGCTCGATGAGACTCGAATTGAAGGAGCATTTGCTCTTGGAGCAATTACTCTCACGGCTCTTTAGCTCAATTGATGAAATCGTCAACCATGTTTCTCGGCACCCCGCCTACAGAATGCCTTTCAGGCCTTAGAATCCTTTGTTTCCGAAATGAGTCGAAGAGTCACAGGACCATTTGTTCACTGAGCAAATACCCGATAGCTCGTTTGCTGGATAAGCCGCTCGAGCGGTGAATGGTGAATACAATGGACGCTGATCATAGGACAGATGATAGTGACTATAGATAAGTCAGTAGTAGTGGCCTTGGAGCTATGGAGGTGATGGGTAGTCTAGAAGCCAGGAGATGAATAGGGTTAAGGGTCATGACTATCTTCAGATAGATATCCTCGAAAAGGCGTCCTCAAAAGATATCCTCAAATAGTACATCACCATGTCCTCAAATACCGGGGTGAGTCGTAGAGCAATATGTGGACTTACTCGGCCGAGCTATTGCTCGATGAGATTCAAGTCTTTCGGGAGATGCCTGTTCCAGTTACTACTCGATTGACTCTTGGACTTATTCTTAGGAACCTTGCATCAGATAACGACGTGACAGTGGGTGGGGGTTTAGATGAATGGAGTGATTTGATTGGTTAGTTAGTTGCAGTAAAGTGAACTGATTGGATGATCGGTAGAAATGAAACATTGCACAGGCTGTTCGAAACAAGAACAGGAGTAAACTGAAAGAGTTCAGAACTTGTCAAAACAAAACAGAAAAGCTAAATATAGTAACAATAAGCATAACTGTTCCAACTCATAAACTCTTCTACGCTTCTGGGAGTATGTTCCAGAACAAACGAATAGGGTTGGGTAGAAAAACAAAAACATGGATACATAGATAGAAGCAGAGCAGAGGATACTGGAAGTATACGAACAAGTAAAACTTGTTGGGTCTATTTGGGTAATTCTACGCAGTAAACGGGGATTTAGGGAAATCCGAACCAGAAAACTACTCACGTTGAATTGACAGTATACAAAATGGACATGGGAAACACTATTACCTTAGCAACACGCGCTGCGCATGCACACTGACACCACGTATCACTATGGTAATGCCGTCATAACATGGCCGCTCACAGGGGTTATCAGGACAACTCAACATGGCATCACTGGGTCACGTGACTATGACGTTTTTTCCGGGGGCATCCACAGCTAACTTCATACGAATGTTGGTCGAATGTTGAACGCTGAACTGGAGTAGTAAAAGTCATCAATATCGCTTCATGCGATACGGAGTCGTCCAGATGTGAGTGTTGTTACATGTGGACAATGGGCAGTTCGTCGTCTGAAGACTACACCTCGGGTGAAAGCACAGATTCGACATAATATGTCTTTTCTCTTTCGCCCAAACACAGACTTTTGCCGAATGTTGAATGCTGAACGCTGAATTTACTTCACGCGAATGTTGGGCGAATGTTGAGCGCTGAGCTGGAATACATATATTTATCCATACCAATGTCGGCGAAAGGGCGACGCCTGGGTTTGAGTGTTGTTTCATGTATTATTTTGTATACTGCGGACACTCGGACAGTCGATTGCATGAAAGCTACCCCTCCGATGAATACACCGATTCCACTTACGATCTACGGATGTGTTCTCTTCCAACTATGCATATTGCAGAATGTTGAATGCTGGGATACTCAAAAACATCAATTAATGCCTCTATAAGCGGGGAGGGTGGGGGTGTCTTTATTAGTGCGCTCGATTGCATAAGTACATCGATTGCATTAGCGCATCCACCCTCCTTGACCCAACGCCAGATGAGAGTAGTCATTGGCGTAAACTTTTCAGAAAATGTCCCGGTTGAATCAGGAGTCCCACAGGGTACTGTCCTAGGACCTCTATTGTATACTTATGTCACAGCAACGGCCCGCCTGACATCTTTAAAACAAAGGTTCTCATCTTCGCTCACGACAGCCTCCTATATAGAGAGATCAAAGCATCCGGGGGGGGGGGGGGGCTCCTGGGTTCGAGTGTTGTTATAATTATTTAGACTGCGGACACTCGAGCAGTCGTTTGTACGAGGGCTACCTCCTCCCAGCGATGATTGCACCCATCCCACTTATGATCTAGTGATGTGTTCTCTTCAAACTCCAGATACTGCCGAATTTTGAACGCTGAATGCTGCGCTCACACTATACGGAAGTTATTCGAATGTTGAACGCTGAGCTCGGATGCACGACGCCCCAATTAATGCTGCTATAGGCGGAGGGGGTCGCCTATTTATTATTACATCGATTGCATAAGTGCATCGATTGCATTAATACACCCACCACTGGCTGAAAAAGTTCCTGCCCCAACGTAAGATGGGGGTAATGGTTGACGGAAACTATTCAGAACATGTCCCGGTTGAATCAGGAGTCCCACAGGATATGTAGCCCTATGACCGAGCTTGTTCTAATGCCACATTACCGACCTGCAGTGCATGACAGCATTAAATCAAAAGTTTGTCTCTACGACGGGGACTGCCTTCTAATTAGAGAGACCAGAGCATTAAGTGGGGCGCCTAGGTTTGAGTGTTGTTATAACTATGTTGGATACTCGGACAGTCGTTTGCATGAGGGTTGCCCCTCCCAGCGATGATTGCTCTGATCCCACTTATTATCTATGGTTGTTTTCTATTCAAACTCCAGATATTGCCGAATGCCAAACGCTGAATGCTGCGCACACTCTACACGAAGGATAATCGAATGTTGAACGCTGAACTGGAATACTAAAAGTCAACAATATCACTTCAGGCGAGAAGGGGTCCCCCCAGATATGATTGTTCTTAGAAGTAGACGATAGGCAGTCGGTCCCATGAAGGCTATATCTCGGGTGAAAGCACAGATTCGGAGCTGGCACACTGAATTTTGAGGAATGTTGAACGCTGAACGCTGAGCTAACTTCACACGAATGTAGGTCGAATGTTGAACGCTGAACTGGAGTAGTACAAGTCACTAACATCACTTCAGGTGAGAATGGTCGCCCAGATATGAGTGTTGTAGATGTAAACGATGGGCAGTCGGTCGCATGAAGGATACACCTCGGGTGAAAGCCCAGATTCGACATATCGCACACTGAATTTTGGGGAATGTTGAACGCTGAGCTAACTTCACACGAATGTTGGTCGAATGTTGAACGCTGAACGCTGAGCTAACTTCACACGAATGTTGAACGAATGTTGGACGAATGTTGAACGCTGAACACCGAGCTAACTTCACACGAATGTTGGACGAATGTTGAACGCTGAACACTGAGCTAACTTCACACGAATGTTGAACGAATGTTGAACGCTGAACACTGAGCTAACTTCACACGAATGTTGAACGAATGTTGAACGCTGAACACTGAGCTAACTTCACGGACCTATTTGAATTTACCATTTTCATATAACCCTAGGAGTTGAGTTAACTGATCGCAGAGCAGTGTAATTTTGTCTTCGCGGTAGAGCAGTTGATGCCGATAATATGGCGGTCTGTTTTGCTGTGAATACTGGTGTGATTTATTAAAATAACCTTCAGAGTTTACATGTCTGTTGGAGCGGGGGTGGTCAGTGTTCTTTTCGATAGATGTATTACTAACACGTTGATCCTCCTTTGAAAAGTCTTTATCGGCTGACACATTCAAGTATTTGATTTTCACGGTAAGTAATTTGATTCCAATATAGTTTTATGTGCAAACTATCTCTATACAGCTACTGTCGACGTGGAGTCCCGTCGTGTCCGACAAATGAAGGTTTGTGGTCAATTTATATGCAACCTTATCTCTCACAAGATGCTTGATTTGTTCGGTTGGTTGCGTCAATTGCGTCATTGATGTTCACAGGAGCAACAGCTGTAGAACAGATGATACTCTTATTTCTGCCTCGGGGTATTTGGACATCATTGAAGTCAACAGGTTATTGGCTGTACTTTGGTCAATTTTGGTGCCGTATTTACACGAGTTTATTCCCACATGTATTGTGACTTTCTTTACATTTGTGCAGTAATTAGAGTCGTCTTCAAACCATTCTTCCAACCCCTCAATTTTGAAACCTGGCAAGACAACTGTTTTGACCCATTCACCTTTTTTAACAATCTTCTTCGCGTCGACGCTGCGAATTACAGAATCTCCCACTATCAAATGCACAGGGAGAGGTTTTCTGGGGCTTATTGCTACAGAGGTTTTGGGGGTCTTCGAATTCTCTGTGACTTATCTCCTTCGAATTGTGAACGCCCTTTTCCAGTATTTATTGGTAAAGACATAGTTACTTCAGGACTGTTGTCCAAGGCACGGAATCGATTGCTCACGCTTACATCGGGAACGGAAGTAACGTGTAGTGTGTTTGAATTGACGACGGGTTCATCAAGTGAATTATCGTCCAATTCAGGCGTTATAACGAGCGAATTTGGTGAAAACGTACATGCTGTGGGTTGAAATCCATCTGCTTATTCTGTGAAATCTGGTTCACTTCACATACACATGAAGTCTGTATCTTTTTCGTTGTCGATGTCCATTCTGTAGAAGTTTCGGGTCATTTTTCAGTCTGTCATTTTCACTTTGAAGGTGATTCACTTTTTTTGACTAGTGAGTTCAATTTGGTCTCATTGTCGCTGACATAAGAAACACTTTATTTTCGTATTCCTTTCTCACCTCCGTCAATTTAGTTTTTAGAATTTCCTCCTGTTGTTTTTGGTATAATTTAACATTATCTACAACACTTTGAATACCATCCACTGTCTTCTTTAGATTAGCGAAATCAGTAGAATTTACACAACAGGAGTTACTTACAGCTTAGCTGTTAGATACACCCCTAGGCGTTTTAAACATTATCTTATTTGTTTTGAATCCAAATGTTGATTTTTATTTGGGGATGTGTGGTGTACTCACGTCCTTAATTGCAGATTGTTTATCCGGATTTACAGGTGTGGCATTATCCGTCTCCGAAAACAATTTATCCGCTATTAATTTAGCATCCCCTTCGGAAGGTGAGTCAAAACCAAAGTTATACACAAACGGGAGCTCATTCTCAATCCACCATCGTATATTTCGGTTCACTCCTTGAATCATAAGACTATTTTAGTTCTATAAATACGGATTTTCACTTTGTGTTATTTTTTGGTACACTAAGTTGATCCTCGACCACGAGGCCCTGCTGATCTGATATAAGGTCCCATATAACACCTTTCCTTTCAAATGATTTTGAACTGTCCCAGTATTGTTTAGTAAGTCCAGTCCGATAGCTTTCGAATTTGGTAGTGTCCAGTTTTCGAGTTACACATTTTCCAGAATTTTTTATCGCCACTTCATGTATATCAGCAAGAAGTCCTGTTTTTCAGAGGTGTTGCCCTTTGAATATTTAGTTCGTAGTTACGTACCGCGTGTATCTCTTCGTCGTTAACTCCGATATCACGGTCTTGGCTAATGACAGTTTCATTTCCGATCACAATGAAATCACTAATTCCTTCCTTCTCGTCCATATTGGTTCACTTGTAAATGGACTTTTATAAATAAATCAAATCTCTTTAATATCTAAATTGATAAAATCCTTGGTTTTGTCCTCAAATAATATATTTGATCAGTTCTCGCGTCGGTTTTCCTTGGTGGCCATCTCTGGGGCTACTCAAATTTCATTAGTTAGCGGAGCAAGAGAAAACACTGTCCGTTCGCTTCGGTTACTAGGTAGTGTTATTCAAAAAATATGTATGCTCTATCATTGTGTGGACAGATTCCAGCCATATAAAGTACAAACATACATTGGCCAACTTGTGATATGATACTGATGCAATACTGGCACTGGTTTGTTTCTATTTTTTGTTGTTTTTTCCTGTTTGTTTGTTTTGGTCAAATTTAGCTATTCTGGTATTTCCAGTGTATCAAGACTCATTTTTTTTACTGGACACCCAATGGAGCGGAAACTACCACCCAGAAAAAGCTCGCATTTTTGCAGCAACTTGAGAATGCAACGTTTCAGATGCTAACCTTTGTTGAACCCGTAGCTCCATAAACTGAAACTTGAATGTGGTTCCGCCTTTCCACAAAATATTGTAATGGACTTCGCGTTTTTGGGTTCGATGCCATTAACAAGATATAAGAAACATGAAAATCACAGAATCCAAGAATAATAGTTGATGTTTTACCGAAAACTAGCATTTTATTCAACAGTAAGAATGAACACATCTACAAATCAGACAAAGCAAGTCACAACTCAAAATACGAATTTGGTCACTGAAATGAAATGACAACTTGGACCGGAACCAGCTTACTGAATATTGTCACACTATCCCTCCTTTTAGATATTTAAGTCCCTTCAAAACTGGCACTTAACTGGCGTCTTAATCATCTGTCCACGTCTACTTCTGGAAAAAGAACTATTACCATTATGCACATTGCCCATTCGCCCAGGCTCTCGCTGAAAGTTGGAATTATTGATATCTCGTGCCTTCTTTTATTCATTGTTTCCCCTGAGGTTATCTTCAGTTGCAATGACTGGGACGGTTCCAATAGAACTGTCCATGGTGCAATGTGAATTGGGTGTTACTTCAGATGTGCTGTCTGTCGCAATGACAGGCAATGCACTAGAAGAACCATTGATTCCTTTCCTATTCGGCAACTCTTGAACATTACCATGACTGGAGACGCACTGAAGGGCAGTTCCACTAAATCCGGAAACTCACTTTTAACAAGACTTTTCCTTGTAGAAGGCATGCTATGAGCCGCGATTGCCAGCGGGTCCCCAATACAAGCCTCAGTATCCTTTTTTGTAAACTTTCTGTCTCTAGCCGCAATTGCCGGCGGATCATCAATATACTCCCCATCACTGTCGATGCTACCATGTCGATACTGTGAATTACCACTTACCTCTTTGTCCTTATAAGAATAAAAAACTCCCGAACAACTCGGTTCTTGTTTCCCATAAGGCAATCTGTGCTTGTATCCTTCTACTTCCCTTGGATATTGGTGATTTCCCAGTTTTTCCCTTAGTCTGTTAGCCCAGGTTGATATAGTGTCACTCGAGTAAGAATTTAACCTAACATGGTGCACTATGGTAACCATTTTGTGGTCTTAAATTTTGTACAGGACAGGTCATGTGGAACCTACTACCACATGTGTGCCCTTCCAAACTGGTTTGGAACTTCTACCTTTCTGTTTAGAACTGTCCAGGGCGCACACCAAATCCCTCACAGATAAAACATTTTGAATTGCAGATAAATCATGGTGCTTGTTTTGCCTGAGTTGGGCTGATTGTAGATGTCCCCTAGCTAGCTGCTGTAGTTTGTCCAACTCCTTTGGTGCAGGAAGACCACGTACTAAATGTTTGGGCACTTTGTTTTTCTCTTCGACAATGACCCGCACAGTGTCAACCTATGGTTGTACCATGGGACAATTAATATCAACAAAGAAATGCCAGTACGAGTAGTAAATCTCACATCCATCAGTTTGCTGAGATAGGTACCATGGATAAGAACAATCTTACTGACAGTGAGATTTACTACCCGTACTGGCATTTCTTTGTTGACAGTGTCTAATGCTGAACCCACGGTTATGCCCTCACAGACTCCCGCTGGTTCCAGTGCAGCCATTGTGCCATTGTTGGGAACTACAACCCTGCCGATAACAACTGACTCAAGAATCACGTTCTGGTGGAAAGGAAGTGCCATCACTGAGTTCAACCAACGACGTAGTGCTCTTGCTATCTCCAACACTTTTCCCCTGGATCACCTCTTCGCCAGTCATCAAATCGCCTCTTCTGATTAATATTGTTCATGGTTTCTTTTATGTTTTAGGCCCCATATTCTACAGAGTAGCATGGATGGTGGAGTATTTCGTCCCTTAAGTTTGCATTGTTTATAAAAGGAAAGCATGCGGCAGCCAAAAGGATCATGTGGGAGGACTTGAGAAACATATTTTTATCTTTTTTAGGCCTAAATTATATATTTTCATTGGACCTCGCCCCTCACCACTCCACACACACGAAGTAAAATAATATTATATTGAAATAAAAAGGATGTGTAATAAACTAACAAACAAATGAAAAAGAGAAATAAATAAATTTTGTTGAAAAATAAGATTTGAATGAAATAAAAAAATAGACTGGATTTGTCCATCTTTCAGCCTTCGTCATAAGAGGGGTTGTCCTGAAAGGTGGTGGTGATCTGCTCTGGGATTTGTCCTTCAGCCTATGAGTTTTATATGACATCTATGTAGTTCTGTGCAGTTACTTGTGGAATGGCACAAATAGTTTTTTTCCCTATCTCCCTGATAAACACTCCACGCCGAACATCACCACTATTACAAACAACCACCACCTGCCTTTCTTTTTACAAAAAGTACGAGTTTAAATTGCACATGCAATGGATCGAACAACACCAAGTCGATTATAAAAGAAATTACATGTGCTTTTGTTTATTTACATAAGCACGTCATTACAGTGTCTTCATGTGCGAAAATATTTATTTCAGTTTCTTCGATTTCTCATTGATTCAAGAAGTATTTTTTTTTAATTTTTCTATGTGCTCAATGTAAATTGAAGAACCCATACCACACGAAGGACAGTCTGCAAGAATCTTGCAGGCGGAACAATCTTTACAGCACGGCCGCCGTGAACTGGCCACCATCCATGGGTGGGCAATATTTCCACGGACGCAGTAATATTAGATTCCAAACACTAATTATAGGAATAATCATCAAAAATTTCATTGCTTCATTAATCAAAAGTTTGTTGATCATGATTTTTATTACTCCGTAAACGCACACGTGGACATCACTGCCCTCGCGTGGATTACGACCAGTTCATGGGGACTGTACTGTAGCAGTGTTATCCGATTGATCGAGGGTCGCGAGGAGAGACAATACTGCTTCGAGTTTGAGATTATTATGATCCCCGATGAGTCTGGGGGTGGAATGGGGAAATCTCACCCGAGGGGCAAGATATTTGAACCAGACCCGAGGCTTGCCGAGGGTCTGGTTCAAATATCTTACCCCGAGGGTGAGATTGCCCCATTCCCACCTTCAGACTCATCGAAGATGACTTTTCTCTCCACACACGAGGATTACGTCATTATAGATAATTGGCGGTCACGTGCTGACATACCCAATTTATCAAGTTGTAGTCCTTTCGAAAAACGAACAATTTCATCGGAAAGATCGTACAAAAGTTAGTATATATAAGTATATACTAAAAAATTGATTTGTAACACTGTCCGTTAAGGAGTTAATGAATTTGCGCGTGTCAAACTCTAATGTAAAGGGCATTGTGAGATTATTGATCGATCGATAAATTCGCGCAGTGATATTATTAAATCTGCAGAGAAACATGGGGTTGAAACAAATCAAGTTTAATATTTGAATAATAATTAAATATTGAGTCTACACATCAACAAGGAACAGATAGATAAGTAATAAACGAACACAACTTAAGAAGCGTTTTTTGTGCAGACGATGATGAAATTGTTCCGGCGACCGAAAAAAATATGCAAATGAGTATGTCACGTGCGGTGGGTGGGATAGAAATATCCCACACCCTGCTGTCTCACCCGGGACACGCGTATGGTTCACGTACAGTGGGGGTGAGGGGGGGGGGAGAATATACAAAACGTAGACGAACTTCCGTCACTATGGTCTGTCGCTGCGTCCGGTTTGATTTATTTGGGGCTGTCACATGCTGGACGCGATGCAGTAAAATTGTAATTTACGAATTTTTCTTCCCCGTTTGCAATTTCGACAGAGCATGGAGCCTGCAATTGGAGCCTTGATGTAAAACAAGCACAAATATAGATTGTAAGATGCCAATGTCCAAAAATGAGACATGAGGCCCGACAAAGTAGTGTCTCGAGCTCTTTTTATGTAAAATTGCATGTGGGCGGACGGTTTTTTATTTTATTTCTTATTTTTGTAATTATTTCTTTGCCATCAAAAGTTCATGTTCTTGGTTTACTTTATGGTTCAGACCTCATAATCTACAGAATAGCACGGGTGGTGGTGTATTTCGTCCCTTGAGTGAAAGAAGGCTTTGCAATGCTAAAGCATTGCAAAGCCTTGTTGCACTCAAGGGACAAATTTATCAATTTCATTAACTTGTGTAAAATATCAGAAACAAACCATTTCATTTTTATTTTTTTTAAGTTTGCATTGGTTATAAAAAGGGAGCATGCGGCAACCAAAAGGACCATGTTCGAGGACACGAGAAACATATTTTCAACTTTTTTAGGCTTAAAGTAAATGATTATAATTTTGATAATAATTGCGCGTTCTATCCCATGCATTGTACACAACTTGACTGGTTGAGTTCTGGAAGCTAAATTTGGGCTTTATTTTAAAAGTACGACTACCGCAACTTAAAAACGCTTCATAATCTGGAGATGTGCTTCGTGTTATCTTCGATCTTTAATTATTTGGTCTGTATTGATTTGCGTTGTTACAGTTTATGGGATGGTGCATTGCCCAATATCTCCCATAAATTTGGACAAGGCAAATACATGTGAACAATTTTTCCCGACCCAAAACGTTTTTAGCGCTCCATCAGTTCAGTGATTATAACATCTTTTTTTTGTTCAACGGCAACGCCAGGAATTGCGACATTAATTACATAGTGTCGTAATTGCAAAAGAGAGAATTTTATCCCCTCATTTAACTCGATCTGACTTCAAATTGTGTTGTTTCTTTCATATGTGCTCTCACAAAAATAGCTTATGACTCTCATTGGAACGAGCTCGACGAGCGCGTTCCAATTATGGATCAAAAGCTATGTTTCTTAGGCTAAAAATTGAAAAAAATAAGCAAGCGACGTGGTTCAGTGGTTATGGCATTGGACTGCAAACCGAAAGGTACACGGTTCGGTCCCCATCAGGGGTAACTGCGTTGTGCCCATGCGCAAGGCACTTAATCCCGATTGCCCACATGGGGACACGGTGGCGCTGTGTTCTAAAGCATACTGCACGTCGATGAGGCATTTGTCTTCAGCCAGTGCTAACCCTGCCTGTGTGTTAGTATGGTGGGGAGCATGACAGTTGCTCGCCCTTGCTCGGTGGTTCTCATCCAGTTTTACTATATAGAGTACTAATGTTCACCGCCCGCCCCACCCCCCCCCCCCACCCCCCGAAATTGTGTATTACAACTAGCTTAACGTGTCAATCGACCGTCATTCACTCCAGTTCATTATTAGAGACAGGTATGTTAGGAGGAATATTAAGTCTCTTTAACATCTATGTGCTGGACTTCAAGCCAGAAAATTTTGCCCTTTAAATTATCTTTGGTCACCGGTGCTTTGCTGCCTCAAATATGTATTTAAGAAGCCTGCTTTCACTGGGTGACTGATGCTATACTGATTTTGGCAGCAAAACCATCAGTGGAAGTCACACTCACACACACTCTCTCATCGCCGGTCATATAATTTTCCTATAATTAAGAGATTCCAGATTTCTCTTATTTTATTTAGAAAAAGGCTCATTTCACCCCCAAAATATGAAATCATACCACCTATCCCAAATTTGCAACACTGCGATGGTATATAGCTGGTAACTGGACGAACATTTTGATGTATAACACTCCTTGTTAAACGCCCTTTTCACTACCTGCTGCCCTACGAAAAAGGAAATTTGGCTTTATTTTCAACTGATGGCACAGGTGTTTCTCAACAATATTTGCTTCTTCACCCTTTACCTAACATGAAAAGCAGACGACACTTGCAAATAAAATTCTTGAATAACTATTTTTTTTACTTTGTGCGTCAAAACCATAGCTTATGACCTCTCATTGGAACGAGCTCAACGAGCTCGTTCCAATGAGAGGTCATACGCTATGGTTTTGAGACAAAAAAAATGAAGAAAATAATGAAAATTGAATAGTCATTTTTTGTGAATACCGCTGGTCGGTTTTGGCCTTTACGTTGGATAAACTGTTAAGCAACCTGCATTCACAGCAAAATTTAGAACTCATGTTCTCACTGTTGTTCGGCGGAACTAATTTCTAATAGCTTGGTGGAACTAACGACTGTTCGAATAATAAACACTTAGAGCTTACGTTTCAAAAATGTATTGGGTAGGTCTTAGTTTAGGCAATGGTCTAAATCACAAAGTTTGGCGGAGCCAACCGATTCAGACAGTTGTATTTATTTATTCTCCTCATTTTTCTTTTTCATTGATCCTTAAGAGCTTCTACTCTTTACAGAGAGCTTAAACTCTTGGTCAGTGCTGTTAAAAAAATAGGATTTAGGACTTTGAATGAATTAAAGTTTTTAAGGTATTTTAGGATAAGAGCTTTAACTTAAGATGTGAGCTTCGGCTCCTGTTACGAGCTAGTAGGCTTAATAAAACCTGGCTTTTTTGAATTTTATGGCAAGACATTTAATTTTACATTTCAAATTAAATAAATTGAAAACTATCGGTAAACTTTATATTTGTGTTGGTGTTGTTTTTTCACAAGAAGTGTCCTTTAACCCCCATCTGCTCAGATCTGAACAACAGAATCCTGAGAATCAAAATTAACCACTGGACGACTACATTGGGAATCGGTCCTTGAATCAGAAAAAAATGCATAACGTTGAGACCCGCCCCGCGATCTCCTCTACAGCACCTGTTGTCAACCCCACAGCACTGGAAACTATACTACTGCGTGTTTATAGCTGTTATGTTAACCCTTTACCCAACGTAACAGCCCAAAATGTTTAGCGCTAATCTCAAAAATCGCCAATTAATTTTCATTATTTTTTTTTGTCTCAAAAACGTAGGTTATGACCCCCTCATTGCAACGAGCTCGTCGAGCTCGTTCCAATGAGGGGTCATACCCTGTGTTTTTGAGATAAAAAATGAAAAAAATAGTTATTCAAGAATTTTTTTTACAAGTATCGTCTGCTTTTCATGTTAGTTAAAGGGTTAAGGATAGCTTAGGTTTGTCGCGTTGCTATAATCGCGTGTTGTGTATAACAGCTTTCTTTCCACATTATGTACGTGTACAATATTTACAGTTAATGGTAGGTTAGACATGTTTTGTCAATGAATCCAGGAAAACAATTTTTGCATCATGATACATGGTTGATATATTTTGAGGAGCACAGAAAAATTCATCCCTTCCGTTTCTCACATAGCAATCCAGTGATGACTTTGTGATGAGTCCATGACTTATGGTGTCACTGGATCACCAAACCGTCGTGGGTTGCAGGATATAAAACATGCACAATTTAAACTTTATTGTCGCTTTCCTAACCTACTACTACTGTTGTTTCTCGTTGCGATGTTTTTCGTGCTGCTCTTGTTCCGACTCACTTTGTCTTTGCTTGGATTCAGTAAACGATCCTTGCTTGGACTCGGAGGGGGAATACTGTCACGCCTGTGAACGCTTATGTGATCTTTATTCCTTTTCCCCTTTGTGGCAGAATGACTTCCGCTTCTCCCGGCATCAATTGGTGATGGTGGTTTCTTTTTTCTCTCTCCCGTTTGTTGTCTGATCTTTTTTGTCATCGTTGGAAACTTTTTCTCCCAGTCGTTTAGTAAGGGTAGGGCTTTTTTGACATAGCCACCATCGCTCGACAGTTTAATCTCAAGGGGTAAATAGATGCCTCTGGGCATGAACATGTCGCCGATGTTTTCCATTGGGTCTTTTATAGTATGAAGGTGAACTATTGTTCCAAACTCGTCAATTAAATCGAGAAAACAATCCTTCTGCCGCAGTTCTCGTAAACAGATGCCGGAGTGAGCAGAGATATAACGCATGAATGTTTTGAAAGCACACGCCGGATTGACAATAAAGGTGCTTTGTTCGCCATGCAGAATAGTTATAAACATCACAATATATTTGGTGAAATAATTATTCACAATAAAGAGAATGCATACAGAGCTTCCGTTCGGATATTATGTGCATCATAAAGATTCGGAAGCGGTGTTTACGTCATACGTAGCATGACGTTAAAAATCTACGTGAATAGAGTGAAAAAGCACCAAACTTTTGCCTTCCTATTTTAAAGCAGTTAATCAATAAATATGTGATGAGCCTGAATTCATCCCATTCTTGCGACCTTCTGTAGCTCCTTGATTATTCACACGGTTGTTTTCTTCATCTGTCCCTGTAAGTCAGAAAAGCATTTTTGATATAGAAAAGCTATCTACAAATCTTATTTATCAGTTGCATCGAAGTGAATCAAAACCATTAACTGGTTGAGTGCCAGAAGCCACTATCAGGGCTTTCAAAAACAATGAGGGTCCCTGATCAAAAGCCAACATTTTCCTTGCTCATGTTTCATATTTAGTCAAACCCATATAATATTTTATTTAAATAAATTTGTTCTAATACAAATTATTAGAGAGTGCCTTTGTAATACAACACAGTGTGGATAACAAATTTAGACCACCAAAAATAATCGAGCCCTCCAACAGTTAAGCAGCACCAAGACGAGACAAACAATTACGAAGATTTAACGTTATCAGGTACTTTTAAAGGATGTGATTACAGTCGGAGAAGATGAAGATTGTCTATTACGCAAACGTATACCTTAAATAGTTCTCTATTGTGAAGTGAGTGGAAGTGGTGGAGGGGGGGGGGGGGAGGGGGGTTGTACTTCCAACCAGAACATCTCAAAAGTTTGACAAAATTGTTTTTTGCAGTTTCGCAGCAATACTTAAGTTCATCTCTTACGAAAGGATTGCAATAAAAACCTTTCGAGTTTTATATTCCAATGTTAGAAGAATAACCATTTTTAAGCCTTCCTAACGAAAAAGAAAGCCCATCCACCCTTATTCACAAAAATCACAATTCATGCTTTATTATATTCCATTATTCCTAAAAAACATAGCCCCCAAACATATACCCCCCAGTAGAAGAGCACGTACACTGAAGCCTAAATATTTATTTATTAGTGTTTACGGTCACATATTTCTGCAGAGTGGTTAAATGTGACCGCAACATGGATATAAAGTCAAGTCCAGCCAATAGTTTATACACATGTTGCCGATGTAGAGGACGTCCACCCCAGACATTGGTTTACCACAGTAAACAAGCACTGCTTCACTTCACTTCGCCTTGACCAGATATCCGGTGTGAGCAGTTATGTTATAAGGTCATCAACATGGTGATATGTGGAGTCTACGCATGCGCGGAGCGTGGTGTTACGAAGACACGTGTTTCCGCCGTGCAAATACCTTTTACTGGTGGAGGCCACCTTGGTTTCTATGGTAGCATGTGGTTACTATGCAACTGAAAATCTTTCAATAGGGCGGGGTGTGCTTGGGGTATTGTCTGAGAGTGTGGGTAGTTGTTCGATTGAATGTGAAAATATCTATTTAAACAAACAACCCGACAACTACCTAAAGTCATCAAAACGAAACGGAGACGAAATTCACCTTCTTTGTCATACAGTGCTGACAGTTTTATTGGCTTTAGAAAATGTAATGCTTTTTGTACGGTTTCTTTTTCTTCTTCTTCTTCTTCTTCTTCTTCTTTTCTTCTTCTTCCTCTTCTTCTTCTTTCTCCTTCTTGTCATGTCTTCTGTCTTCTAAGCATTCATGACAGTGAAATTGCTGTTACTGATTATTATGTTTTAATGATTGCTATGTCTTTCAGTACATTTCATCTCGTGAAACATGATGATTCTGGTGAATAGCGTACCCCAAACACATCCCCTCGTCCAGGTAAGCATGCTACCCACGAATGTCACAAAAAAACACTATCACCAACATGAAATATATGGGTATAAAACAAGAAAATGTGACACTTCTTTTGTCATTAAATGTTGATATGGCAAGGAGGAGACTGTCAGATGTACTAAGATGGCAAACCGTTGGCATGCATGCAACAAGCATGTCATTCAAAGCTATTGGAAGGCAACTTGGCTATAGTCACCAGCAGGCTGGCACGCCTCGTTAAGCGTGAACTCTTTGCTTCAAGTGGGGTTTTGAAACGCCTTCAGCTCCCCAACAGGCGTTTGTGCAACAGAACTGTCCGAAACCGTCTCAAACCGCTGGTTATGAGGTCCAGAAGGGTCATCAAGCGTCCAGCTCTGTCCGATCAGCATCAAAGACGACGTTTGGAGTGGTGTATGGCACGACAACATTGGAATCTCAGGACGTGGAGGAGAGTCAATGGTCAGACGATAGTAGGTTCCTGCTTCACGTCACAGATGGTCGCATGAGAGTATGGAGGCATAGAAATACTGCTTACGTGCCCAGGAACATCAAACCTACCGTTCCTTATGGTGGAGGATCAATAATGATCTGGGGATGCCTCTCTCATGATTGTAAACTTGATATGGTGACTACGTTGGAATCTCAGTGGTCATCAGTAAATCCGGGACATTCTCAGTCCGGTTGTCGTGCCTCATTTTGACAACCACCCATTGGCTACTCGTCCTGTATTCATGCACGACCATGCAAAGACACATCGTTCCCATGCTGTGAGAGCATTCCTTCAGAACAACTCTATTACAACACTACCTTGGCCTGCAATGAGCCCCGATTTGAATCCCTTAGAACACATCTGGGAATTTCTTGGACGTCGTGTGCAGGCACGGGATCTGCCTGCACAGAATTTGGCCGATTTGGAAGCTGCATTGCACGAGGAGTGGTAGCAGTTGCCTCTAGACTTATCAGAAGGCTCACTGGTAGCATTAGGAGGAGGGTTCAGGCTGTCATCCGGGCACGTGGTGGATACACTCGCTACTGACGCCGGCCACTGCCATTGAGTTCAGGAGATCACAAGTTACATTTTTGTCAGTAATTATCGGCATTGTTTCAGAATGCCCCGTTCCAGCACCATACTTGTCGAGAGAACATTTTTCCCTCAAAAACATTAGTGACAGATATATGTAATTAGGGCCATTAAAATACTGCTTTTTTCACCATTGTGTTGCTTTCATTTGTCAATAGACCATTCTTTGCGCAAACGATCACTTTTGGCCACCTTAAAGATAGCATGAAAGTAATGAGTTTCTATTAACATCACAGGTGAGTGCTCCAGGTGTATAGAATTAAGAACTATTCAAGGCAACAAGACGATGGTAAAAGGATGGGTTAACAGTTGGTGGTGAGATTTCTGTTTTTATGACAAAACGTGTCGATTTTTATTACAAAACTGGTGACCTATCGTCGCCTGAGTGCTATCGTCGCCTGAGTGCTAGAATGTCCTATGTCCCCTAAGGGACATAGGACATTCTAGCTCTCAGGCGACGCTATGTTTATGATGAAACCTAGCGATTTTATTACAAAAGTGGTAAGCTGTGGTATAACCTGGCGATTTTTATAACATAAGTGGAAGCTATGACAAAACTAGTCAATTATTTGGTACAAAAGTAACACGCTTGGCATTTGGGATTAACCCTTTCAACGTTGACGCTCTGGAAGATATCATTTCAAGCAATACTGTCAACGTAAACAAAATGGGCGAAACCATCCTGGATTGTTGAGAGGGTCAGTAATAACTTAACCCAACAGCTCTGATCAGTTGTTGGATTAAATTATTACCTAGCATCGCTTCAAATTTTTTGCTCTTTATATCGTCTGCTCATCCACTACCAATTTTTTCTTCTCGTAAAAATTTATGCACATCGAGTTGAAAGAGTTAAGCGTCTTGCCAAAAGGACACAGCGCAGATGACGCAGTCAGGATCAAACCTACGCATGTTTAATCTGGAATCCAATGCTCTGGCCAATGATCAATTGCGTCCCCCCAGGAAATTAATATTGACTATTTCGGACATTCGAAGGGTGCAGGATGTGGACTTTTTATGACATATCAAACCTAATTGACAAAAGGTTTCCTGAAAAATAAAAAGTTCTCATTTATTTTTGCTTCCAAAACACATGTTATGGCTCCTAATGGGTGATATTTTTGCAGTGAATGGCCTCCAGCTTTGTTTAGAAACCAAATAACCACTTTTTCAGTTTTGTGGTGTTTACCTCAAGGTAGATTTATTTGTTTTTTTTATTGGGAACGGTGTTAGGCATATAAGAATGCTCTACACACGGCCACCCACAGAAAGTTATACGGATTCAACCTACATCGTTCCTTACATTTCAAAATTAATGAACTGACAATAAACTGTTTTAAATAATGTCTTTTATTATATACTGGAAATCATTCACCCTCAACATGTGAGCATTTTAACCTTCTTTGGCGGCCTGGAAATAACCCGCGAACGATCGTTTAGGTTACGTTGGGGCGACTTCAGTTGTAAAATACGTGAAGGAACTACAGGTTGCGGCAGAATAAAACAACATGAATAAAATTCTTAATCTCCCTTGTTTGCCTGTCAGACATGATAATGTTTTGGGACTAACGCGGCTCAAAGGTTTAACATTGCATCCACATACGAATAAAACCTGACGTTTTTATCTTAACAGAATTTTCACCAACACGAATAGCAACAACTAACGCGCGATCTCGCTTTGGCGAGATCGCGCGTTAGTTGTTGCTATAATGATTTAGTGGGAATTCTGTTTCGACGTAAACCGCATGCCTGGCTAAGAAAAAACTGAGAAAGCAGAAAAGCACCACAACACTGTTTTACCACTATGTTATTTTGCGTAACCAACAAGGGATTACAATATAATCACAGAAGCTCTTTATTTCTAGGCCTGTCCATGCCTCTGTTGGTTCAGGGTGAGTAGTTGCTCCCGTACGTCCCAATGATCCACAGCCTGTGACCTTACAACCTTATGGGACTATGGGATTAATTTTTCACTGATTCTCTACCCCAGTTTGATGTTTAACGTGTTGTTTGCTCCGAAGAGTGCCAAGTTTACCTCTGTATTAAAAATGTGTGCACATCCTGTTCAGGCGCGTAGCCAGAATATCAAAGTCGGGGGGGGGGGGGGGGGCAAGAGTAATATCTAGGGGCTAGTTCAGCGATCTGAACGTAGCGGCTATCCTCTAGGCAGGGGGGGGGGTGGGTAGCCGCTACGTTCAGATCGCTGAACTACTGCGGGGGGGGGGGGGGGGTGTAGAGAATAGGATGCGCAGCAACATCCGAGCCATGTAGTGGCGAGATGGGGCGAGCACCAGAAGGGGACACCTATCTCGCTGGAGAGGGGGCCTCCCCAGGGAAAAATTTTGAAATTTGAGACAAATAAACGCAATTTCCTTGACTTTTGAGTCCGTTTGTGTCCACAATTTATAAGTTGTGAAAGGCTTCAATAATTAGGCCACCTCACCTGGGGGCATTAATGAAATTGGGGGTGGGCATGTGTCCCCTCATCCCCCCCCCTCCCCCATGGCTACGATACTGATCCTGTTCAATGATATAGAGAGTTATGAGGCAATATACCCTAAAAGTTCCGACTTAAATTTGTGATGCAACGCGGTGACGGATCTTGGACTAAACCATGGGTCATGATGTGAGGGATCATCACGCGTAGTTTGATCCAAGCACGAGATGGGATATCTCGTCAGCGGGATCTGGAGGTTTCGCCGGAGGAAAGTTTTGGAAAATGCAACTTCAGTGTGGCTTTCCGATGGCTTCTTTGCACATAACCACTATATTTTACATCAGAAACATCCCCCGTAATTGTAGAGACTCGTTCAAATTTTCAAAAAGGAAAGCAGGAGCAATAGCTGTACGCATGGACTATGGTTTGTAGGTTTGTTTTAATGAGGTTTAGCGACAATTTCAACAGCCATGGTCACATCGGATAGTTTTATGGCTGGAGGAAGCCGGAGTACCCGGAGAGAACCACAGAGCAGCGGCGGGCAACTGCCAGACTCGTCAGCTTGCTAATTCAGTATAAGCAGAGTTAGCAGCGGTTGAAGACAAGTGCACAGTCGACGTGTTTTACGCCTTAATCCTTTACCCAACGTAACGGCCAAAACCGGCCAGCGCTATTCTCAAAAATCGCCAATTAATTTTCATTATTTTTTTCATTTTTGTCTCAAAAACATAGGTTATGACCCCTCATTGGAACGAGCTCGTCGAACTCGTTCCAATGAGGGGTCATAACCTATGTTTTTGAGACAAAAAATGAAAAAGATTAGTTATTCAAAAAATTTTTTTGCAAGCGTCCTCTGCTTTTCATGTTAGGTAAAGGGTTAATACACAGATCAAATCGGCGGGATAAAGGGTCTCGCCCAAGGACATCATGCAGATGGCGCAGATTTTTTTTCTTTGGTGAGTCTTTATTCGTATTTATTATTTTGTAATAATAATTCTTCGACCTTCCGCTGATTTGTCGCGGTCCTCTAACGAGGAGGCCTACATTAACTCAGTCCCTCGCCGGGCTATTCCTCACTCACTCTCCCTCCTAATCTCCCAGCGTTCAGTCAATTCCCCAGGATTACGTTTCTGAATGACCAGAATCTTAAAAAGTTTTTATTGTTTTATTAAATTGTGCTGGGTGAGAGTTAACCACTGGCGTGAAGACTTCTTGTTTTCCATTCCATTATCAATTCATGCATCTGCATGGGTGGTGTGAACTCCACTGTACTTCAATTTCTGTAAAATAAACAAATATAAAACATATACAGAAAACATCACTTTACCCTTTACCTAACATGAAAAGCAGACGACACTAGCAAACAAAATGTTTGAATAACTAATTGTTTTCATTTTTTGTCTCAAAAACATAGGTTATGACGTATCATTGGAAAGAGCTCGACGAGCTCGTTCCGGCGAGGGGTCATAACCCATGTTTTTGAGACAAAAAATGAAAAAATAATGAAAATTAATTGGCGATTTTTAGAATAGCGCTGGCCGGTTTTGGGCGTTTCGTTGGGCAAAGGGTTAATGCAATACTGGTTACTAGTACAGTACGTGGAGAGTGGATTGTTACTAAATCACCCGCGGAGTGGAGTTATCACCCAAACTATAACTTTCAAATTTTATACATATGGACAAAAAACACAAGCAATCTTTCAGCCAATGAACTTCCGGGTTTAACTTTGCCTGTGCTTGTTATGCTTTGCAACAAATTTGCAATTATTGCTTGGGTGGAATCTCCACTCTGCGGGTGATTTAGTGATAGTACACTCTCCACGTACTGTATATTCTGTTTCCAGCAAAAATATCCGACACCGAGTTATTTAACATAATCCATTTGAAAAATGTACTGTTTACTGCATGTTGAAGGTTGCCACGGTAATGTGTATGTTTATTTTACCGGCCTTTGAGGTCACTTTCCACATCTATGGCTATGTCACAACACAAGTTTAAAGTAAAGTTTTGTGGGTTCTTTATATCTTTATTGCCCACTTTAAGGGACTCTCGCCACAGACAATGGATACCAGGACCCATTAAATCATCTTGTAGAGGTTGGGTCCAGAAATGTCTGTCAACTGAAATGGGCCATGAACTGCGAAAAGGGGCCCCAGAGGTTAAAAATTCGAAATTGAGTTAGAGTTACATCTCCACTCTCCTGAAATCGAGGATTCCAACAGAGTTTACTTTAGGTTCATCTGACATTTATGAATGGGTCAATGCAATGATTTAAACTTTCAATTTATTATTGAAATGTCAGTGGTCAATAGAATCTTTGGTAGAGCTGTGTGGTTTTTCGGTTTTCCGGTTCGGTTCTGGTTTTTGCAACAAACTGGAAAACAGAACCCCAAGCCACAGCAAAATCAGCCAAACAGTTTACTGTTTTTGTGCATAAACTGGTCAAACTACCTTAGTGGGGGTGGGGGTGGGGGAGCCGTATATAGTGTTTATATAACTTTCATTCGTTTACAGCTATCGCCAAAATGTGGTAGCAGACTTTCATGAATCAAAGGGACCTTCTTCTACCAATTGTGGAAATCTAAAGTCTTTATTTTAAATTGTAATTTATTCCTAACGGGGGGGGGGGGGGGGGGGGGGTACTTCCAACCAGAACATCTCAAAAGTTTGACAAAATTGTTTTTTGCAGTTTCGCAGCAATACTTAAGTTCATCTCTTACGAAAGGATTGCAATAAAAACCTTTCGAGTTTTATATTCCAATGTTAGAAGAATAACCGTTTTTAACCCTTCCTAACGAAAAAGAAAGCCCATCAACCCTTATTCACAAAAATCACAATTCATGCTTTATTATATTTCATTTTTCCTAAAAAACATAGCCCCCAAACATATACCCCCCAGTAGAAGAGCACGTACACTGAAGCCTAAATATTTATTTATTAGTGTTTACGGTCACATATTTCTGCAGAGTGGCTAATTGTGACCGCAACATAGATATAAAGTCAAGTACAACCAATAGTTTATACACATGTTGCCGATGTAGAGGACTTCCACCCCTGACATTGGTTTACCACAGTAAACAAGCACTGCTTCACTTCACTTCGTCTTGACCAGATAGCCGGTGTGAGCAGTTATGTTATAAGGTCATCAACATGGTGATATGTGGAGTCTACGCATGCGCGGAGCGTGGTGTTACGAAGACACGTGTTTCCGCCGTGTAAATATCTTTTACTTTTGGAGGCCACCTTGGTTTCTATGGTAGCATGTGGTTACTCTGCAACTGAAAATCTTACAATAGGGCGGGGTGTGCTTGGGGTATTGTCTGAGAGTGTGGGTAGTTGTTCGATAGAATGTGAAAATATCTATTTAAACAAACAACCCGACAGCTAACTAAAGTCATCAAAACGAAATGGACATGAAATTCACCTTCTTTGTCATACAATGCTGACAGTTTTCTTGGCTTTAGAAAATGTAATGCTTTTTGTACGGTTTCTTTTTCTTTCTTCTTCTTCTTCTTCTTCTTCTTCTTCTTCTTCTTCTTCTCGTGTCTTCTGTCTTCTAAGCATTCATGACAGTGAAATTGTTGTTACTCATTATTATGTTTTAATGATTGCGGTGCATTTTATCTCGTGAAACATGATGATTCTGGTGAATAGCGTACCCCAAACACATCCACTCATCCAGGTAAGCATGCTACCCACGAATGTCACAAAAAACACTATCATCCACATGAAATATATGGATATAAAACAAGAAAATGTGTCACTTCTTTTGTCAGTAAATGTTGATATGGCAAGGAGGAGACTGTCAGAGGTACTAAGATGGCAAACCGTTGGCATGCATGCAACAAGCATGTCATTCAAAGCTATTGGAAGGCAACTTGGCTATAATCACCAGCAGACTGGCACGCCTCGTTAAACGTGAACCCTTTGCTTCAAGTGGGGTTTTGAAACGCCTTTAGCTCCCCAACAGGCGTTTGTGCAACAGAACTGTCCGAAACCGTCTCAAACCGCTGGTTATGAGGTCCAGAAGGGTCATCAAACGTCCAGCTCTGTCCGATCAGCATCAAAGACGACGTTTGGAGTGGTGTATGGCACGACAACATTGGAATCTCAGGACGTGGAGGAGAGTCCATGGTCAGACGATAGTAGATTCCTGCTTCACGTCACAGATGGTCGCATGAGAGTATGGAGGCACGCACAGAAATACTGCTTACGTGCCCAGGAACATCAAACCTACCGTTCCTTATGGTGGAGGATCAATAATGATCTGGGGATGCCTCTCTCATGATTGTAAACTTGATATGGTGACTACGTTGGAATCGCAGTGGTCATCAGTAAATCCGGGACATTCTCAGTCCGGTTGTCGTGCCTCATTTTGACAACCACCCATTGGCTACTCGTCCTGTATTCATGCACGACCATGCAAAGACACATCGTTCCCATGCTGTGAGAGCATTCCTTCAGAACAACTCTATTACAACACTACCTTGGCCTGCAATGAGCCCCGATTTGAATCCCTTAGAACACATCTGGGAATTTCTTGGACGTCGTGTGCAGGCACGGGATCTGCCTGCACAGAATTTGGCCGATTTGGAAGCTGCATTGCACGAGGAGTGGTAGCAGTTGCCTCTAGACTTATCAGAAGGCTCACTGGTAGCATTAGGAGGAGGGTTCAGGCTGTCATCCGGGCACGTGGTGGATACACTCGCTACTGACGCCGGCCACTGCCATTGAGTTCAGGAGATCACAAGTTACATTTTTGTCAGTAATTATCGGCATTGTTTCAGAATGCCCCGTTCCAGCACCATACTTGTCGAGAGAACATTTTTCCCTCAAAAACATTAGTGACAGATATATGTAATTAGGGCCATTAAAATACTGCTTTTTTCACCATTGTGTTGCTTTCATTTGTCAATAGACCATTCTTTGCGCAAACGATCACTTTTGGCCACCTTAAAGATAGCATGAAAGTAATGAGTTTCTATTAACATCACAGGTGAGTGCTCCAGGTGTATAGAATTAAGAACTATTCAAGGCAACAAGACGATGGTAAAAGGATGGGTTAACAGTTGGTGGTGAGATTTCTGTTTTTATGACAAAACGTGTCGATTTTTATTACAAAACTGGTGACCTATCGTCGCCTGAGTGCTATCGTCGCCTGAGTGCTAGAATGTCCTATGTCCCCTAAGGGACATAGGACATTCTAGCTCTCAGGCGACGCTATGTTTATGATGAAACCTAGCGATTTTATTACAAAAGTGGTAAGCTGTGGTATAACCTGGCGATTTTTATAACATAAGTAGAAGCTATGACAAAACTAGTCAATTATTTGGTACAAAAGTAACACGCTTGGCATTTGGGATTAACCCTTTCAACGTTGACGCTCTGGAAGATATCATTTCAAGCAATACTGTCAACGTAAACAAAATGGGCGAAACCATCCTGGATTGTTGAGAGGATCAGTAATAACTTAACCCAACAGCTCTGATCAGTTGTTGGATTAAATTATTACCTAGCATCGCTTCAAATTTTTTGCTGTTTATATCGTCTGCTCATCCACTACCAATTTTTTCTTCTCGTAAAAATTTATGCACACCGAGTTGAAAGAGTTAAGCGTCTTGCCAAAAGGACACAGCGCAGATGACGCAGTCAGGATCAAACCTACGCATGTTTAATCTGGAATCCAATACTCTGGCCAATGATCAATTGCGTCCCCCCTGGTACCCCCAGGAAATTAATATTGACTATTTCGGACATTCGAAGGGTGCAGGATGTGGACTTTTTATGACATATCAAACCTAATTGACAAAAGGTTTCCTGAAAAATAAAAAGTTCTCATTTATTTTTGCTTCCAAAACACATGTTATGGCTCCTAATGGGTGATCTTTTTGCAGTGAATGGCCTCCAGCTTTGTTTAGAAACCAAATAACCACTTTTTCAGTTTTGTAGTGTTTACCTCAAGGTAGATTTATTTGTTTTTTTTTTATTGGGAACGGTGTTAGGCATATAAGAATGCTCTACACACGGACACCCACAGAAAGTTATATGGATTCAACCTACATCGTTCCTTACATTTCAAAATTAATGAACTGACAATAAACTGTTTTAAATAATGTCTTTTATTATGTTCTGGAAATCATTCACCCTCAACATGTGGGCATTTTAACCTTCTTTGGCGGCCTGGAAATAACCCGCGAACGATCGTTTAGGTTACGTGGGGGCGACTTCAGTTGTAAAATACGTGAAGGAACTACAGGTTGCGGCAGAATAAAACAACATGAATAAAATTCTTAATCTCCCTTGTTTGCCTGTCAGACATGATAATGTTTTGGGACTAACGCGGCTCAAAGGTTTAACATTGCATCCACATACGAATAAAACCTGACGTTTTTATCTTAACAGAATTTTCACCAAAACGAATAGCAACAACTAAAGCGCCAAAGCGAGATCGCGCGTTAGTTGTTGCTATAATGATTTAGTGGGAATTCTGTTTCGACGTAAACCGCATGCCTGGCTAAGAAAAAACTGAGAAGGCAGAAAAGCACCACAACACTGTTTTACCACTATGTTATTTTGCGTAACCAACAAGGGGTTACAATATAATCACAGAAGCTCTTTATTTCTAGGCCTGTCCATGCCTCTGTTGGCTCAGGGTGAGTAGTTGCTCCCGTACGTCCCAATGATCCACAGCCTGTGACCTTACAACCTTATGGGACTATGGGATTAATTTTTCACTGATTCTCTGATTCTCTACCCCAGTTTGATGTTTAACGTGTTGTTTCCTCCGAAAAGTGCCAAGTTTACCTCTGTATAAAAAATGTGTGCACATCCTGTTCAGGCGCGTAGCCAGAATATCAAAGTCGGGGGGGGGGGGGGGGCAAGAGTAATATCTAGGGGGCTAGTTCAGCGATCTGAACGTAGCGGCTATCCTCTAGGCAGGGTGGGGGGGGGGGGGGGTAGCCGCTACGTTCAGATCGCTGAACTACTGCGGGGGGGGGGGGGTAGAGAATAGGATGCGCAGCAACATCCGAGCCATGTAGTGGCGAGATGGGGCGAGCACCAGAGGGGGACACCTATCTCGATGGAGAGGGGGCCTCCCCAGGGAAAGTTAGAAATTTGAGACAAATAAACGCAATTTCCTTGACTTTTGAGTCCGTTTGTGTCCACAATTTATAAGTTGTGAAAGGCATCAATAATTAGGCCACATCACCTGGGGGCATCAATGAAATTGGGGTGGGCATGTGTCCCCTCAGCCCCCCCCCCCCCTCCCCCATGGCTACACCACTGATCCTGTTCAATGATATAGAGAGTTATGAGGCAATATACCCTAAAAGTTCCGACTTAAATTTGTGATGCAACGCGGTGACGGATCTTGGACTTAACCATGGGTCATGATGTGAGGGATCATCACGTGTAGTTTGATCCAAGCACGAGAAGGGATATCTCGTTAGCGGGATCTGGAGGTTTCGCCGGAGGAAAGTTTTGGAAAATGCAACTTCAGTGTGGCTTTCCGATGGCTTCTTTGCACATAACCACTATATTTTACATCAGAAACATCCCCCGTAATTGTAGAGATTCGTTCAAATTTTCAAAAAGGAAAGCAGGAGCAATAGCTGTACGCATGGACTATGGTTTGTAGGTTTGTTTTAATGAGGTTTAGCGACAATTTCAACAGCCAAGTGCACAGTCGACGTGTTTTACGCCTTAATCCTTTACCCAACGTAACGGCCAAAACCGGCCAGCGCTATTCTCAAAAATCGCCAATTAATTTTCATTATTTTTTTCATTTTTGTCTCAAAAACATAGGTTATGACCCCTCATTGGAACGAGCTCGTCGAGCTCGTTCCAATGAGGGGTCATAACCTATGTTTTTGAGACAAAAAATGAAAAAGATTAGTTATTCAAAAATTTTTTTTGCAAGCGTCCTCTGCTTTTCATGTTAGGTAAAGGGTTAATACACAGATCAAATCGGCGGGATAAAGGGTCTCGCCCAAGGACATCACGCAGATGGCGCAGATTTTTTTTCTTTGGTGAGTCTTTATTCGTATTTATTATTTTGTAATAATAATTCTTCGACCTTCCGCTGATTTGTCGCGGTCCTCCAACGAGGAGGCCTACATTAACTCAGTCCCTCGCCGGGCTATTCATCCCCCACTCTCCCTCCTAATCTCCCAGCGTTCAGTCAATTCCCCAGGATTACGTTTCTGAATGACCAGAATCTTAAAAAGTCTTTATTGTTTTATTAAATTGTGCTGGGTGAGAGTTAACCACTGGCGTGAAGACTTCTTGTTTTCCATTCCATTATCAATTCATGCATCTGCATGGGTGGTGTGAACTCCACTGTACTTCAATTTCTGTAAAATAAACAAATATAAAACATATACAGAAAACATCACTTTACCCTTTACCTAACACGAAAAGCAGACGACACTAGCAAACAAAATGTTTGAATAACTAATTGTTTTCATTTTTTGTCTCAAAAACATAGGTTATGACGTATCATTGGAAAGAGCTCGACGAGCACGTTCCGGCGAGGGGTCATAACCTATGTTTTTGAGACAAAAAATGAAAAAATAATGAAAATTAATTGGCGATTTTTAGAATAGCGCTGGCCGGTTTTGGGCGTTTTGTTGGGTAAAGGGTTAATGCAATACTGGTTACTAGTACAGTACGTGGAGAGTGGATTGTTACGAAATCACCCGCGGAGTGGAGTTATCACCCAAATTATAACTTTCAAATTTTATACATATGGACAAAAAACACAAGCAATCTTTCAGCCAATGAACTTCCGGGTTTAACTTTGCCTGTGCTTGTTATGCTTTGCAACAAATTCGCAATTATTGCTTGGGTGGAATCTCCACTCTGCGGGTGATTTAGTGATAGTACACTCTCCACGTACTGTATATTCTGTTTCCAGCAAAAATATCCGACACCGAGTTATTTAACATAATCCATTTGAAAAATGTACTGTTTACTGCATGTTGAAGGTTGCCACGGTAATGTGTATGTTTATTTTACCGGCCTTTGAGGTCACTTTCCACATCTATGGCTATGTCACAACACAAGTTTAAAGTAAAGTTTTGTGGGTTCTTTATATCTTTATTGCCCACTTTAAGGGACTCTCGCCACAGACAATGGATACCAGGACCCATTAAATCATCTTGTAGAGGTTGGATCCAGAAATGTCTGTCAACTGAAATGGGCCATGAACTGCGAAAAGGGGCCCCAGAGGTTAAAAATTCGAAATTGAGTTAGAGTTACATCTCCACTCTCCTGAAATCGAGGATTCCAACAGAGTTTACTTTAGGTTCACCTGACATTTATGAATGGGTCAATGCAATGATTTAAACTTTCAATTTATTATTGAAATGTCAGTGGTCAATAGAATCTTTGGTAGAGCTGTGTGGTTTTTCGGTTTTCCGGTTCGGTTGTAGTTTTTGCGACAAACTGGAAAACAGAACCCCAAGCCACAGCAAAATCAGCCAAACAGTTTACTGTTTTTGTGCATAAACTGGTCAAACTACCTTAGTGGGGGTGGGGGAGCCGTATATAGTGTTTATATAACTTTCATTCGTTTACAGCTATCGCCAAAATGTGGTAGCAGACTTTCATGAATCACTGGGACCTTCTTCTACCAATTGTGGAAATCTAAAGTCTTTATTTTAAATTGTAATTTATTCCTAACGGGGGGGGGGGGGGGGTTGTACTTCCAACCAGATCATCTCAAAAGTTTGACAAAATTGTTTTTTGCAGTTTCGCAGCAATACTTAAGTTCATCTCTTACGGAAGGATTGCAATAAAAACCTTTCGAGTTTTATATTCCAATGTTAGAAGAATAACCGTTTTTAACCCTTCCTAACGAAAAAGAAAGCCCATCAACCCTTATTCACAAAAATCACAATTCATGCTTCATTATATTCCATTTTTCCTAAAAAACATAGCCCCCAAACATATACCCCCCAGTAGAAGAGCACGTACACTGAAGCCTAAATATTTATTTATTAGTGTTTACGGTCACATATTTCTGCAGAGTGGCTAATTGTGACCGCAACATGGATATAAAGTCAAGTACAACCCTTATTTTTTCACATATTGCCGATGTAGAGGACTTCCACCCCAGACATTGGTTTACCACAGTAAACAAGCACTGCTTCACTTCACTTCGTCTTGACCAGATAGCCGGTGTGAGCATTTATGTAATAAGGTTATCAACATGGTGATATGTGGAGTCTACGCATGCGCGGAGCGTGGTGTTACGAAGACACGTGTTTCCGCCGTGTAAATACCTTTTACTTGTGGAGGCCACCTTGGTTTCTATGGTAGCATGTGGTTACTCTGCAACTGAAAATCTTACAATAGGGCGGGGTGTGCTTGGGGTATTGTCTGAGAGTGTGGGTAGTTGTTCGATAGAATGTGAAAATATCTATTTAAACAAACAACCCGACAACTAACTAAAGTCATCAAAACGAAATGGACATGAAATTCACCTTCTTTGTCATACAATGCTGACAGTTTTCTTGGCTTTAGAAAATGTAATACTTTTTGTACGGTTTCTTTTTCTTTCTCCTTCTTCTTCTTCTTCTTCTTCTTCTTTCTTCTTCTTCTTCTTCTTCTTCTTCTTCTTCTTCTTCTTCTTCTCGTGTCTTCTGTCTTCTAAGCATTCATGACAGTGAAATTGCTGTTACCGATTATTATGTTTTAATGATTGCGGTGCATTTCATCTCGTGAAACATGATGATTCTGGTGAATAGCGTACCCCAAACACATCCACTCATCCAGGTAAGCATGCTACCCACGAATGTCACAAAAAACACTATCATCCACATGAAATATATGGATATAAAACAAGAAAATGTGTCACTTCTTTTGTCATTAAATGTTGATATGGCAAGGAGGAGACTGTCAGATGTACTAAGATGGCAAACCGTTGGCATGCATGCAACAAGCATGTCATTCAAAGCTATTGGAAGGCAACTTGGCTATAATCACCAGCAGACTGGCACGCCTCGTTAAGCGTGAACCCTTTGCTTCAAGTGGGGTTTTGAAACGCCTTTAGCTCCCCAACAGGCGTTTGTGCAACAGAACTGTCCGAAACCGTCTCAAACCGCTGGTTATGAGGTCCAGAAGGGTCATCAAGCGTCCAGCTCTGTCCGATCAGCATCAAAGACGACGTTTCGACGTTTGGAGTGGTGTATGGCACGACAACATTGGAATCTCAGGACGTGGAGGAGAGTCCATGGTCAGACGATAGTAGGTTCCTGCTTCACGTCACAGATGGTCGCATGAGAGTATGGAGGCACAGAAATACTGCTTACGTGCCCAGGAACATCAAACCTACCGTTCCTTATGGTGGAGGATCAATAATGATCTGGGGATGCCTCTCTCATGATTGTAAACTTGATATGATGACTACGTTGGAATCTCAGTGGTCATCAGTAAATCCGGGACATTCTCAGTCCGGTTGTCGTGCCTCATTTTGACAACCACCCATTGGCTACTCGTCCTGTATTCATGCACGACCATGCAAAGACACATCGTTCCCATGCTGTGAGAGCATTCCTTCAGAACAAATCTATTACAACACTACCTTGGCCTGCAATGAGCCCCGATTTGAATCCCTTAGAACACATCTGGGAATTTCTTGGACGTCGTGTGCAAGCACGGGATCCGCCTGCACAGAATTTGGCCGATTTGGAAGCTGCATTGCACGAGGAGTGGTAGCAGTTGCCTCTAGACTTATCAGAAGGCTCACTGGTAGCATTAGGAGGAGGGTTCAGGCTGTCATCCGGGCACGTGGTGGATACACTCGCTACTGACGCCGGCCACTGCCATTGAGTTCAGGAGATCACAAGTTACATTTTTGTCAGTAATTACCGGCATTGTTTCAGAATGCCCCGTTCCAGCACCATACTTGTCGAGAGAACATTTTTCCCTCAAAAACATTAGTGACAGATATATGTAATTAGTGCCATTAAAATACTGCTTTTTTCACCATTGTGTTGCTTTCATTTGCCAATAGACCATTCTTTGCGCAAACGATCACTTTTGGCCACCTTAAAGATAGCATGAAAGTAATGAGTTTCTCTTAACATCACAGGTGGGTGCTCCAGGTGTATAGAATTAAGAACTATTCAAGGCAACAAGACGATGGTAAAAGGATGGGTTAACTGAACTAAAGGCCAACAGTTGGTGGTGAGATTTCTGTTTTTATGACAAAACGTGTCGATTTTTATTACAAAACTGGTGACCTATCGTCGCCTGAATGCTATCGTCGCCTGAGTGCTATCGTCGCCTGAGTGCTAGAATGTCCTATGTCCCCTAAGGGACATAGGACATTCTAGCTCTCAGGCGACGCTATGTTTATGATGAAACCTAGCGATTTTATTACAAAAGTGGTAAGCTGTGGTATAACCTGGCGATTTTTATAACATAAGTGGAAGCTATGACAAAACTAGTCAATTATTTGGTACAAAAGTAACACGCTTGGCATTTGGGATTAACCCTTTCAACGTTGACGCTCTGGAAGATATCATTTCAAGCAATACTGTCAACGTAAACAAAATGGGCGAAACCATCCTGGATTGTTGAGAGGGTCAGTAATAACTTAACCCAACAGCTGTGATGAGCTGTTGGATTAAATTATTACCTAGCATCGCTTCAAATTTTTTGCTGTTTATATCGTCTGCTCATCCACTACCAATTTTTTCTTCTCGTAAAAATTTATGCACACCGAGTTGAAAGAGTTAAGCGTCTTGCCAAAAGGACACAGCGCAGATGACGCAGTCAGGATCAAACCTACGCATGTTTAATCTGGAATCCAATGCTCTGGCCAATGATCAATTGCGTCCCCCCAGGAAATTAATATTGACTATTTCGGACATTCGAAGGGTGCAGGATGTGGACTTTTTATGACATATCAAACCTAATTGGCAAAAGGTTTCCTGAAAAATAAAAAGTTCTCATTTATTTTTGCTTCCAAAACACATGTTATGGCTCCTAATGGGTGATATTTTTGCAGTGAATGGCCTCCAGCTTTGTTTAGAAACCAAATAACCACTTTTTCAGTTTTGTGGTGTTTACCTCAAGGTAGATTTATTTGTTTTTTTTATTGGGAACGGTGTTAGGCATATAAGAATGCTCTACACACGGCCACCCACAGAAAGTTATACGGATTCAACCTACATCGTTCCTTACATTTCAAAATTAATGAACTGACAATAAACTGTTTTAAATAATGTCTTTTATTATATACTGGAAATCATTCACCCTCAACATGTGAGCATTTTAACCTTCTTTGGCGGCCTGGAAATAACCCGCGAACGATCGTTTAGGTTACGTTGGGGCGACTTCAGTTGTAAAATACGTGAAGGAACTACAGGTTGCGGCAGAATAAAACAACATGAATAAAATTCTTAATCTCCCTTGTTTGCCTGTCAGACATGATAATGTTTTGGGACTAACGCGGCTCAAAGGTTTAACATTGCATCCACATACGAATAAAACCTGACGTTTTTATCTTAACAGAATTTTCACCAACACGAATAGCAACAACTAACGCGCGATCTCGCTTTGGCGAGATCGCGCGTTAGTTGTTGCTATAATGATTTAGTGGGAATTCTGTTTCGACGTAAACCGCATGCCTGGCTAAGAAAAAACTGAGAAAGCAGAAAAGCACCACAACACTGTTTTACCACTATGTTATTTTGCGTAACCAACAAGGGATTACAATATAATCACAGAAGCTCTTTATTTCTAGGCCTGTCCATGCCTCTGTTGGTTCAGGGTGAGTAGTTGCTCCCGTACGTCCCAATGATCCACAGCCTGTGACCTTACAACCTTATGGGACTATGGGATTAATTTTTCACTGATTCTCTACCCCAGTTTGATGTTTAACGTGTTGTTTGCTCCGAAGAGTGCCAAGTTTACCTCTGTATTAAAAATGTGTGCACATCCTGTTCAGGCGCGTAGCCAGAATATCAAAGTCGGGGGGGGGGGGGGGGCAAGAGTAATATCTAGGGGCTAGTTCAGCGATCTGAACGTAGCGGCTATCCTCTAGGCAGGGGGGGGGGGTAGCCGCTACGTTCAGATCGCTGAACTACTGCGGGGGGGGGGGGGTGTAGAGAATAGGATGCGCAGCAACATCCGAGCCATGTAGAGGCGAGATGGGGCGAGCACCAGAAGGGGACACCTATCTCGCTGGAGAGGGGGCCTCCCCAGGGAAAAATTTTGAAATTTGAGACAAATAAACGCAATTTCCTTGACTTTTGAGTCCGTTTGTGTCCACAATTTATAAGTTGTGAAAGGCTTCAATAATTAGGCCACCTCACCTGGGGGCATTAATGAAATTGGGGGTGGGCATGTGTCCCCTCATCCCCCCCCTCCCCCATGGCTACGATACTGATCCTGTTCAATGATATAGAGAGTTATGAGGCAATATACCCTAAAAGTTCCGACTTAAATTTGTGATGCAACGCGGTGACGGATCTTGGACTAAACCATGGGTCATGATGTGAGGGATCATCACGCGTAGTTTGATCCAAGCACGAGATGGGATATCTCGTCAGCGGGATCTGGAGGTTTCGCCGGAGGAAAGTTTTGGAAAATGCAACTTCAGTGTGGCTTTCCGATGGCTTCTTTGCACATAACCACTATATTTTACATCAGAAACATCCCCCGTAATTGTAGAGACTCGTTCAAATTTTCAAAAAGGAAAGCAGGAGCAATAGCTGTACGCATGGACTATGGTTTGTAGGTTTGTTTTAATGAGGTTTAGCGACAATTTCAACAGCCATGGTCACATCGGATAGTTTTATGGCTGGAGGAAGCCGGAGTACCCGGAGAGAACCACAGAGCAGCGGCGGGCAACTGCCAGACTCGTCAGCTTGCTAATTCAGTATAAGCAGAGTTAGCAGCGGTTGAAGACAAGTGCACAGTCGACGTGTTTTACGCCTTAATCCTTTACCCAACGTAACGGCCAAAACCGGCCAGCGCTATTCTCAAAAATCGCCAATTAATTTTCATTATTTTTTTCATTTTTGTCTCAAAAACATAGGTTATGACCCCTCATTGGAACGAGCTCGTCGAACTCGTTCCAATGAGGGGTCATAACCTATGTTTTTGAGACAAAAAATGAAAAAGATTAGTTATTCAAAAAATTTTTTTGCAAGCGTCCTCTGCTTTTCATGTTAGGTAAAGGGTTAATACACAGATCAAATCGGCGGGATAAAGGGTCTCGCCCAAGGACATCATGCAGATGGCGCAGATTTTTTTTCTTTGGTGAGTCTTTATTCGTATTTATTATTTTGTAATAATAATTCTTCGACCTTCCGCTGATTTGTCGCGGTCCTCTAACGAGGAGGCCTACATTAACTCAGTCCCTCGCCGGGCTATTCCTCACTCACTCTCCCTCCTAATCTCCCAGCGTTCAGTCAATTCCCCAGGATTACGTTTCTGAATGACCAGAATCTTAAAAAGTTTTTATTGTTTTATTAAATTGTGCTGGGTGAGAGTTAACCACTGGCGTGAAGACTTCTTGTTTTCCATTCCATTATCAATTCATGCATCTGCATGGGTGGTGTGAACTCCACTGTACTTCAATTTCTGTAAAATAAACAAATATAAAACATATACAGAAAACATCACTTTACCCTTTACCTAACATGAAAAGCAGACGACACTAGCAAACAAAATGTTTGAATAACTAATTGTTTTCATTTTTTGTCTCAAAAACATAGGTTATGACGTATCATTGGAAAGAGCTCGACGAGCTCGTTCCGGCGAGGGGTCATAACCCATGTTTTTGAGACAAAAAATGAAAAAATAATGAAAATTAATTGGCGATTTTTAGAATAGCGCTGGCCGGTTTTGGGCGTTTCGTTGGGCAAAGGGTTAATGCAATACTGGTTACTAGTACAGTACGTGGAGAGTGGATTGTTACGAAATCACCCGCGGAGTGGAGTTATCACCCAAACTATAACTTTCAAATTTTATACATATGGACAAAAAACACAAGCAATCTTTCAGCCAATGGACTTCCGGGTTTAACTTTGCCTGTGCTTGTTAAGCTTTGCAACAAATTTGCAATTATTGCTTGGGTGGAATCTCCACTCTGCGGGTGATTTAGTGATAGTACACTCTCCACGTACTGTATATTCTGTTTCCAGCAAAAATATCCGACACCGAGTTATTTAACATAATCCATTTGAAAAATGTTCTGTTTACTGCATGTTGAAGGTTGCCACGGTAATGTGTATGTTTATTTTACCGGCCTTTGAGGTCGCTTTCCACTTCTATGGCTATGTCACAACACAAGTTTAAAGTAAAGTTTCGTGGGTTCTTTATATCTTTACTGCCCACTTTAAGGGACTCTCGCCACAGACAATGAATACCAGGACCCATTAAATCATCTTGTAGAGGTTGGGTCCAGAAATGTCTGTCAACTGAAATGGGCCATGAACTGCGAAAAGGGGCCCCAGAGGTTAAAAATTCGAAATTGAGTTAGAGTTACATCTCCACTCTCCTGAAATCGAGGATTCCAACAGAGTTTACTTTAGGTTCATCTGACATTTATGAATGGGTCAATGCAATGATTTAAACTTTCAATTTATTATTGAAATGTCAGTGGTCAATAGAATCTTTGGTAGAGCTGAGCGGTTTTTCGGTTTTCCGGTTCGGTTCTGGTTTTTGCAACAAACTGGAAAACAGAACCCCAAGCCACAGCAAAATCAGCCAAACAGTTTACTGTTTTTGTGCATAAACTGGTCAAACTACCTTAGTGGGGGTGGGGGTGGGGGAGCCGTATATAGTGTTTATATAACTTTCATTCGTTTACAGCTATCGCCAAAATGTGGTAGCAGACTTTCATGAATCAAAGGGACCTTCTTCTACCAATTGTGGAAATCTAAAGTCTTTATTTTAAATTGTAATTTATTCCTAACGGGGGGGGGGGGGGGGGGGTACTTCCAACCAGAACATCTCAAAAGTTTGACAAAATTGTTTTTTGCAGTTTCGCAGCAATACTTAAGTTCATCTCTTACGAAAGGATTGCAATAAAAACCTTTCGAGTTTTATATTCCAATGTTAGAAGAATAACCGTTTTTAACCCTTCCTAACGAAAAAGAAAGCCCATCAACCCTTATTCACAAAAATCACAATTCATGCTTTATTATATTTCATTTTTCCTAAAAAACATAGCCCCCAAACATATACCCCCCAGTAGAAGAGCACGTACACTGAAGCCTAAATATTTATTTATTAGTGTTTACGGTCACATATTTCTGCAGAGTGGCTAATTGTGACCGCAACATGGATATAAAGTCAAGTACAACCAATAGTTTATACACATGTTGCCGATGTAGAGGACTTCCACCCCTGACATTGGTTTACCACAGTAAACAAGCACTGCTTCACTTCACTTCGTCTTGACCAGATAGCCGGTGTGAGCAGTTATGTTATAAGGTCATCAACATGGTGATATGTGGAGTCTACGCATGCGCGGAGCGTGGTGTTACGAAGACACGTGTTTCCGCCGTGTAAATATCTTTTACTTTTGGAGGCCACCTTGGTTTCTATGGTAGCATGTGGTTACTCTGCAACTGAAAATCTTACAATAGGGCGGGGTGTGCTTGGGGTATTGTCTGAGAGTGTGGGTAGTTGTTCGATAGAATGTGAAAATATCTATTTAAACAAACAACCCGACAGCTAACTAAAGTCATCAAAACGAAATGGACATGAAATTCACCTTCTTTGTCATACAATGCTGACAGTTTTCTTGGCTTTAGAAAATGTAATGCTTTTTGTACGGTTTCTTTTTCTTTCTTCTTCTTCTTCTTCTTCTTCTTCTTCTTCTTCTCGTGTCTTCTGTCTTCTAAGCATTCATGACAGTGAAATTGTTGTTACTCATTATTATGTTTTAATGATTGCGGTGCATTTTATCTCGTGAAACATGATGATTCTGGTGAATAGCGTACCCCAAACACATCCACTCATCCAGGTAAGCATGCTACCCACGAATGTCACAAAAAACACTATCATCCACATGAAATATATGGATATAAAACAAGAAAATGTGTCACTTCTTTTGTCAGTAAATGTTGATATGGCAAGGAGGAGACTGTCAGAGGTACTAAGATGGCAAACCGTTGGCATGCATGCAACAAGCATGTCATTCAAAGCTATTGGAAGGCAACTTGGCTATAATCACCAGCAGACTGGCACGCCTCGTTAAGCGTGAACCCTTTGCTTCAAGTGGGGTTTTGAAACGCCTTTAGCTCCCCAACAGGCGTTTGTGCAACAGAACTGTCCGAAACCGTCTCAAACCGCTGGTTATGAGGTCCAGAAGGGTCATCAAACGTCCAGCTCTGTCCGATCAGCATCAAAGACGACGTTTGGAGTGGTGTATGGCACGACAACATTGGAATCTCAGGACGTGGAGGAGAGTCCATGGTCAGACGATAGTAGATTCCTGCTTCACGTCACAGATGGTCGCATGAGAGTATGGAGGCACAGAAATACTGCTTACGTGCCCAGGAACATCAAACATACCGTTCCTTATGGTGGAGGATCAATAATGATCTGGGGATGCCTCTCTCATGATTGTAAACTTGATATGGTGACTACGTTGGAATCTCAATGGTCATCAGTAAATCCGGGACATTCTCAGTCCGGTTGTCGTGCCTCATTTTGACAACCACCCATTGGCTACTCGTCCTGTATTCATGCACGACCATGCAAAGACACATCGTTCCCATGCTGTGAGAGCATTCCTTCAGAACAACTCTATTACAACACTACCTTGGCCTGCAATGAGCCCCGATTTGAATCCCTTAGAACACATCTGGGAATTTCTTGGACGTCGTGTGCAAGCACGGGATCCGCCTGCACAGAATTTGGCCGATTTGGAAGCTGCATTGCACGAGGAGTGGTAGCAGTTGCCTCTAGACTTATCAGAAGGCTCACTGGTAGCATTAGGAGGAGGGTTCAGGCTGTCATCCGGGCACGTGGTGGATACACTCGCTACTGACGCCGGCCACTGCCATTGAGTTCAGGAGATCACAAGTTACATTTTTGTCAGTAATTACCGGCATTGTTTCAGAATGCCCCGTTCCAGCACCATACTTGTCGAGAGAACATTTTTCCCTCAAAAACATTAGTGACAGATATATGTAATTAGTGCCATTAAAATACTGCTTTTTTCACCATTGTGTTGCTTTCATTTGTCAATAGACCATTCTTTGCGCAAACGATCACTTTTGGCCATCTTAAAGATAGCATTAAAGTAATGAGTTTCTATTAACATCACAGGTGGGTGCTCCAGGTGCATAGAATTAAGAACTATTCAAGGCAACAAGACGATGGTAAAAGGATGGGTTAACTGAACTAAAGGCCAACAGTTGGTGGTGAGATTTCTGTTTTTATGACAAAACGTGTCGATTTTTATTACAAAACTGGTGACCTATCGTCGCCTGAGTGCTATCGTCGCCTGAGTGCTAGAATGTCCTATGTCCCCTAAGGGACATAGGACATTCTAGCTCTCAGGCGACGCTATGTTTATGATGAAACCTAGCGATTTTATTACAAAAGTGGTAAGCTGTGGTATAACCTGGCGATTTTTATAACATAAGTGGAAGCTATGACAAAACTAGTCAATTATTTGGTACAAAAGTAACACGCTTGGCATTTGGGATTAACCCTTTCAACGTTGACGCTCTGGAAGATATCATTTCAAGCAATACTGTCAACGTAAACAAAATGGGCGAAACCATCCTGGATTGTTGAGAGGGTCAGTAAAAACTTAACCCAACAGCTCTGATGAGCTGTTGGATTAAATTATTACCTAGCATCGCTTCAAATTTTTTGCTGTTTATATCGTCTGCTCATCCACTACCAATTTTTTCTTCTCGTAAAAATTTATGCACACCGAGTTGAAAGAGTTAAGCGTCTTGCCAAAAGGACACAGCGCAGATGACGCAGTCAGGATCAAACCTACGCATGTTTAATCTGGAATCCAATGCTCTGGCCAATGATCAATTGCGTCCCCCCAGGAAATTAATATTGACTATTTCGGACATTCGAAGGGTGCAGGATGTGGACTTTTTATGACATATCAAACCTAATTGACAAAAGGTTTCCTGAAAAATAAAAAAGTTCTCATTTATTTTTGCTTCCAAAACACATGTTATGGCTCCTAATGGGTGATATTTTTGCAGTGAATGGCCTCCAGCTTTGTTTAGAAACCAAATAACCACTTTTTCAGTTTTGTGGTGTTTACCTCAAGGTAGATTTATTTGTTTTTTTTATTGGGAACGGTGTTAGGCATATACGAATGCTCTACACACGGACACCCACAGAAAGTTATACGGATTCAACCTACATCGTTCCTTACATTTCAAAATTAATGAACTGACAATAAACTGTTTTAAATAATGTCTTTTATTATATACTGGAAATCATTCACCCTCAACATGTGGGCATTTTAACCTTCTTTGGCGGCCTGGAAATAACCCGCGAACGATCGTTTAGGTTACGTTGGGGCGACTTCAGTTGTAAAATACGTGAAGGAACTACAGGTTGCGGCAGAATAAAACAACATGAATAAAATTCTTAATCTCCCTTGTTTGCCTGTCAGACATGATAATGTTTTGGGACTAACGCGGCTCAAAGGTTTAACATTGCATCCACATACGAATAAAACCTGACGTTTTTATCTTAAGAGAATTTTCACCAACACGAATAGCAACAACTAACGCGCGATCTCGCTTTGGCGAGATCACGCGTTAGTTGTTGCTATAATGATTTAGTGGGAATTCTGTTTCGACGTAAACCGCATGCCTGGCTAAGAAAAAACTGAGAAGGCAGAAAAGCACCACAACACTGTTTTACCACTATGTTATTTTGCGTAACCAACAAGGGGTTACAATATAATCACAGAAGCTCTTTATTTCTAGGCCTGTCCATGCCTCTGTTGGCTCAGGGTGAGTAGTTGCTCCCGTACGTCCCAATGATCCACAGCCTGTGACCTTACAACCTTATGAGACTATGGGATTAATTTTTCACTGATTCTCTACCCCAGTTTGATGTTTAACGTGTTGTTTGCTCCGAAGAGTGCCAAGTTTACCTCTGTATAAAAAATGTGTGCACATCCTGTTCAGGCGCGTAGCCAGAATATCAAAGTCGGGGGGGGGGGGGGGGGGGGGGGGGGGGGGCAAGAGTAATATCTAGGGGCTAGTTCAGCGATCTGAACGTAGCGGCTATCCTCTAAGCAGGGGGGGGGGGGGGTAGCCGCTACGTTCAGATCGCTGAACTACTGCGGGGTAGAGAATAGGATGCGCAGCAACATCCGAGCCATGTAGTGGCGAGATGGGGCGAGCACCAGAGGGAGACACCTATCTCGCTAGAGAGGGGGCCTCCCCAGGGAAAAAGTTTGAAATTTGAGACAAATAAACGCAATTTCCTTGACTCTTGAGTCCGTTTGTGTCCATAATTTATAAGTTGTGAAAGGCATCAATAATTAGGCCACATAACTTGGGGGGCATCAATAAAATTGGGGGTGGGCATGTGTCCCCTCAGCTCCCCCCCCCCCTCCCCCATAGCTACGCCACTGAACCTGTTCAATGATATAGAGAGTTATGAGGCAATATACCCTAAAAGTTCCGACTTAAATTTGTGATGCAACGCGGTGACGGATCTTGGACTTAACCATGGGTCATGATGTGAGGGATCATCACGCGTAGTTTGATCCAAACACGAGATGGGATATCTCGTCAGCGGCATCTGGAGGTTTCGCCGGAGGAAAGTTTTGGAAAATGCAACTTCAGTGTGGCTTTCCGATGGCTTCTTTGCACATAACCACTATATTTTACATCAGAAAGCAGGAGCTATAGCTGTACGCATGGACTATGGTTTGTAGGTTTGTTTTAATGAGGTTTAGCGACAATTTCAACAGCCATGGTCACATTGGATAGTTTTATGGCTGGAGGAAGCCGGAGTACCCGGAGAGAACCACAGAGCAGCGGCGGGCAACTGCCAGACTCGTCAACTTGCTAATTCAGTATAAGCAGAGTTAGCAGCGGTTGAAGACAAGTGCACAGTCGACGTGTTTTACGCCTTAGTACACAGATCAAATCGGCGGGATAAAGGGTCTCGCCCAAGGACATCACGCAGATGGTGCAGATTTTTTTTCTTTGGTGAGTCTTTATTCGTATTTATTATTTTGTAATAATAATTCTTCGACCTTCCGCTAATTTGTCGCGGTGCTCTAACGAGGAGGCCTGCATTAACTCAGTCCCTCGCCGGGCTATTCCTCCCCCACTCTCCCTCCTAATCTTCCAGCGTTCAGTCAATTCCCCAGGATTACGTTTTTGAATGACCAGAATCTTAAAAAGTTTTTATTGTTTTATTAAATTGTGCTGGGTGAGAGTTAACCACTGACGTGAAGACTTCTTGTTTTCCATTCCATTATCAATTCATGCATCTCCATGGGTGGTGTGAACTCCACTGTACTTCAATTTCTGTAAAATAAACAAATATAAAACATATACAGAAAACATCACTTTACCCTTTACCTAACATGAAAAGCAGACGACACTAGCAAACAAAATGTTTGAATAACTAATTGTTTTCATTTTTTGTCTCAAAAACATAGGTTATAACGCATCATTGGAACGAGTGGATTGTTAATAAATCACCCGTGGAGTGGAGTTATCACCCAAACTATAACTTTCAAATTTTATACATATGGACAAAAAACACAAGCCATGTTTCAGCCAAAGGACCTCCGGATTTAACTTTGCCTGTGCTTGTTATGCTTTGCAACAAATTTGCAATTATTGTTTGGGTGGAATCTCCACTCTGTGGGTGATTTAGTGATAATACACTCTCCACGTTTTGTATATTCTGTTTTCAGCAAAAATATCCGACACCAAGTTATTTAACATAATCCATTTGAAAAATGTACTGTTTACTGCATGTTGAAGGTTGCCACGGTAATGTGTATGTTTATTTTACCGGCCTTTGAGGTCACTTTCCACATCTATGGCTATGTCACAACACAAGTTTAAAGTAAAGTTTCGTGGGTTCTTTATATCTTTACTGCCCACTTTAAGGGACTCTCGCCACAGACATTGGATACCATGACCCACTAAATCATCTTGTAGAGGTGGGGTCCAGAAATGTCTGTCAACTGAAATGGGCCATGAGCTGCGAAAAGGGACCTCAGGGGTCAAAAATTCGAAATTGAGTTAGAGTTACATCTCCACTCTCCTGAAATCGAGGATTCCAACAGAGTTTACTTTAGGTTCAACTGACATTTATGAATGGGTCAATGCAATGATTTAAACTTTCAATTTATTTTTGAAATGTCAGTGGTCAATAGAATCTTTGGTAGAGCTGTGTGGTTTTTCGGTTTTCCGGTTCGGTTCTGGTTTTTGCGACAAACTGGAAAACAGAACCCCAAGCCACAGCAAAATCAGCCAAACAGTTTACTGTTTTGTGCATAAACTGGTCAAACTACCTTAGTGGGGGTGGGGGAGCCGTATATAGTGTTTATATAACTTTCATTCGTTTACAGCTATCGCCAAAATGTGGTAGCAGACTTCCATGAATCAAAGGGACCTTCTTCTACCAATTGTGGAAATCTAAAGTCTTTATTTTAAATTGTAATTTATTCACAGGTACAGGGTCCCGCTGATTTCACATTCAGGTCAAATCGAAACCTCAATTAAATCAGGCAGATGATTCGAATCGAATCCTGAAACGAATTTTACAGTTTTTTCAGGTTGTAAATATCGTCCTTTCTTAACCCTTTACCTAACATGAAAAGCAGACGACACTTGCAAAAATAATTCTTGAATAACTAATTTTTTTCATTTTTTGTCTCAAAAACATAGGTTATGACCCCTCGTTGGAACGAGCTCGACGAGCTCGTTCCAACGAGGGGTCATAACCTATGTTTTTGAGTTAAAAAATGAAAAAAATAATGAAAATTAATTGGCGATTTTTGAGAATAGCGCTGGCCGGTTTTGACGTTACGTTAGGTAAAGGGTTAACCCTTTGAACACGACAGGCCGCTTTACCGAACATGATACGTCATAATTCCATTAAGAGGGATGGCTGTTTGGTGAATGTGTGAGTTGACCAATCAATATGTTCAACGTGCAGCCCTAATTCATGAAGTAGATAGTTGCTCAGTGAATTTGTGTGGTAGACCATCACGATTTTCAGACCCAAGACTGAACGTTGAAAATATTGATTGATCTTCCCCCAAGTAACGAATATAGACTCCAATTTATGGCTCTGAACAGGCATTGAATATATCATTAGGGGTCATAGGGTTAAGCTATTATATCCAGGTAACGTAAAGGAAAATGAGTTTTCAAGCCGGCCTTAAAATAAGCAGCCTGACATTTGCAGAATGGGGTCCCCAGCTGGTGAATTTGATGATGCTATCCCATACAGTGGGCCAATTTAACCTCTGGGTACCTCTTTCTGTTTAGTTTTGAGACCCCGATTCAGACTGAGGTTCACAGGGGGTAACTTTAGTGATTCTACTCTGCTATGCAGGGTAGCATCACTAAATTCACCCACTGGGGACCTCATTTTGCAGATGACAGTCTGCTTATTTTCCGGCTTGCTTTCAAGTTGACCGATACTGAAAACGAACTGAAGCAATGGAGTATTGATGTTTATACCATGGTGGAGATAAATATACAATCTACAAAAATGGGGGTGGGGGTATAGGAGGAGTGAACTTTCAGATGCATTTTAGTAACTTTACGACTTTGGGAAAACATGTTTCTCTTTCTCGCCTACTTTTGAACGCAATAGGGATACGGGAATTACAACTATTATTTACGTAGTAAATGTATTGGCACACACCACGATTACAAATACCTATACTCTGACGCTTTTTGCTCTTTCAAAATAGCTGTTTTGAAATCGTTTATTGACATATATCTTAACCATGAAATTTTCCCAGAATATCAAGAAAAACGGGAATTTTCATTGCAAGACATTTTCTGCGCATGTTTTGTGACAGTAGTTAATATTTTATTTAATTATCCCTTGAGCAATTTCCATTTTTTATTTTTTGAGTGAGTATGTTTGTCTATGTGCAGGCCTGATGGTTGTCCAAATACGGCATCACACGTGACCTCAAAATAGACTTTGACTTAGATTCTTTATTTTGCAGTATACATTATACAGTTTATTTAAGAAATAACTGTTGTTTTCCTTCGGTTTATGCGATATAAACCGAAAATTTTCAGCACAAGCTTCATAACTCGCGTAGCGAGTTATGATTAAGCTTGTGCTGAAAATTTTCGGTTTATATCGCATAAACCGAAGGAAAACAACAGTTATTTCTTATAATTTAATCCGGCTGTAATATTAAAATATAAAAACTATGTGTACGAGAACGAAAACTTTTAATTTTCGCAAAAGACAACAGTCAAACTCAGGAAAGTGTGCCACAAACAGGTCACGTCAATCATTGTCAAATTGTTTGTTGTTTTGATTTTCGATCGCAGACGACAGATATTTAGCAAGTCGCGTAGCAATATCATTAAAAACATTTTTTTCAAGTTCCCTCAAAATCACGTTTGGGTGTATGATCTTTTATTAGTCTCCCATTTCGGTATATTTTATTAAATTCAATTGTTCCCGAGAAATTATCATTATATTCTCCCTGACTAGAGGCGATGAAAAATCGATCATTGATCTTTGTTTACAAGCTTGTTATCCATCTATCAGTCTGCCGTCACGCCCTCACGGTGACAAATGGATCGAGTGGGCGAGGCTTCCAAAGTCTTCAAAGTTGGATCGGATGTACGAACGTGGAGAGACATTCCACATCATGACGTGATTTGGTTTATACGATTTTGACGACTTTCACTCTGCATGCTTTCAACCAATCAAACGCAGAGACGGGGCAAATGATTAAATTATATATACATATATATTTGATTACAATCGTGTGAAAGTAGCAGTATACGAAATATAACAAGAAGAAAAAGCTTTTCCCTTGAACAAACCGAAAACACTTTGATTACTTTGTTCAAACATGAACTCAGTACCCAACTCGCCGTGTTTGTTGTTCTTGCATTGTTTCTGGATATCCGAAGCCGTATATAGTGTTTACATAACTTTCATCCGTTTACAGCTATCACCAAAAAGTGGTAGCAGACTTTCATGAATCACTGGGACCTTCTTCTACCAATTCAGTTGAAGACATGTATTCGTGCAGATTCTATGCAAAACAACCTTCATTTTGGTGTACAATGCGCCTGTGTTATTCGGAGAGTACACTGCAAAAAATATGGGTTCTCTTTAGAACCAAAACTGGTTCTAACCTTGTCCCTGAGATGGAACCAGTTTAGTTTAAACAGTATTTATTTCAAATCAAATAAATTTACTAATATTAGCTTTCAATTTTAACAGAATAATACATGAACTGAAGTTGATTCAGCAGTAAACTTGGAGCTTATTCAACGCAGTCGCCAAACATTTTGAAACAAAGCGAATATAAATACCTGGTATATTGGTTCCAAAACTGGTTCGATGTGCCAACTGTTCATATCTCCTTTGCTTAATAATGATTTTAGACAGCCTCGTATAAGCTCTAAACTTACTGCTGAAACCCACTCAATTTATGGTTAATTCTGTTAATATTTAATGTTAATCTTTATAAATTTATTTGATTTGAAATAAATACTGTTTAAACAGAACTGGTTCCACCTCAGGGACAAGATTAGAACCAGTTTTGGTTCTAAAGAGAACCTATATTTTTTGCAGTGTAGTTCAATTTTATAATCAAGAAGTTTTTCATAAAATTTGTTGGGGTTACATGAATATAGCCTTGAGTACAGTATTCAACGGTGACTCGTCTGTTCTGGCAAGGCAGTCAAAAAGCGGAAGATTCCAAAACGGGACCAAACTACTTTGGGAAGCGGATTCTCTATCAACTCTTCTTCAACCCTCAGTTCTCCTGAATATGAGACCTGATGAAAGAAGAAAGTTTCAAGGGAAGACCCTTGCCAGGATTTTGAGAACATCTCGACGATTCGAATATATTCGAATAAGCACCAATGGAATCAAATCGAATCATCGGGACGATTTCGAATCGAATCGAATTTCGAAACTTCCTAAGGCCCTAAACTGGATCTTCGGCATTTATTCCACATCAACTACAGTACGTGGAGAGTGTATTATCACTACATCACCCGCAGAGTGGAGACCCCACTCAAGCAATAATTGCAATTTTTTTGCAAATCATAACCAGCAAAAACAATGTTTCAGCCAATGGACCTCCGGGTTAAACCCGGAGGTCCATTGGCGGAAACATTGCTTGTGTTTTTAGTCGATATATACACAATTTGAAAGTTATAGTTCGGGTGATAACTCCACTCTGCGGGTGATTTAGTTACAATCCACTCTCCACGTACTGTATTTATGAGTGAGAGGAATGAGACATTAACTACAAAGAAAGAAATGTTAAGTCTGAAGAACAAAATAAGTACTAGTTTTCTGTTCAGAAATATCTCAAGTTTAAAGTATCATTAAATTACATAAATTCTACCTGTAGTTCCATCCTATGTTGAAGTGGTTTGATAATATAGTTTTGGTTTATATCATCAGATCGTCCACCTGTTAATATATTAATAAAATAGAGAAGACAAGGTTAGCTCCATAAAACAAACTGCAAAGGGTATGTTATAGCTTGATCTTTTTGCAATGCATATTTTAATAATAATAATAATAATAATAATAAATAATAATAATAATAATAATAATAATAATAATAATAATAATAATAATAATAATAATAATTTCGGAAACAGCGTTCTGGGAAAACACTGCATTGTATGCAGTGAAGATTCCTTTGCTTGGACGTAACGTTCTGGTCTCACACAAATGAAAGAGCGGCCGGTTTCCTTTTTGCCTTTCAAGACCCGGGCGCGTAAGCAGGATTCTATAATGGGGGTGTCCTACCCATTCTTTTTATTTGGGTGCGGGGGGGGGGGGCAAACATGATATTTGGAAGGTCGCTGTAGGGGTTCGGGACCTTCCTCTAGTCTTAACAGGGTTGGGGTATTCGTATTCGGTATTCAGTCGTATTCAATACATTTTTTCAAGTATTCAAATGTATTCAGTATTCATGCAATTTTAAAGTATTCGTATTCGTATTCGTATTCGAATACAGTCAAATTTGAGGTGTATTCATGAATACTTTTTTAATACTTTTCTTGTTTTTAATACACATGTATACAGTATTTGTGAAAAAAATATTGTGATTATCTCTATTAGAAAGTAGTAAAGAATTAAACTAATACTTTTGAAGTGCACATATCAGGTCCATCAAATAGTACATCAAACTTCATACTACACATGAAGGTAAGTTCAATTATTTATCTGCCTTTTGGTAGCAAACTCTTCATTGTTCAAAATTTGTTTCATTGTAAACTGAACATTGTAATTGTACAGATTATTCTTTGGACAAAGGATATCAGTCTGGCCAAAGTGTTTTTTTAATCCCTAAACAACTCCATTATCCAATTAATACTAATCTAATATTTTTCTACAGTAATAGTAGAAATAAGGTGTAGACTGATAGATTTGTAAAATTATTGTGCAACATTTTTCCAATAGTGCAGTAATTGCTTAATTGATTTCTGTGAATAGCACTGGTCAGTTTTTTTATTCTCACCAGCAATGTATGTTTAAATATTAATAAAAGACATGAAGCAAAGAATCCACAATTAGCCACAATTAATAGACATTATTGGGGGTCATAAAATGCAGTTTAGAAGAAAAAAACTCTAAAAAATACCCCCAAAATTGTGTAAATTTCTCACAGTTCTCTATTTAATGATTACTGTGTATGCACTAAACAACAAAACATTGGATGAGTACTGTGCACATTTTGCTAATTGATTTCTAAATAAATTGATATTTGAAATTTTTTTTATTTCTTTTGTTTGTCATTAATACCAACTTATGTCTGTTGATTGGATTCTAAAGGATTAAGAGATCCACCCTCTGAAAAACTAATTCTTCACCTATAATCCCTTATACCCTTAATCCCAATAAGAATGATCAAATTATCATCCATTTACAAGAAATAATTTTGAAAAGTATTCAAGTATTCATATTTGTATTCATGAATACGTTGTAAAGTATTCGTATTCGTATTCAACACATTTGAAAGTTGTGTATTCGTATTCGTATTCATAAAATTTCAAAGTATTCGTATTCGTATTCAATACATTTACAATGTATTCGCCCCAACCCTGAGTCTTAACTATGGCCCTCCGGTCATTAAGGGAAGTGGGAGGGGGAGTAGAGACAGGAAGGTCCTAGTTAGATCCAGGCCTTCCCCAAGAAAATTTGGCAAAATTCACTGCTCTCGGATCGACTCTGAGGGATTTATAGCGTGGATACCCCTAAATTTGAGACCATTTTGGGACTCTATATGTTATGTGAAATTTGCCTTGGGCCAATGTCCCTACTCACTGATCTCCGGTCACTAATTGGATTGCTGGAACGCTCAAGGGTTAGAAGAAAAGTAGAAAAGTGTCTCACTGACTGCTATCTTAGGTGGGAGGAAGGGGATGGAGGTAATTGTTGCTATAAATAGATAATGCTTAATAACAACAAAATTTTCGAAAGTTTTCAACTTTTCGACGCCTCGAAATCGTCGACCGTTTTTTAAAGAATGTACTTTGATACGTGGAACAAAAATGTTGCTGTCGTGCACATTTTTTTTAAATAGAATATTTACAACATTTTTTTGTTGTTATAACTGAGTGCCGAGATTAATAAATCGATTCTCTATTACTGGTTTCCGCATTGGGCTTTCATTTGAGGTTTGACATTGCGAAAACCGTTTCGTTGTCACAGCATAACAGCTTTCATGTCATCAAGCGTTATCATTGGAAGGATTCGACGTGTTGACTTGACGCCAACTTTGGGGGGGGGGGGGGGGGGGGGTTGAGTTATGACGGTTTTGCTTACGTTCCAGCAATCCAGCTGAATAGAAATCAGTGGACTAATCTCAGGATCAAACACAAATGCTCAAAAGTGCGACATTAAAAAAATAAGTCTAGTCCTAACTTAAACTCTCCGATCGTTACCCTCTTTTCCCACTTCCTTGAAGGGAAGTGGTGGATGGAGGCGTTAACGACCAGGGGGTCCTAGTCTGCGCTCTTACAGCGAATTTGATGTATTTCTAGAGTAGGTAGCCCTATATTGCAGACCATTTTAGAACACTCTGAAAGTTGCATTGGGCTAATATTTTGAGAGAGCAGACGAAAATTATAGAGGGGGGAGCTAAGCCCCCTCCTCTCCCCATGGCTACGTCACTCCAAGATCTTCTGCGAAACACACAATGAAGTTAAATAAAGACCTGAAATGCATATGGCATGTATTTTGAGGACATGCTTGACCAGATCGTATTAGAGTGCAACACTTTGGCAGTAACCGAAAATACGCATAGACATGAGTAGTTTAACAAGTGTGAATCGACCCTCATTACCCGGACTTTCTGTGGAGAAACTAGTGTTAAATTCCCATAGAAACCAGACTTGTGGGGGAGCAGTGTTTTCCTGTCCAAAACTTCGGCTCCATCCAGCTAGATCCGGCTACACATATAGTTTGCTATGGTATATATAATGATATATGTACACACATGGCTTTGGGTAAATAATATGAGTATGTGGTGGAAGAATAATGGGGAAGGCGGGTTTCTTGAAAAGTTTTCCGCGCAAAACGATTGACGTTGCCAATGACGATGTGGCGTCCTGATGCATACGCGACGTCATAGAAACGTTGATCGTTGTTGTTGTCCACTGGACAACGCGGCATTACGTTGTTCGGATCAGGGTGTGTCGGGCTTCTCGTCCTGGACTGATATGATATTATAGTATGATGGTATATACCCCTATAGGTCCCCTGTTAGCCCCTTTTTACTACAAATCCGTCCAGCAATTTAGTAATCGAGTTCTACCAGCCTTGCAGCCTTATACCCTTATTACTAACTTGTAGAATCAGATCACGATCTCTACCCTCGGCCAGGTTTTAGAATGTCTAAAAGATCATCCATACTCTACTACGATACTAGAAATCAAGGCCTCACCACTCAACACTGCATGACCGAGCATTCCGAACTACCCACGAGGTAGTACAAACCATTGGGTGGTTTTGTTGTACTAAGGAATAACAGCAGACCACCAGGGGTAAATATTGCACATTGTATACTGCCGCACTAGACAACGAAACATACCCCCACCGCACTGCAAGGCTAGCAGAACACCAGAGTACATGCAGTGCGCCTTATATTACCACACTAGACAATCACGCATACCCCGCAACGCTGGTACTAAGGACCAAAGGTAGACCTAGGGGTTGGGTATAGACGGTTCATCATATACTACTGTACCAGACAACCAAGCATAACACTGCATGACTTAGCATTACGCACTATCCATACCAACTGTAGGACAGCATACTCCCTTAGGTAGATCAACAGTACCAAGGGCTAACATTGAACCAGCAGGGGCACAACAGACCGTACACCCCATACTACCGTTCTAAACAACCAAGTATAATACTCCCTGACCTACTATTACTTACTCCCTATACAAGTTATACAGAATAATATAAAGCATTGGATGGATTAGTAGTACAAAGGATCAACACTAGACCAAATGGGTACATACATATGCCCATACAATACTACCACACTAGACAACCAAACATTGTCCCCACAAACACCACAATACCACCTGGCCTAGCATTACGTACTACCCTACCTGTACTAGTCATGGGATAATATACAGCCTTGGTGGGATAAGTAGTACAAAGAAACTCACTGTCTGGTAATTAAATTCGCAGAATGTTCAAGTAGCACGTCTATGGCAAAAAGAATGGGGAAGAGGCACGTATCCTTTGTGCCCCCACCCCCACCCCCACCATCACATCCCGCCGTCACTGCTCTGAAATCATGTATCAGACGCGTTACGTCGACCAGGCGAAGGCGAGAGTGTTGCCACAAGATCTGAAGTCCTTTTAAAACATTTTCACAGATTATGTCTCGAGTACAGTTGTACCTAAACTGAAGAAACACCCAGGGGCACAGTGACTCAGTGATTGCGACACTGGACTTTAAACCGAACGGTCCGCGGTTCGATCCCCACCAGGAGTAACCGTGTCGTCTCCTTGGCCAAAGCACTTAATCCCGAATGCCTACGCGGGGCACGACAGCGCTGTGTACTAATGCGCTCTGCACGTCGACAGTGCATTTGTCTTCAACCAATGCTAACCCTGCTTGCCCGGAGATTGTACGTTGGGGTGTCTGACAGTTGCTCGCCGCTGCTCGGAGGTTCTCTCCGGGTACACCGGCTTCCCCCACACGTAAAACTGTCCCACAGGTGGTGACCCTGACTGCCGAAAGTGTTGTTAAACCACAATAATAAAAAAGAGGAACGTCCACACGGGTAACGGTTGTTATTCATCAATATTTTCGAATATTTGTAAATAACTTCTAAATGGAAAAGTCTTAAAGGAGAGATAGGGCGGGTGCTTTGCAAAGAAGAGAGATTATGTTATACAACGAAGTCTAAAATCAACCCTGGTGTTTGGTTTCCATGTTAGACTATCTACCGCGCAGACATGAAAGCTGTGCCGGCATAAACATGAATTCTTTCTGTACGCCTTTCAGTGCTGTACTTGAACTTTCTTTCACAGAATTAGTGAAAAATTAACATGTAAACATCATTTATTACCAGTAATGTAGCTGATTACACTTCCCACTATTAACACCGCCATCACACCAATCAAACCATACCAGAAAAACGATATTTGAAACAGTGGAAACACACTGAAAATAAACAATTGGAACTGGTTATTTCTATTTACTCAGCTTTTAATCTTTTGAACACTTGTGGTATCTTCCATTCTAGTTCGGTGACAGCAATTAGAAGAGTCCATATTCATTATTTGGGGTAGACCAATCAACATTTTCAACGTGCAGCCCCGAGGCTGCACGTTGAAAATATGGTTTGGTCTGCACCACACATTTCCTGAACAGCCATCCTATTTAATGGCGTTATGACGTATCATGCTCCTGACCTGAAAATGGGCCGCCATGGTTCAAAGGGTTAATTGCACAGAAATTATGTTATCTATATTCCTCTATCGTTTTTGGCGGTGTGCAGTGGGCTGATGGTTTAGGTGTTGGACTCTTGATTGCCAGGTGGGGGTTGTCGAAAGTTTGACTCCCGGCAGGGAATAAGAAACCAATATTCTAAATCCCTCAAAACATGATTATGTCCTTCGAAAAACACACACAGGCTCATGCCAGTCTTCGTCGGAGGCCAACCAAAGCACTTTCGTCGTACTGTAGCCAGCGCGTTTCATACTTTCATGCTGCTGTCGAAAGGAAGGTGAACCAAGTTATCATGAGAACTTCATCCAAAAAGCAAGATTCCAGCCATAGTTTTTGGCGGTGTGCAATGGTCTAGTGGTTTAGGTTTTGGATTCCGGATTGCCAGTCAGGGTTGCCGAGGATTCGACTTCCTCTAAAACATGATTGTGTCCTTCGAAACACGCACGCACGCACGCACGCACGCACGCACGCACGCACACACACAAATTGAAACTAAGTAAAGGCAAAGGTAACAACCGCCTAACAGATGTGGGATTAGGAACTAATGTGGTTAACCTGTCTGGCACCAATGACCTAACAACCCAAGAGAAATCTCTTTTAGATCGCGGTTTAACTTTTGTACCAGCACCTTAGCCTAACACTGGTAACCAAACAAATTTACCATCATACAACTGTAATTTTCTTAGACAAATGAAATTAGCAGACCGCTTTTGAAACTCCAGCGGTCGGAAACTTCCTTTTACAGAATCATCTGGTTGGTCACCTCCAGAGAGTGAAGTAGATCCCGAAATTATTGAGGCTAGCAAACGAATCATCCAAAAGGTGTTCACCATGAACATTCTCTCCGATAAAGACAATTTAACAGCTGGTGAACGGAGAGCCCTCACGAAACTTCGAAAAATAAGAAATTAGTAATTAAACCAGCCGACAAAGGTGGGTCGGTAGTTGTTCTATCTCGGGAAAATTATATAAAGGAAGCCATGACACAACTCAGCAATACTAAACATTATAAGAAAATAGATTCACTAATCTGGCCTAGTAATATCGAAAAATTCAATAAGATCTTAAAATTTCTCCTCGACGAAGGTCAAATTACCAAAAAACAATTGAAATATTTAACAGCTAAGCTCAGTGCTCAAACAAGACAATTTTATATCCTACCAAAGATCCACAAGGACCGTTCTTCATGGACGGATGACTTAACTCCACCCGGGAGGCTAATTGTATCAGATTGTAATTCGAAATCTTATGCGATCTCGGAATTAATTGATTATCATCTGAAACCTATAGCAAATGGACATCCGAGCTATCTAAAAAATACACAGGATTTCCTGTCAAAAATTTCGAAATTGAAAATATCGAAGAATGCAGTTCTGGCTACTTTGGATATCGACAGTATGTATACGAACATTGATATTGATAAAGGTGTTAAATCGGTAAAAAATGCATTTGATAATTATCCAGATGCAAAACGCCCGGATGAACAAATTTTGGATTTTTTAGAGCTGAGCCTAAAAAGTAATGACTTTCAATTCAATGGAGAATATTTTCTTCAAATAATGGGTTGTCTTATGGGCAAAAGATTCAATCCTAATTTTGCAAGCATTTATGCAGCGGAATGGGAGGAAAATGCCTTAAGCAAATGTGCAAAATATCCTCTCGTATATCTCAGATATTTAGTTGACATATTTTTATTATTTGGGAACATTCTAAAAGAAGATTTTGATGAATTTTTAGAAATTTTGAACAATCATGATCCAAACATTAAAGTAAAAGCTACTATCAGTGAAAATACTGTTGATTTTCTCGATGTGACCATGTATAAAGGCAAGCAATTTCGGGCATTCGGTCATTTAGATTATAAAGTATATTTTAAACCAACTGATTCACATCAATTGTCGCACACAAAGTCATTTCATCCTCAACATACATTTAAAGGTATCATCAAATCACAGCTCATTCTCTTCCACCGCAATTCAAGTGATAAGGTAAATTTCAACGAGGCTTGTTCTACTCTATTTGGCGCCCGCAGATCGAGGGGGTACCCACTGCGCTTTTTGTGTAGCCTGAATCTCAAACTCTGAAAAAGCTCGAAAGTCCAGCAGAAACTACTGATTTCGAACCACTGAAAATTGAATACAACAGACCGTTGCAGAATGGTAATGGCGCGGTATTTAATTGCAAAAAGCCTCGTGGTAGATTGCATACTTTTATGCCTGATCAGAAAGAGAAATTTTCCTCCGAACAAACGAAAAAATCATTATTAGATCCGTAACCCCATCCATTATGATTCACCAAATATTATTTATCTTATCACTTACAAACGCTGTCGGAAGCAGTATGTTGGTCAGAGTCAAAATCCATTCCGAGAACGTGCTACTAGACACAAACAGGATATAAAACATTATGCTGATGCCCCAGTAGCACAACATTTTAACCTTCCTGGCCATTCTTTAGACGATTCGAAATCCATCCTATTGGACTACCATCAATTAAAGACACATTAGAAGAAACGGATGAATTTAGAAAAAAACGAAGTTTTTTTTTATCAATACGCTTCAAACTCTCTGGTCATTTGGTATGAACATATCAGAGGGCGAATACGAAAGGAGGTCCATCATTCCTTTCACTTTAACGTACAACAGAATGAATATCGAAACAGCAAAAATGTTAAAAGATGAACTCAATTTTACCAATGCTAAATTAAATGAACCTTTGAATCTTCGGCCTGTCATCGCCTATAAGAAAAACAAAAGCTTGCGTAACAGCCTTGTAAGGACTAAATTAGAACCCACCAATGAATAACATCAATTATTGCCAGTCAGTTTAACCAGTTCCTAAGCTCATCACTTAGTTTAAATCAATTTTATGTAATCTTTTGTCATGTTTGAAACCCATCAGGGTTCAGTAAATGAAAACAATTTTTCGGCGGCATATTAAAAGAAAAAAACATTTCAGTATGAAATGTCTGTGCCAGTGCGATTTTTTAACCTCAAACACACACACACACACACACACACACACACACACACACACACACACACACACACACACACACAGTCTTGTCTACCCTACATACCGAGGTACCCCATTGTTTGTCCTTTGTGTGGACTAACGGTTTCAACCTCGTTTTGCCGGTACAGTTCTGGGAAAACAACCGAGGTAAAGGTTTTTTTTTTGTCTTTTGTACCTCGGTAAGGCGAAACACGCAAACTCTTTTGTCTAGTTACCTCGTCAAGTTGGTAAGACAAACGCACACACACACACACACACACACACACACACACACACACACACACACACACACACACACACACACACACACACACACACACACACACACACACACACACACACACGCACACCGGTTTTCCCTACATTGTGAGGTATATAGATTCATACCAGCTGAGCGAGGTAATCGCTTTCTAAGGCTCCCAGAAAGGAGATATTTCGTATTTTATCATGTCATAACATGGACTATCGAAGGGCTGTCCACGTTTTTGTCAACCATGAAGGGCTAAGTGTTAGGTATGCCACATACATACCGAGGCACAGCCTTATATGGCAGTGTCTTTCCGAGGTATATAATAAGGAAATGTCGTTCCAGGGTAGTGTTCTTATGATGGTATTGTATTTCCCAGGTAGTGTCCCTTTTTTATTCATTTCGTGAAGCGTACAGACATTCGTTGAAGATAATTAATATTCAACTAGCATATGCAAGCATCAGCTTCAAAAATTAGTCATGTCGGAGTTCTGCTTACGGAGTGTGTTACACACAGATGCACACTCACAAGTTCCGTACTGAAGAAGCGAGGTACTTCTCAAATTATGTTTATAGAATCCAGCACTGAAAGTGGAGTAACTTGGTATTTTTTAGCACCTCGGTACGTGACTGTGTACTTCTATAATTTACCTCGATATGTTGGTTAAACCAACGCACACACACACACACACACACACGCACGCACGCACGCACGCACGCACGCACGCACGCACGCACGCACGCACGCACGCACGCACGCACAGACACACACACACACCCTCACACACATACACACAAACGCACACACACAGACACACACAGAGATGTCGGTCATGCAGATAGTGGCCTATGGAGCGTGGTACTCCACTCTGGTTATTGGAGGCCAGGCATACGTCAATTTGGTCATGACTACTAGAGATTTAGCCGCAAAAAATCCAACTGGTGAGTTTTTAAACTATAATACCGACTGACAAGCATGCCTTCGTTGAAGGAATGCCTTGATCAAGTAGTTGGAATATTTTATTCGTCAGATTTGAAGAATCACAGTCGTGTCAAATCAGGTTTACACTCTTCAAATTGGTTATCTTCGCGACGCCCCTGATTACAAGTACAATATCTTCAAAAACGAATATTCTATGGCGTACATACTTGGGGTGCACACCATCCCTCCGAACGTTTTGTCGGAAATTTACAGCCTGAAATTTTCAAGTCTCTTGTTTCGAGATTATTTTTTTAAAAAATGTCTCCACTTGAACTATCAATCTTACCTCAATCGGCCATCTTCGGACGCCCCTTCGAAAAGCTACGAATGAAACAACTTTACAACTCCCACCCTTTCCTCTTTCGGACATAATCGATTCAAGTCTAGCGCACCGAGTGCGCTTGTTAGGGGGTGAATGAAAATCACGTCACTGCTTAGAATCGTGTGGGTACATAATTACACAAGGGAGCGTGGTGGATCAGTGGTTACGGCATTGGACTTCAAATCGAAAGGTCCATGGTTCGATTCCCGCCAAGGATAACTGCATTGTGCCCTTGGGCGAGACACTTAATCCCGATTGCCCACGTGGGGGCGCGGTGGCGCTATGTACTAAGGCATACTCAACGTCGATGGTGCACTTGTCTTCAATCAATGCTAACCCTGCTTGTGTGGAGTTAGTACGTTGGGGAGTCTGACAGTTGCTCACCGTTGCTCGATGGTTCTCTCTGGGTACTCCTTCGAGATGACCCTTGCTTCGAAAGTGTCGTTAAATCCCGATAAATATAAAGCACACTCCTCTATACGTTTTCCTATTATGCAACCTTGAGCATTAAAGTAACGACAACTGGTTGTCAATTCCCCATCACTCTATTCGCCAGTAACCACTATTACTGTTGGCGGTACAAGCCATTACTAACTGAGATATTGGTTTTTACTGCTTTTCGCTTCCATTACAACTTCTGGTTTTAATACAATTGCCAATGTTACTGTTATAGCTGCGGCCACCTCTACCGGCACCCCATCCCTGACTTATATCGTCATGAACTTCGACCTCTGATAAAGTTAACTCCCTTGAAATTATTAGACGCACGAAGAAGGTCCAATTAAGAAGCAAATATTGTTGAGGACACACCTTTGCCATCAGTAGAAAATAAATCCAAATTTCCTTTTTATTAGGGCAGCATGTAATGAAAAGGTGTTTAACCCTTTACCCAACGTAACGACCAAAACCGCTCAGCGATATTCACAAAAATCGCCAATTAATTTTTCATTTTTTGTCTCAAAAACATGGGTTATGACCCCTCTTTGGGACGAGCTCGTCGAGCTCGTTCCAATGAGGGTCATAACCTATGGTTTTGAGACAAAAAAATGAAAAAAATAGTTATTCAAGAATTTTGTTTGCAAGCTTCATCTGCTTTTCATGTTAGGTAAAGGGTTAACAAGGGGTGTTATACATCAAAATGCTCGCCCAGTTACCAGCTATACCACCCCAGAATTGCAATTTTGGGATAGGTGGTATGATTTCCTATTTTGTGGGTAAAATGAGCCTTTTTCTTAATAAAATAAGAGAAATCTGGAATCTCTTAATTATAAGAAAATTATATGTCCGGCGATGAGAATAAGTTGTATATGTCACCAAGATACATTTCCTGATAGCAAAGGTTTGGGGGCAAAAATGCTATTTCTATTGAAAAATCAGTCAAAATTGGAATTTTCACTTTATTAACAGAATATCTCAAATTTAACTTCTAAATTGATTTGCACTGATTTGATAAGGCTTCCGTTACAGCCTGGATGGGGTTTTGGGCATATCTGTGGTATCCTAGAATTCAATTTTTGTGTGTGTGTGTAGGGGGGGGGGGAATTATTGCTCTCGAGTTGTGTACTATCACATAACACAATGGGTACCAATATGAAGTAAAAAAAAAGTTATTAAACGCATAAATTCCGCATTTCTTTCATTTTATTTGGAAAAATCCTTTTAGCTCCCAAAATAAGAAATTGTAAAACCGATTGGAAAATCAAACCAAAGACTCGGTATTTCCTGTAATTAATTAACATATGAGACATCTTGTTGAATGTTTGGTTGATTGGTTAGAATGCCAGTAAGTATATGGAAATTCATCGAAATCTTGATATTTCCGAAAAAGCCAATTTTCAATAGAAAAACACCTGAATATTCCCCAAATTGCAATAAATTTCTCCGGAAGTGGCCAAATATCTTCCCTGGTATGTTATGGAGTCCATATTCGAATGTTTTGAAGTAATTTGGTTGACAGATATGACTATCCGTTAATGGGGTGACAATTCTATTTTTCAATGATTTTATCACAGAAACAGCATTTTTTTGCAATAAAATCTGATAAACTGATCTTTAGAATCAGCGACCATGATGACATCAGAGTTGTCAATGTTTTCGCTCTAAAAAATCGAACCCGGTGGGACATACTGAAAAATGTTAGTCAACGGACCTACACTTCTCGTCTATTTCACCAATTCCAGATTTGTCACATTTTATTTATAAAAAGGCGCTTTTTAACCCCAAAATACAAAATAAAATTGTACAGCCTGTCTCAAAATTGCAACAGCGACACGATAATCCGTACATCCAGACGAACATTTTGACATATGACACGTCTTGTAAAACGCTCGATTGATTGGGCTGATTTTTTAGGAGTCTGAGCTGCTCTGCTATTTGGTACTTTTAATAAACGAAAAGAACAGACAGCTGTCTGCTGTTTCCGTTTATTAAAAGTAAGAAAAGGAAACTTGGCTTCTTATGTCAAGCTAATTAGAAGCGGCTAGATCATCGCAAACATTTCGAAATTTTAATTTTTATCCGAAATTCCCATAACCAAAGTGTAAAGTGCGCTGACTGATTTAGGAAATTCAGGGGAGCTAACTTTCCTGTAAATCTGTCCCAATGACGAAAATTGGCAGCCATGCGCGACTTATCCCTTTTTACTGTTTCTGTAGGGATCGCTACTAGACTTGTCATCGCTCATATTCCCGTCATTGATCTTGGATATTACCGCAGACTACTACTAGCCATTACCACCCCAGCGCCAATACAGACCGGTGCTTAAAACTACCACCTCTATCGCCACTTCTAGCGTGTTATCACGGAAAACTGGATTCTACCACTATCGCTGTCTTCTAATACTGATACTATATTTTATTATACGCTAAACGATAGATTATCGAAGAAATTGTGGAAAGATAGAAATCGTATCTCCCACTGTGAGGATACAGAAATTTTCACTTTCACGGTATCAATCAAAATGGCGGCTTTCAAAGTATCACTTCAAAGTGAATACGAGTCAAATTATCACTGGAAATGATCAATTTGTTCTAACAACGTATAATGAAAAGTAAATCTAGTATTTTTGAGGGGATACCGATCATTTCCAGCAATATTTCAACACGTATTCACCTTGAATTGATGCTTGAAACCTGCTAGTCCAAACATGGCCTGAAAGTCCGTAATATACGTTTTTGGTTTGGTACGTCCTATCAAAGGACGTACCAAACCAAAAACTTATATTACGGACTTTCAAGCCATGTTTGGACTAGAGACTCGACGGCTGAATCAGACTGCAAGACGCTATCTGTTCCGAGTATCAATCAAATCACTTCTGCTTATCAATGATTCAATGTGCTGGTTACATTCATGCATCAGTTCAAGGTTGAAACGAGTGGAATTATCAGACATTTATAAAAAGCGTATAATAAAAAGAAATTCTAATACAATTACTATAAATCTCGAAATTTGATTGGTTAATCAATAAAATTTGCGACAGTAAAATCGGCATAATCTGTCGCAAATTTTGTGTATTCAAAAACTATTTCAGGAAAGTCAAGATGTGTTCGTGGGCGTTCTATTTTCGTTCCATTTAGAGTCATTGACTACCATATCCAAGGTAAACAAACGCTGTGAACGCGTTGACTTTCTGTAAAATAAAAATGTTTCTATTTTTCTTGTAATTAACTGTAATTAATATGGATAAAGTTGGAAAGTTTAATATTAATGTGGAAGAGGTTTGGCAGAGACTGCTGAGTAATGAAATGAGAGTTGAAAAAACTGATCCCGACAGGCTTAACGACAACCGTGTGGAACCAGTCAGTGATTTTCTGATAATTTATAAATAGCAATTTTTCGTACGATGAAGAATTTATGGACGCTATGTGCGAAATAGAAAACCAAAATTCGGACAACTGGCAATAAAAATTTTAATTGTCCAAGGCCCAAAATTTCTGACCGATCCGCTAGCGATGTTATAACATCGACTTAAAGTGCAAGCGGTCCTTTCATTTTCTAATTTGTCACCTGCGTGTGCAACTGCAGAAACGCGTTCACCACTGAGCCTGAGAGAGGTGGACTATTCGTTCTGCAACAATTATGTCATTACCAGTAGCCCAATTCCACCAGACATGACTTCCCAGAAACAGTTTAAAATGAACAACTGTTCTGTAACCATAAGTAATTATTACGGTTAAACAAGGGCTTCCAATCAAAGATCTCAATATTTTTAACTTTAATGGTAAATCATCCTCGAATGCTTTCCGACTCAGACTGAAAAATCACAATGTGAGCTCTAAACTATGAACAGGGAAAGCAGCCGGCGTATTTTGTTTTCAGATTGTCACAAACATTTAAACATGATAAATGTCGTCAGTACAAATATAAATATATTTTGTTATTGGTGATAAAATGACTAAAACGTTTGGAACTATTTGTATAGTGGCAGCGTAAAAAATGTTTCGTAATTTTGCTAGGGAACTCCCAAATGACGTCACGAAGGCTGTATTTTTAGATTTAAATTGTTGTCTTCAATAAGGCGTTGTGTTATAGTTGGGAGATCAAATACTATCTCAGTTTTCAGCCGAATTATATTAGAATGGGGATAACTGTGTTGTATTTGATTGATTAAACGATGGTTTTACTGTCGCAAATATCTGTTTTACCGGCTCCGCTAAAGCGTCGCCGGCAAACCTCAATTTGCGACAGTAAAACCATCGTTTACGGCCCAAACAATCAAATACAACATAGTTATCCCCTAAATCTAGTGTTTTTGAGTGGATACCAAAAATTATCTCACTTGTGACCGAGATAAATGGCTATTTTCGCTCGCGTAAGCGCTCGCGAAAACTAAACATTTGTCTCTGTCACTCATGAGATAATTTTCTATATTCACTCAAAAACACTAGATATCCTCTAAATAAATTTGGGGCTGACTATGCCAAAATAGTGGTCATCGTGAAAGAATTGTTCACACACCAGACGAGAGCAAATAAGAAGCGTAATGTTCATAATAAGGGTCATCCATCAACTTTTCAAAGACTTGTGAAATATCCATTCTCATGGAAATTTATTACTTCACTGGTCACTATTTTCATATTACCAGCTTTTAGACTACTGGCTGATGTATACCGCATCACTGGTTGACTATTATAAAACTGGTTGATATTACACCACTGGTTGTAACACACCTTAAGGGCCTATATAAGTAATGAATTGAAAAATGGCCTCTCGGAAAGAAACGTGAAAAAAATTAACAAAAGCTGCCCAAGATGGGTTTTCATAGCAAAGTTATGACAAAATGTTCATAAATGCAGGTGGCCAACAAAAAATCGGAAAAAAATGTATATTTGAGATTTTTGTCGACTTTGAAAGTTGCCTTTCTATTCGCATGTCACCTATTATCAAACCACGTAATCGGTTCATTAAGGTACCAAATTGGTAATTAGAACATACCTACTCCACGCCTTCGTATATGGGACATCTATGAAACCGTGTATTACCATGGTACGTGGAAAAGAAAATCTACAGTTTGTTGTTCACTGTGACATGGGGGCAGCCATGTTGGACGTTGTCACGTGATATTGAAACCCACGATGCAGAATACGGGTGTTTTTAAATCATCGTAAATCTAAAACAGTATCATTGCATCAACTCATCAATACATAAACATTGTATTTGTCAAATAATATTGCTGTCTAGAGCGATGGCGATCTTTAATATCATTATCTGTTTTTTTTAACATTTCTCGGCTGTTTACAGTTTTGTGTTGATACAAAGCTTCCATCGCAAGGTCACAGTCCGAGCAAATTACTCCGCCGCATTACAAAAGCTGCATAATATTGCCGATATCGTAACAAAGTACATAGGAAATACTGGAATTATTCTGATATACATTATAAACGAAAAGAAATATTCTATGAAGAAGACAAGTATCTCAAAACTGTGATCTATTTTTTTAGAGACACTTCGCGGTTAAGGAGTTCTTCGGTCACAACAACAAACAACGTTGACTGACTTTAGCGCTGAAAAGGTGAAATCTGCGCCATCTGATAAAAAACAAGTATAATTTTTTATACAATTTACTTCTTGGAATCACCGACGTGATTCATGGTATGGCGTTTGAAATATTCCGACAATAGTAGCAGCAAGACATTCTTTGATTTGTCAAATACAGGTTTGTTTATTTTTCGATCTCACGTGTATCAATCTTGGTTTGCAGTTGGCAGGTCAAAATATTGCTATTGCAAGGAAAAACGAGCCATGTTTATGTACACCATACTGAAAAAAATCGCGCTAAAGCAGTCCGTACACCACGACAAAGTACTATAAATGTGAGATCAAGGTATAAGTCTTTCTTTCTTGTCAGAATATCGCACATATTTTTGCATTAGAATTTAGAAAAATAGTTGTACGGGAGGCCGCTTCAGTGATACAATTTCCAACATTTACTTATCATTCAGTGATTGACTTCACAACACTACACTTCCAGTTAAAATAATTCTAAACATTTTTTCTGAGGCACTGTAAATGAGATTCTTTATTGCATATCCTTCCTGTTTGTTTGGAATTGATAGGTTGGGTCAGGGCGCCACCATACCCAACCTATCAATTCCAAACAAACGAGAAGGAGATCTGCAAAATGTGGTTCCGAGAGGGTGAATTTAGTGATGCTACCCTGCACATAGCAGGGTAGCATCTCTAAATCCACCCTCTGTGAACCTCAGTCTGAATCAGGGTCTCAGAACTAAACAGAAGGTACCCAGAGGATAAATTGGCTCACTGTATGGGATAGCATCATCAAATTCACCCTCTGTGGACCTCATTCTGCAAATGTCAGATTGCTTATTTTCAGGCCTGGCAACCGCGTTGTGTCCTTCACCCCCTCCCCCTTGCCCTCATGGGTGCACGGTCACGTGTAATAAGGCGTACTGCACGTCCGTCGATGGTGCACACGTTTTCAATCAATGTTAACCCTGTTTGTGTGGCGTATATTGGGGAGCCGATGGTTGCTTGCCATTGCTCAGTGGCTCTCTTCGGGTAGGCCATCATCCTCCACCTGTAAAATCGTTGTGATCATGATTAGCCCTGTGCAGATATATGTGACCTTATAGTTATACACAAATAAATAAATTAATGCAGTGTAGGGAGATGGCATTGCAAATCTTGACACACCACTTCAGATGCTTTCTTTCATATTTTGGTGTACAACATCTTCAGGGGTGGAGGTGATCTTATGGTGTGCGTGTGTCAGATTGCAGTTGGGGGGGGGGGGGCAAGTGACATAAGAACCCTTGGAAGTTTGTCTACAGCTGATACAGATGGAAGCACCCAGGAAGACCTATGATAATAATCATCTGACATGGACACTAGAGTTATGAATAATTTCATGACTTCATCCCTTTGTTGTGTTGATGAACCGTGACTAACTGGATATGACACAAATAGTTGTTTGAACAACTTTGTCAAGCGAGCAATTAAGACCCTTGGGGCCACTTGTTTTTTGCCCTGACATAGTCAAATTTGAGGTTTTGTCACGGCCCGTCTGTGCATCCGTCCATCTGTCAACAATTCAATACGACTCAGACAAGAGACCATATTTATGAACCGATCTTTGCGAAACTTCTTGGGTACCTTTGTCATCACCGGGGATGAGAAGTTGAGAAAAAGTGCGGTCTGGAGTTCAAGATGGCCGCCGGCAGCCATTTTGTACTGAAATTCGTGCAATCTGTTTTTTTGTACAGAGCTTCTGAATGAATGTTCTGATTTGATTAAATTTTGTATGATGTGTATATTCAAATGTGTTATAGCCGAGTTCCTGTGTTAATATTTGGTGTGTTTGGGGAGGGTAAACATCAGTACAAACCGCTTTTCTATTCCAATGAGAAAAATGAAACCTCCTCACCTCATGGGAAACCTATGAGCTAAAGATAACAAATTCAAATACCTATATTTTAAGAAGGACTGGGCAAATATTTATTAATTAATATGGATCAACCTTAGAAGGGTTTGAATTAAACAAGCCAAAACAATTGCTAACATTTCGCTTATGGTTCACCATACAAGGGTCCCATGGAGATTTCTTTTCTTGTTTATCATCTAACTATCACCCTCCTTTACAATACTTTACATGTAAGTTTGTTATCAGGTTATTACCTAGATGTGTGTCATTGCTGTGTCACATACTATACATGTACATGTCCTACACAAGTTGTGAGCTACAGTGTCATTGACACTTTCATTAAGTTTTTTCTTTCGCTCCAATATGTGTTTGGCTTCATTTTGTGTGATTTTATGTGTGGAAAAAAGAAATGCCCATGTGTTCAGAAAGATACCTACAGTACGTGGAGAGTGTATTATCACTAAATCAACAGCAAAGTGGAGATTCCACTGAAGAGAAAAATTGCCAATTTTTTTGCAAAGTATAACAAACACGAGTAAAGTTTCAGCCAGTGGACCTCCGGGTTAAACCCGGAGGTCCATTGGCTGAAACATTGCTAATGCTTGTGTTTTCTGTCCATATGTTCAGAATTTGAAAATGATACTTTGGGTGATAACTCCACTCCACAGGTGATTTATTTACAATCCACTCTCCACATTCTGTTTGCTCCCCTCCCTCAATTTGTGTGTAGGGGGATTAGCTGCACTTGGCTTTGCGATGCAGGCCTCTTGTTGGCCGTGTGTTCTTGAATTTGCTTCACCATCCTTAAAATGCAAAGGATTTTCTTTTTCAGTGATATGGTGCAAATATAACTCCTTAGTCTCAGCACAAGATTGCAGCTTTATGTACCTTTTGGCTTTTAATCACCTACTGTAGTATGCTAGCCTGCTCATGTAACATAACTACAAGGTGAGTGCTGCATCACAGTTTATTTATAGATTATGTGCCGTACATTAGCATATAAGCCACTCAACCAGGCAACCTTAGTACAGCAGGACCTGGGGGTTCAGGCTAGATGACTATAATATGATTAATCACCAAGTGTCATTTCGCAGAGAGAGAGGGGGCGCAGAGGTTCTGAAATGTTCACAGAAACGCTTCTAATAAATATACTCGGGTATGTTTTTAATTATATATCTTGTTTTGTAAGGTCTAAACATGTTAAAAATCTGTTTCTCATGCACTCCTGCATGGTCGTTTGGGCTGCTGCATGCTCTCTGTTCATAATCAATACAAACATGAACAAGTTAAAATATTATACCCAAGTTAATAAAATTGATAAATTTGTTCCTGACGTGCAAAGCCTTCTTGCACTCAAGGGATGAAATACTTCACCACCCATGCTAATCTGTTGATTATGGCATAAAACAAACCAAGAATATGAAGTTTTGATGGCAAAGATTTCATTATAAAAAACAAAAAAAAAACACCTGCCTGCAATTGTACAAAATGGCCTGAGAAACAGAAGATTTACTTTGTGGGGGGGCCTTATTTGGATTTTTTATCTCGTCACAATGTGTACCAAAGAACAAACCAAGAGTGGAGTTTCCAAGCATTGAATACATTGATTTCTGTGAAATAGCATCCTTGCTGATTGAAAGTTTGAGCTATTGAAATCAGAGTTCCATAAATTCAAAAGACATGTTCTTGGTGGAAATTCCACTGCATGGGTGTTTCTTTTCAACATGGCTGTCCATCTGAACGATATTAAGTCTCACGTTACCATTGTAAAATTTCTTGACCTCTTTTTTAGTACTGGTTAGTTTGACAAGTTTGAGTTGAGTGAGTTAATTTTTTCGATAGGGTTAAAGTTTTTTCTAATTTGCAATGAAAAAGAAGGAGGACACGTTTAATTTTAAGAAATGTCTTAGGTGTTCAGTTTAATTTATCTGCATCATTACTTGTTAGGAATTTGTTTTTTTCAGTAAGCTATAATGTGACTACAGCAAGCTTCCATACCTGAACTTTTTATTCTTAACTTTTTGAACTCTGTTGACCCCAGCAAAAAGACAAACAATAACAAAGATGGCTTTCTCTTTGGAGGGAATGTATAGGGTTGCATTATTTCTTTCAGTATCCCTACTAATGCATTTGGAACTGTTTTAACCCCCTAGCTTTGTTCTTTGATGTTTTGAACAGGTTTAGCCTTAAATGCTTTTCATGAGAAATTGTTTTGTTTTCAGTTCCAGTGCTAATGCCGTAGCAGGCTTTCAGGAACCATTCATGCCTCACATATATTAGGTGAGTAAGTAGCATGTATTTATTCAGGTTCTATATCTCACAATCTTCATTTTGATGTATAATATGTGTATATTTGGAATTTATGGGATTTCAGACTTGGTATTGTCACAGTAAATTTTGTTTGCTGTTTTTATTTCATTACTTATGTAGGCCCTTAAGTAATCTACCAGAAACCACACACTTATGCTCAGATAAACAAACACCCTCTCCTCACAACATGTTCGCGCGTATTTTTCCCCAAGCATAAAGAGACAGAGAATACTTCGGTTGGTCGGAAAAGCGAATCAAAGGTTCTCTTTTCCGACCAACTAAAATATTCCAGACGATTGAATCTACACATACATATACGATGGGCTAGACTGGTTCCACGGCATAATAACGTCAAATTCTTTTCAATTTGACTGGTGGCCCGAAAGCTTGCCCTTGAAGGCAGTCGAGCATACCTCAGCTATCATCCTATAAATTTACACTGTTTTGTGGGGGTAAATCTTATTGCCCGAGTCAAATATTCCTGATTCTATTATAACTCATTGAAGTAGACAGACAGACAGACAGACAGACAGACAGACAGACAGACAGACAGACAGACGGCAGATAGATAGACAAAATCACCCTACCTTGTATCACTAGCTGTTGTCACTGACGTTGTATTGGTGATGTTACTCCTCAAGTTGTTCTCTAAAATGCTATCTGTAATATTACAGCCATCTGTTTGTACTGGAGGTAATTTTGGAGTGAATGTCGGTGGTACTAGGTTAGAACCGACTGACATTGCACCATTTAGAATAAGGGCTGAAATCCCACCAATGATGGCACCCTGAAAAACAATATCAGTCCAAAGCACATTCAGTTTTACAATTAACCTTACACAAACTGCGAGACCGCCGCAGTACTTCCACTCAAATAACACAAGAAATGAGTTTTTTTCAAATTGAAACTAAAAATTCCTTTTTGAAACGAGTTCTCGGAGATCGTTCAAAACTGAGACATAACAAATGGTTGCTATTCAAGTTAGCAAACATCCATCAATACTAGACGACATTTACAAAAGAAGGATTCTTCAATAATAACTAAACATTTTCTTTTCCCGTTTTTTTTTTGCTCAAAAACGTAGCTTTAATAACACGATAAATTATTGTGATGAGTTGACGGTAACATGGTCTGATGTTTGCGGCTCGGAGTGTATGTTCAACGAGACGCGCGAAAGCATCTCGGTTGAACATACGCTCCGAGCTGCAAACCTCAGACCAGGTTACCGTCAACTCATCACAAAAACGAATATATTCCAATAGGACACTACTCATAGCTCAAAACCTACATCGTGGGGTACACGAGAGGCTTATTTACTAAACTTGTGATCGTTAAAAGTTGCCTTGTTCAAAGCAACTTTTAACGATCACAGGTTCAGTAAATAAACCTCTCGTGTGCCCAAGATGGCACTGGATAAATAATCAATAAACCAGATAAACTCATTCCATCTCAATTCAAATCGTAAATCGGTTTGTAATTTAAACAACACTTCATCCGGAACACCGTCTGCTGCGCGTGTGAAAAATCCAGAAAAATGAAGCGACTTGCTAGTCACTTCGTCGATGAAGCAATTATGAATCGGGCGACGTCATTTCAAATATTTTGCGTGGTGACGTCAGACGGTAATATTTGCTACTGGAGCCTTAAACATAAAAGAAACTATGCCACCTCTCATCCAATCAGAGGGCCAGAATTTTACTCTTATTGGAACATAATAAAATCGAATGACGAATTTGTGAAAAACGCAGTTCGGTTATCGCGTTATGTTTACGCAACACACACAATATCAATATTTATTATTTTAAATAATATTATTCAAATTTTTACAAAATTTTCAACAAAACCATACCACCGAGATCGTTCCAATGAGAGGGTCACATGGTGTGTGTTTTTTTTTTTTTTTGTCTTTTTTTTTGGGGGGGGGGGTCATCTGCTCTGTTTGTTTTGTGGGCAATATATCGGATGTTGCCGATTCGTTGGGTAAAGGGTTAATACATGGTGTTTAGACGATTTCTATGGTAAAGACAAAACACATATACAGAACACAAGGGACGATGGCATGGGGAAAATCAGTAAGAAATAAGTGAAAAATGAGTTTTTTCAAAGATTAAAATATTTACTTGTTTACCCACAACTCCAGGTTGCAAGGAAGTAAAATAACTGATGAGATAAGGCAGTCTTGGGGCTGGACTTGGTGGAAACAAGGAATGTGATATGGAAAGCAAAATTCGAGTGAAATGAAGCAGATTTCCAACGCTCGATAGTCCCTGTTTGTGGCATCCATGACTCATACCGGGGTACTCCCATTTAATCATACAGGCCCATAGAATACATCCCTATGGACTGCATAGAAACTCAAAGAAAATAGTCATGTGATTTGACACCACGTCTCACCATAATAATGGCGTCAAAATATTGCCGCTCACGCGGGCTACCACAGGGACCAATCAGGACTATTTAAAATACGCTCTAGCCTCGGAGCCTATTTTTTCAATTCATGCGCCAGATTTCAATTTACGAGTCACACTGCTGTTTGTAACACACACTGCAAGTATGTAATAGCTCTCATCATTTTCATTTAGTACACTATAGCAAACATTAATCTTCACTGTGGTTTCTGATCAAGTCTTGGCTGCCTATTTAGGCAGCCAAGACTTGATCAGAAACCACAGTGAAGATTAATGCTTGGTAATTAAGACTTGAAGTATTAACTTAAGCACTCTACAACAATGATAAATGATAATCATATATATAATACATGTAAGAGTGTCTCTCTCGATTATCCATCGAAAGAATATCAAAATATGATCTGAGAAGTTACGCGCCAACTGAGAAGCCTATTTCTGAGATTTAAGAGCCAGGTCCTGATGTTTCAGAACCAAATACGCACTGGCGCATGTCCAGGTCGGTCCCTGCTACCATAACAACACACGTGACACCCAACATGCACCGCGGCATGCCTTCGCTCCCTAATCCGGAATATGCCGCGGTTGATCAGAAATGTAAACTGTATCTCCCATGATTCACGATGCATTCGGATAACCTACTGTTTTAAGCTTCGACATATGTCTTTCATACGAACCTTTTCGTTGGCCCATGGTACCAATACTCCCAACAAAAATACTCCAAGCACAGGTGACGACACGGATGTCAGAAGACTAAGTGTTATCTGAAAAGAAAATCAGAACATGGTAATTAATAAACCATCCACAAGTCAGCCGGCTAAACTTAGAATACAAGAGATGGGGGTCACGTGGTCACGACACGGGATTCAATTCAGAACTCCGTTACAAGGTATTCATTTAACCCTTTACCTAACACGAAATCAGACGGCACTTGCAAACAAAATTCTTGAATAACTTTTTTTCTTCATTTTTTGTATCAAAAACAGAGAGGAGGTCACGTGGTCACGAGTCAGGATTCAGTTCAGAACTTTATCACAAGTTATTTTCATTAACCTTTTAACTAACACGAAAGGCAGACGACACGGCAAACAAAATTCTTGAATAACTTATTTTTTCATTTTTGGGTCAAAAACATAGTTTATGACCCCTAATTGGAGGGAGCTAATTGAGCTCGTTCCAGTGAGGGATCATAAGCTATGTTTTTGAGACAAAAAATGAAAAAATAATGAAAATTGAATGGTGATTTTTGTGAATAGCGCTGGCCGGTTTTTGCCGTTACGTCAGGTAAAGGGTTAAACCTCAAAGTCTTCGATTAATTTGACGATGATACCTATTGTATATATATATTTATCTTATACCTGTTGAAGATATAGCCCATGTGTTATAGATTATCTATAACACATACCCCTATGTCATATAGATTGGAGAACGGACTATAGTCTTTTTCTATATTATAATATAATGATGACATTCGCAAAATTGTTTATAAATCGTGTCAAATCTGGTGAAATTGATTATCAAACATATTTTTGTCATAAATCATAAGAATTGAGGCGTAAGTATATTTTCTGTAATTGTTTTCCCAGTTACAGGGCCACTTTCTAAGGGGAGCTATACTCTATCATTCACTTGAATTTGTAGCCTTGTTACGCACCAACCGCTTTTCCGGGCACATCACATGTATTCATGCCCAACAAGAGGAAGCAGTCGACTCCACTCCAGATGAGTCGACATTTTGACACGAAATCATCCCCAAAACCCTTTTAAAAATGCAGAAAAGAACAAAAATGGTCGGTATAAGATAAATACAACAATACCATAGTGTGTTTTGATATGTTTGATATCTCAACTCCGTTGTGTGAGAACCATAAGGTTCTATCTTCCACTGGAAGATAGAACCTTATGGTTCTCACGCGACGACTCGTTGTAAGTGAGTTTTTTTCGCTCGGCAAGCCTCGCGAAAAAAACTCACTTTCGACTCATTAAGATATCAAACATATCAAAACACACTATGGTATTATCGTATATATATACACAGCTGCAGATTTCCTAACAGTGTTTCTGCATTATTTTTGATTGCCTGTAATGATGTAAAACATTATCAAGATAAATGCAGCCTACCAGTTGAATTCTGAAGAAAGAATGCACTGCGGAAAGCTTTCTCAAAGTAAAATGAAAGTCTCAGTTTGTAAATGTAAGGGTTAAGTTCACAAAATGCCGTGCCAGTTTCATGGAAATAAATTATTCTATCTTGTAAATATTGATTTGGGCATTCAGAACATGCCATTCAATTTCAAAGTTGCTTCCATTCCATCGAGTCGTCAACTTGCAAAACAGGCACTACTTACATAACAAGCAGCCAAGACTTGACAAGAAATCACTGCTGAGCAATTAGACATGTACAGGCTGTAGTCTAGTGAGAACCCAATACAGTTGCCCAGTCCATTGAGGGTTAACAAAACTGAAAATAAAATCAGTCACTTCTTTCATCATGAAAATTAACCCTTTACCTAACGTAACGGCCAAAACCGGCCAGCGCTATTCTCAAAAATCGCCAATTAATTTTCATTATTTTTTTCATTTTTTGTCTCAAAAACATAGGTTATGACCCCTCGTTGGAACGAGCTCGTTCCAACGAGGGGTCATAACCTATGTTTTTGAGACAAAAAATGAAAAAAATTAGTTATTCAAGAATTATTTTTGCAAGTGTCGTCTGCTTTTCAGGTTAGGTAAAGGGTTAACCTTTCAACTGTTATCAAACCTCAACGTGGACTTTACAAATAGCGATTGTAAGAACATTTGAAAATTCAGATGGTTTCGGTGTTCAGCGATTGTTTCGGTTCGATTTTTCGGTATCCCCATGATATCGTATCGGTTTGTTTATTTAGAGCTTACATCGTAACCCGTTAACAGGTTACGCTATATAATACGCTGGTAACCTATAGGAAAGGAGTGGTGATGCTTTCCCGCCTTCACTGTTTTTACAACGCCAACATGCTGTTTAGATTTTAACAGAATTTCCGCCAAAATGAATAGCAACAACTATGTTGCGAAATTCAGCCTACAGTGGCAGATTTTATAATAGATAAAGTTTCAAAGGGACCATTAGAGCCTATATCAGTTAGACAAAGTTCAAATTACCTGCTTGAAAATAGGCGATAGCGCAGTTAGCTCAAGTAAAACTGCCCAAAACCTCGGTTTCACTTTTAATGATTGCTTTGATCTGCATAACCAAATCACAAAAGTGAGCAAAAGCTGCTTCCTCCAAATAAGAAACATCAACAAAATCAGAAAGATACTTGACCAAAACACTCTGAAAACTGTTATACAGTCTTTGGTCCTGTCCCGCTTGGACTATTGCAACTCTCTCTACTTCGGCCTTCCTCTGAAATCCTCTGAAATCCATGTACCTGCTTCAACGTATTCAAAACACAGCAGCTAGGATCATTACTCGTGCGAAAAAATATGACCACATTACACCCATCCTGGAGTCCCTGCATTGGCTGCCAGTTGAGTCTCGCCTTAAGTATAAGGTATTGGCGGTGACACACAACATCTTACATAGCGACAAAGCACCGATTTACCTTAAGCAGGTCATCAAAGTACACACACCGTCGAGGAATCTCAGATCAGCTTCTGAGAATTTCTTTGTCGTACCGCGAATTCGATCGACGGCAGGGAAGAGATCGTTCACTTTCGCAGGTCCCTCAATCTGGAACGCCCTCCCTCAGAACCTTAGAAAAACCCTAAATACAGATAACTTAAAAAAAGCTCTGAAAACCCATCTCTTTCAAGCAGCATTCGGCCGCTGATTATACCATTGTTACCGTCGCCTATGTTTTCAGCGCTTTTGAGCAGCGTTTCGCTGGGAAAAGCGCTATATAAATATATAGACAAAACTACATGTATGTTTCAATGAGTCGTTTTGTATTCAATGAGTCAGATGTGCGTAGGAAGAAAACGTCGAGACCGAAGGTCGAGACGTTTTCTTTCTACGCACATCTGACGAACTGAATACAAAACGACTCATTGAAACATACATGTGGTTTTGTATTTATTACATGACCCAAGCACCTAATGACCTAATTTTCTTTTCTATCAACGGTGGTAAACACCATGCACTTTATGCAGTCGCATTGCATAAAAAAAGTCCCGGTTGGAACAGGTTGGTGTCCAATATGGAATTCCGTATTGCACAGCCGTATTGCTCGCCGTATTGCATAAGAGAGACTGCATGGGCATGTAATAAATTATTATATTATAATTATTACAGTAAATTCTAGTAAAATAATACAAGAGTACATGAAAGTTTTCGTCATACAGAATATACTCGTATGAAATAGGGAAATATTAAATTATATTGTACTATGGAACACAGGAGATCTGGTGAGAATTGCAAGCTATGTAATTGCTACCTATCGACCAAAGTACCCATTGTTTTAAGCAAAACACCAGATGCACTTCCAGGTGTATATTCCAATAAGTACAATACTGACAATGTATTCACTACGCGTTTGACAAAGGTTAGGAAAGGCCTCTCTTTAATTTCAATCATGCACAGAGGAACCAAAACTGTACTAAGATAGTGACTAGTATCGGACGTTTTTGGTATGTTAAGTTGTCAAGTTTGATCGGGTGTTTTTCCTCAACAGGTGGTGAGGAATTTTAACTTGGTGAGAACTTTACAATGAGTTGTTAAAGTATTCCATTGTTCTGTTAAATCATACCTGATTTGCAGAACTTGAACAGTCGCATTATGTTTAGCCAGTTTCAACTGGTATCAGCTGGTTCTGACTCGACTATCACGGGCTCCTCTAACAGAAAACATCCTTCAGACCGACGTCTATTGAAGCTTGGAGATTCTTGTTAGAGTATGGGAATGGACTGGTGGAGGTGCTTCTTTGGCAATGGGTGCCTCGTGTCAGCTGATCTGCTGACTGCCCTAGGCGAGATCTCGTGATGCTTAATCCTAAATTTACCTAACATGAAAAGCAGACGACACTTGCAAACAAAGTTCTTGAATAACTAATTTTTTTCATTTTTTCTGTCTCAAAAACATAGGTTATGATCCCTCTTTGGAACGAGCTCGTCGAGCTCGTTCCAAAGAGGGATCATAACCTATGTTTTTGAGACAAAAAAGGAAACAAATAATGAAAATTAATTGGCGATTTTTGTGAACAGCGCTGGCCGGTTTTCGCCGTTACGTTAAAGGGTTAATCAGCATGAATTCGCAATTCTGCTCAAGGCCAGTCACATTCTACTCTGTATATAACTGCCAGAAGAACCTCAGAACTGACACCTCCGGTCACATTCGTAAAAGGTACGTTGTTGGTAATCCTGCACACATTAAACGAAATCTTTGGCTGGGCGGATAGTCTTGACTGCTTTGAGAAAACTACCTTCACTCCAGTACTAGTGAAAATTTTGATAGATTAATTTTGAACTTTGTTGCTAGAACTTTTCTTGACACTTGAGATTTTGGCGTTTAATAGAAGTATTGATAATCGAAAAAGGAGCTGTTTGTCAGAATTTGTCTTCTACTCAGAAGTGAAACGAATGTACGCGGATGCCAGGGCCAACTTAGCAGAACCGACACTTCAAACACAAAGACATTGTGGTAAGAAACTGAAGTCCGGACTGTATTACAAAACCACTAGACGAGCATTGAGACACGACCAATAACGCCCACTATGCCACAAACGTTTTTGTGTTGCTGTGCCGGCGGATTTTAAGTTTGGTCACACTAACAATGTTAAAGTAGCGATGCACTGCATTGGGAAGCGCAAATCGGCGATACATAGTATCGAGAAATACTGTAGGACCGAAAGCAGAGGAAAAACATAGTACTGTGAGGAATCCTAGGACTGTGAACAGAGAATTCATTTGATAGATCATGAGTACAAAATGTTAGTACATTTTACATTTTTATCTACAGGAAGTATAATTGAATAATGGCAACTCAATTCATTGAGAGTCAAATGAAGGCCGAAGTAGATAAGCTTGCTGCCGAAAAAGACGCCATTCATGAACAAGAATTAGAAAGACAATTAGGGACCTAAAAATCGGGAGTTGTTGGATCGCAAACTTTCTGAGAAACAACAGCAAATTGACGAACAACAACGTCAGTTAGTACAAATGGAAGCACTGTTGCAACAAAACATAGAATGAGAAGCGGAAGATGAGTTATGGGGATTAGGTGAAAGTTATAGGAAATCGAACTTAACTGCTGCCCTTATCAAAACTTTGCAAATGGGCAAATGCCACAACTGCAAACGCTACACAAACTCAGGTCCTATACACCCATGTTAAAAGGTTTGATGGGACCCCACAAGAGTATAAGGCATAGTTGAAATCGCTAGAACATTACTGCGATATTAACGAAATTCCCACAGATAAGAAAAAAATTGTGGTTGCCCAGGCTAGTGATTTCTTAGTAGCCGACTTCATGATAAGAACCATCAAAAAGGGGCCCGAGGTGTCGTGGGAATCCCTTCAAAAGGAACTGAAGCTCCATTACGCGTAAGTAATGGTCGAAAGTATGGCTACTAATTATTTGCATCACATGATGCAGGAGAAAAATGAGACAGTAGTTGGTTATGGAGATGGACTGTTTGATTTGGCTACAGACGGGTACGGATCAGAAATTGATTACCCCATCATGCAAAAAATGGTTGCAAATTATTTTTGTGAGGCCTGTATGAGAGTGATATGAAAATGAAACTTATCAGAAGGAGCCTTCAACTTTTGAAAAGGCCATCATTTGACTTCCGTTTTCTCGAAATTTACCTTTTGTCCTGAGATTCTCGAAAATATATTGACTGTTTCAAGCGCCGTATTCAATGGATGTCCGTCGTCATCCAAAAAGAGTCTTGAGTCATCGGCATATTGATTTATAAAAAAAATCAGAGCTATTTATGTCAATATCATTTAAAGTTTCAAAGCGGCATTTAAAATTTCCAAACTAAGTATAAACAAGTTAGTGGAAAGGGGATCCCCTTGCCTTACCACACGTTGAAGTTGAATTTTTCAGGGCAGTGGCCATTGTTTAAAACATAGCTAAAGATAGTGTTATAGAATGTTTAAAACCATTTTATAATCGGGGATCAAAAGTTAGGGTATTCTCAATGAAAGACCACTCAAGTGAGTTAAAAGCCTTCTCAAAGTCTAACAAAGTTAAACACCTGGGATATTCTGATCATCACATTTTCTTATTAAATCAGAAATCAAGCAAGTCGATTCTCCAATATACCTGCCCTTTAAATATCCCAGTTGTGTGTCAGATATAAGTTTAGGAAGGACCGTCTTCATACGGTTGTCTATAGCAGCAGAGCCAATTTTAACATCTACATTTATCAAAGAGATAGGTCTCCAATTTTTTTAAAAACATTTTGGTTTTATTTGATTTCGGGATACATGTTATAATATCGGTCCGTTGGGTTACTGAAAGTTCATTTATTTTCATATCCATAATTCAGAGAATTTGTTAAAAAGTACCGAGATCTTTCCAGAAAAAAATACAGAAATCGGCGGTGAAACAATCTGAAGCCCGTGCTTTTTTGTTATTCATTATTTTTAGAGACGTTGCACATTCCATAAAAGTAAGTGAACCTTCTGGGGGTTCAATGTCACCATTATCCAAAAAATTCAACAAAGGATTTCCTGTGTCAAAAAACATTGGCTCCGCACCTTGGTTATCTTCTTAATTGGAACTTTGTGAGGTGTAAAGGTTTTTATAAAAACTTCTTTGTCTCGATAAAAATCAGCTAAATCACTTGTTTCTGACCCATTAGCCTTAATAAATTTAGGAATAATCTTTTCGGTGTAGTGTCTTTTTTCTAGATTGCATTTACAGTACGTGGAGAGTGTATTATCACTGAATCACCCGCAGAGTGGAGGTTCCACCCGAGTAATAAATGCAAATTTGTTGCAAAGCATAACCAGAACCAGCAAAGTTTCAGCCAATGGACCTCCGGGTTAAACCCGGAGGTCCATTGGCTGAAAGATTGCTTGTGTTATATGTCGATATGTAAAAAAATTGAAAGTTATAGCTTGGGTGATAACTCCACTTCGCGGGTGATTTAGTTACAATCCACTCTCCACATACTGTACGAAATACATTGTGCGATAGATAAAAGCTACCTGCCATTATCTGTGGCACGGATGTTCTTGATTGGGTTAATTGTTATTCAAACTTAGCCATATGCAGTAGATTTGTTCCATTTATAATAAGAGCCCACGATTATGTTTTGGATACATGTTGGTGTATTCTATAGTAACAGATTTTTAAAAACAAGAGATGAAGAGTACTGAAGCCATAGATGGTTCATTCTTAGAAGTGCCGGGTACGGAGATAGTAACGCCGACACCAATGAAAAAGAAAACATGTCAAAGAAGTCAATTTTTTTCACGTCATAACAAGACCCACCTGGGCAGTGAGGGTCAGTTTAAATACATAATTTCTCAAACACATTGCTTCAATATAAACTTGCTTCATCGATCGCACGTTTTTGCTTCTCTAATAGCCCAAACATAATTACTACGAATTATATTTTAATTAAATCAAAACTTAAGTAGCCGTTTTCGCATGAGAGTAATTTACCGTGATTTTAATTTTAAATCGAATCGTTAATGTCCCTCCCAGACCGTTGTGTGTGAATTTTTAAATTGCATAAAAAACAACAATTTTATTGAAGCATGCATAGATTTTGCAAATCATCACTGGGTTATATAGAGGACATCTACGCTGTTTTAGTGAATATCGGGAATTATCTCATGACTGTGAACCTGAAAGTTTTATTTTTCAGGAGCGCTTAATACTTTCAGGTCCACACTAATGAGATAATTCCCGATATTCACTAACAGAGCGTAGATTTTCTTTTTATTATATGCTACGTGACATTTTAGTGTGCAAATATTCAGCCCAATTCGACTGAAGACAGTTTCAAGCCAAAAACAAAGAGCTGCTGGTTGTTCCTTCAAGGCGGCGTTCAAGGCGATGTCATGCGCCGAGGCGTAACATCATTTAGGAAGCTACTGAAAAAAATTCAACGAGTGGACCTGAAAATATTATTTTTCACTCGCGCAAGCGCTCGTGAAAAATAAAACTTTCAGGTACACACTCATGAGATAATTCCAGATACTGACTAAAGTAGAGTAGATTTTCTTTTTTATTATATGCCATGAGACATTTTATTGCACAATATTCAGCCCAATTCGAACCCAAATGCGTACGTTTCAAAACAGTAACAAAGATCAGCTGATCGGTTCTTCAAGGCAATGTGATGCGGCGTAGCGTGACGTCATTTAGGAAGCTAATGAGGGATCTAGTCGTTGGATATCGAGAAATATCTTTTAGATCATTTGCGATAATTCACAGGCTAGCGAAAAATAAATGTACATCCCATTTATATGTTGGAAAAAGCATTCAATAAGTAATCAAATTACAACGAATTTAACACGCTGAACTTTAGGACGAAATAAATGTTCGATTTTATGACCACAGTTACATCTAGTTATTTATAGCGATTTAACCCTCTACCCGACGTAACGACCAAAACCGGCCAGCGCTATTCACAAAAATCACCATTGAATTTTCATTATTTTTTTCTTTTTTTGTCGCGAAACCTTAGCTTATGAACCCTCATTGGAACGAGCTCATTGAGCTCGTTCCAATGAGGGGTCATAAGCTATGGTTTTGACGCAAAAAGTCAAAAAAATTAGTTATTCAAGAATTTTATTTGCAAGTGTCGTCTGCTTTTCGTGTTAGGTAAAGGGTTAACGACACTTTCGACAGCCAGGGTCACCTCGTGTCGGACAGTTTTTACGGGTGGAGGAAGCGGAGTACCCGGAGAGAACCACCGAGCAACGACGAGCAACCGTCAGACTCCCCAACGTACTAACTCCACACAAGTAGGGTTAGCATTGGTTGAAAACAAGTGCACCCACCATCGACGTGCAGTACGCCTTAGTACACAGCACCACCGTGCCTCCGGCCACAATGACAAAGTGGCACGAAATCGCTCTGCGATGATATTCTTTCTCCCGATTGCGGGTTGCACGGCGTTAATGTTTATCGCAATTAGCACCTGAAACAAAGTTAATTAATAACATTAATAACGCATCTTTTCTTCCGAACATCCTGTCAATGAAAATAGTTGCCCTCACCTGTGTTATGGTTCCTTGCATATTCATAATCAGAAGCGCCAGCCCAACGACGAGTAACCCCAGAAAAGGCACTAAAATGGAAATTAAAAAACATCTTGGAATACAAGTTTGTTATATGGAATTAAAAAAATGAATCTGTAAAATGTGCAATGTCCTCCAAATAGCCTTGGATGTTGATACAGCGTTAAAAATAACAAAAATAAATAAATAGAAAGCTGTGGAAAGCAATTATTTCCATTTCGTAAGACTAGTATATTTTTTTCTTTTTTAACGGACAGGATTAACGATGACAGTTTTGTGTGTGGTGGAAGCTGGGGTATCTGGAGAGAACCACTCAGCAACAGCGAGCAGCTGTCAGACTCCACCAACATACTAACTCCGCACAAGCAGAGTGAGAATTGGTTGGAGATAAGTGCACCATTGACGTGCAGCGTGCCTTAGTACACGCGTCCCCAGGTGGGCAACTGGGGTCAAGGGCCTTGCCCAAGGACATAACGTAATTACCCCTTGCCGGGATCGATAGCTAAAATCGTCCCCTGAGTTCTAATGTGTTCCATGTGCCAGCAGACACATAGAACATATTGGAACTCAGGGAACGAAATAGTAATACGGTTTCCACTCGCAAATTTGGTTGGCGATAAAATGTATTCTTTCTGTTGATAGTTGTCAAATGAATTACTGAGTGTCCTTCTGATAATTGATTTTATAGACATGAAGGCGTGTAATAAACACAGAACGACACGTGTGTGTGAATGGGCTAATCGATATGGCACTTGTGCCATTGCGGAAGGATAAAACTCGAGGCCTGGGGCCTCTAGTTCTATTCTTCCGCGCTGGCACTCGTGCCATATCGATTAACCCATTCGCACGCGTGTCGTTCTGTGTATGTATGCCTTTCTTCCTTCTCTATTTTAACTCAGCCAGCAATGTTTATGTCTTAACAGAATATACGCCGAATTAAATGGCAACAAATAACACGCGATCTCGCTTTGGCGACATCACACGTTAGTTTTTGCTATTTCGTCGTGTTAGAACCAGAACGTCCTATGTCCCATAGGGGACATAGGACGTTCTGGTTCTAACACGACGATTTGTCTTGGTGGAAATTCAGGGGAAATGTGAACGGCGTGCCACTCTATTCACATTTGGGCTTTGGCGAGATCGCGTGTTTATCGTTGCTGCAGGTTTATTGAAGGGAAGATGTAAACGACATGTCACTCTACTCATATATGGATACAAGGCACAACATTTGAGTGGAGTTAGTCCCGAAAGATTTCAGATCTGAGTGGCAAACATGCGAGATTAGGAATTTATGTTCTATTTTGTCAGTCATGACATGTAGTTCGTTCACGTATTTTATAATTGATGCAGCCCGGCGTAACCTAAACGATCGTACGCGGGTTATTTCCAGCCCTGCCCATCCCCCACCACTTCAATTTAATTTCGCCGCTACTGCTGCTTGATCAAAAAAGAACACCGACCAATCGCATTGATAAAATATTTACTGCCGAACAATAATGATAATCTAATTTCATGTTTTGAGAAACGTTCCATCCAGTTTTAAAGCCACAATGATTATTCTTTAAAAATCCGTTTCTTTTGAAGTATACTCGAGAGTAACAAATACAGCAACAAATAAGTTGTGCAAAGTTTTAAAACAATGTTATGAAATAACTGTATATTGATATAAAAACAGTCCATGTCAAGAGAATCTTAGAGTGATTTTGCTATCCGAAGCGTATATTATTCATTAAATGATCACGGCTTGAATCAGCAACAAACACCTAGCACCTTATCTTTGTCATAAGTAGTAGGAGAGCGATCGACCGGCCCTATTCAGGGGAACCCCGGAAGTGACGTCATAGTCACGTGACCTAGTGACGTCATGTTTCATTGTCATGGTAGCCCGCGTGAGCGGCCATCTTGTGACGTCATTACCAGGACAGGGGTATGTTCGGAGGGTATGTTCTTTTGTACAAGAGTAATTTCCCGATTCGCAGAATTACCACAAACAACCAGACAATCTCTCCAAATCACCAAAATCCATTTTTATTTGATATGAAACCCCAGATTGGACTTTTTTCTCCAATAACAGGGGTGTTCGTTTGAACTAGAGTTGTTTTCTGGCTCGGATTTCATCCATAATCCTCGGATACTTCGTTGTTTGTGGTAATTAGGTATGCTGCCATTGAACCGAACACCCCTTTTATTGGAGAAAAAGCCCCAAATGGGGTTTTACCAAGTCCGTTTCGGTAGTTTGGGGTAAATTTTGGTGATTTGGAGAGATTGACGGGTTGTTTGTGGTAATTCTATGAAGTATCCGAGGATTATGGAGAAAATCCGGGCCAGAAAACTACTCTAGGTCAATCGAATACCCCCTGTCTGGGGGAACTTTACCGGTTAGACAAGAAATATATTCAGTTACTTTATTTCTGCGAGTTTTATCAAATTTTTTCATCCCGAAAGACACTGAAAGGCGCCGGAGTCTGTAATTAACCAGCTTAACATAACTAAAAGTTTCCATTCTCTATTTCTAAAATACAGCCGATGAGCTCGTTCCAGTGGGGGAGCAATAGCTGTGTTTTTGTGGGGAAATGGCAAATGATCAAACTGCTGCTAAATAAAATGCGCAAGTTTCATATTAGCATTCAGACTTCTGTGGGCTCCGGATTTATTCGTTTTCTCACTTTATTAATCATTGTCCCTTCTCAGAAATACATTAAAATATTGCTAATGACGCTAGGAACCCAAATTGCATAAAAAAGAATTGAAAGAGGGACACGAGAAGAGACTGTTTTGGATGAAATATCAAGGGGCGGTTTGAGTGAAATATCGGGGGACGATTTGGCCAGGGGACGGTTTTGAAGGTATTCTCGAAACATAGTTTATGACCCCTCATTGGAATGGGCTCGTTGAGCCTGTTCCCATGATGAGTCAAACGCCATGTTTCTGAGGAAAAAAATAAACTACCCTGTTTACTTATTCCATAATTTGTTCCCGAGAGTCGTCTGATATTCGTATGAGATAACGAACTGTTGACATTACATTCACTCGATAAGAAAACTAAACTGACAGCAAATTCACGTGAACTTGCTGTATTTATTAAACAATATAGGGTTGTACACTTTCACTAATCTTTGGGAATACCAGTGACTCATTACGAGGACAGAGTGGAGCACGGGCTGCAGATTAATAGCTTTTCGGTGACCTGCGTCCCTGTACATAAAGCAACATTAAACCTTCAGTCTGATCAGGTTACACGCAGGTCCTGACCTTAAATTTTAATTTGAAATCCCATACATATTTTTTTTTGTAATCAATTTGTCAGTCGCAAGAATACACTCCCACCAAAAGAGTTTCCCGCGGTTCCAAACTATCAGCCAGTCACCTGTTGCGTCTGGCTGATTCAGCCAAATCCAGGAATGCACTATTGTCTTTGGCAGCGGCTGAACTCGACCTAATTACAAATTAAGTCAACCCCCTTGTTTGTAATTGTAGTTAATCCCATCTAGATTACAGTACACGTAAGCATCAGTGAATTCTAAATTCTTGGAAATTTTACCCTCCTCCGTCCCCAATGCTCTCCACCTGTCTGCTTTTGGCATGGCGTCTTATCGGCCCATCGGCGTCTTATCGCCCATGGCGTCTTATCCGCCCATCTCCCCTTTCATGTACATATCATTAGAGCTGTAGGTTAACCGAAACCGAACCGAGGTTTTTAGTTTTTTTTTAAAAAACCGAAACCGTCGACATCCCGTAATCTAAGGTTTTTCGTTTTTTATTAAATACTCTCTTGCTGCAGAAATTCACTGAATGTAGCCATCCCATAGTAGTGAGAGTACCCAGACACTGCCAATGACAATGTCTGGGTACTCTCACTACTCTTGGAAGGCTACATTCTGTGAATTTCCGACATTTCAGTTTAGTTGTGTTTGCAGCTTTCCTCAAGTTGCGTGCAGGTGTCAGACCTCGAAAAATGGCCAAGCACAATAAAAGTTCTGTATATTTAGGTAATTATTATATTGGCCTTCCTGATTCTTCATGTATTATAGCTTATTTCGGGCATTCATTGAGTTTCACTCAATTTCACTTCTATTCAGTTATGACTCCGGACATAAGAATGAGTTTTATTGAATTTTATTTGGCCTCATGAACAAACCGACAACCGAGCCGAACCGAGGTTTTACTCCACCTGATAAACCAAAACCGAAACCGAACAAGAAATTTAAAAACCTACAGCACTACATATCATATATATCTCACATAATCATATTATATATTTTTTCACTTTGTTTAAATTTTGTTGCTTTTCGGCTTTGCTGCCGCATAGAAAACATCAATTATTAAATGGCAGCTTTGTCCACTTTCATTCTATTCATTCTTCCATTGTCTTTTCTCCCAGTATCTAATTTTATGTTGGTTAATAATGTTCTCCCTGACTTAGACACTTCTCTTTTTCAAAACACATCTTCTGAATTCTATTCAGAAAGTACTTTCTTTTGATTATGAGCAAGGTGTGTTTGCCACCAATGAAAATGTTCCAAATTTAACTTCAATGCACAACTCACCTAAAACTCTTGATAAAATTGTTGCACTTCTTTCTGACATTTGTGGAAATATATGGCTCAGGATATCCTCCCATATATTGGTAGTTAATGCGTTTAGGCCAGATGACAGTGTGCTGAGAAAAAGTAAAAGAAATTTAATTTTTATATATAACTGAACTCAAATTATAAAATTTGCAGACTAGATTTATGTACCGCAACAATCGAGGGTGATATCAAATTGGAGACACCACATATTGTTCGATATAATGATGATATAAATCATAGATGCGCTATAATTTTTAAATATTTTTTAACGTAAAGGGGTGGGGTTATGCATATGTTTTGAAGAGTACCTTTGGGGGAGGGGACACTGCTGTTTAAGCTGATGTCGCGGAGTTTAGGGGAAAAATAAGGAAAGGCAGTGAAAAGGAGTGCCAAATCGTCGCTCGAGTGCTAGAATGTTCTATGTCCCATAGGGGACATAGAACATTCTAGCACTCAGGCGACGAAATGTGTAATTTCGGAGTTGATAAAATCCTGGAACACTCTCTATTAGAATGTCCAAAATATCAGTTTAATAGAATAAGATTCACTGAGAGTATAATGGGGAAGTGGGATGGAAGAATGAAGGATATTTGGGTACTGGGTGACACAAAGGAGGGGGTTAGTATGCTTATCTGAGAGATTGGCAAGAATGAGGTACGGGGCGTCATCAAACCAATTTCATTTGGGGATGTTGGGAGGAGAGGCGAGTATGGGGATGGAGGCATTTGGGAGCACAGGGTTAATCAGGCCTTCTCTCCTGAGAACCGCGACAAATCAGCGACCAGGGCCAACACTATAAAACCTTTACAATTGTATCTTCTAGAATTATATTTTCTAGTGATCACTTTAAATGGGTTGAAATGAACCATTAGCATTTTCAAAGATGTGGCAATTTGCCACTTGCAATCAATATCTTTGAAAATGCTAATGATTCATTTTAGTCAGTTTTATTGAAAGGTAGAAAATACAACTCTAGAAAATACAATTGTAAAAGTTTTATAGTATTGGCTCCGGGTCAAAGTGTTAGTATTATTATTACGAATTCTTGTTTTTCAATATTATTCAATTTTCGTTAGGAACAGCCGATTTTCTGCACATGATTGATTGAGATGAGTCTTTCATTACTCAATGCATGTTTTCATACCGTATGATTGTTTTTTTTTAATTTTTCGCCGCCCTGTTACAACAGATAATGTTACAACGCCGCATAATGTTACACCAACGCATAATGTTACAAAAAATGTAGTAAACAACCGATAATGTTATAAACTCCGCATAATGTTATAACTTTTTTTCAACCCATTATGTTATAAAAATCGACGCATAATGTTATAACTTTTTTCAACCCGTTATGTTACAACAAATTAACCGATAATGTTATAACTTCAATAAACCCACGGAATCCCCTTTTTCGTCGTATGAAGCAATGAAAGCTATGAAAATGAGCACGATGTGCGCAAAATCATACGTCTCAAAATGAAAGCTATAAAAATGAGTACCTCTTCATACGTCTCATACCCTCATTAAGGATACTATCCTACCTTTATTTGGGAGTGTTTTCGGGAGTGTTTGGGTCAGTTTTCTGAAGACTGTCAAGTTGTTTGGATTAATTCGATATCTATTGTCGGGTTGTTAGGGTGAGACGGCGCACGTGTCCCCATAACAACACGCGCTGCGCATACGCACTCCTACCACCTATTATCATGATAATGACGTCACAACATGGCCACCCACGTGCACTATCATGACAACTCAACATGACCGCCCAGTCACGTGACATGACGTCACTTCCGGGGTCCTGCCCCGGGGTGCTACAAAATGGCTCATTTTCAACATATATAACTACTCAACACCATCACCAACACCGCCACAACACCAACATCAACACAAGACCTCCTGCACAACCTCCTCCTTCTCCCTATACTGCCTGTTCTAGTGATTCCGCCTTTTTCCAGAACCTGTAATCCCAAATTCATCACTTCCACTTCTTCCAACATCTCCACCATCTATATTATCATACCGTCTAGTACTACTCCCTTATAGCATTCTCAGATAACCTTCTCTGCACGATCACCCTGATGTACTAATCCATGACCTCCTCTCGTTCTCAGCCTAATCCCTGCCCACCCCTTTCAATCCTCCTAAACCCCATTCCTCTTCCTACCCAGTCTCGCATCTTATTCTTGTTCCGTGCGACTCTACCAACCCGCCACATCCACCATATGTACCTCGTTCCATCCAACTTTTCGACCTCTTTTAACTCCACCTCATTTTTGTTCACTGTTAGTTGTTAAAATGTCAAATTAATGAACAATAAGATATTCTTATGACTAAGAAATATGCGACAAATGAGTTTTAGATGCCCAACACAAGCAGAAACAGAGGCATTTGCCCATCCCCGAGGCGTCAGGGGACTATGGTACACTACATTTCTGGAAGCGGAGACTACGCATGTTGGTAAACGTACAACCGGATAAAACAGCACCCCTCCCCCACCACCCCCGCCTTTACCGTGTTGGGCACTGGATGATCATGGTAATGACGTCACACGATTGAGATACCAGGGTAATCCGCGTCTATGTAACGTGACTAGGTCATTCTGTGATAAATATCCGGGAGTTGAGGGGGTCTCCTCGCCTTAACCAGAGCAGAAACCTTTAGTATAAATATTACATACCTTTATGCGGCAATAAATGGTAAGTGGTAAAGTCCATCTACAATAGCTGTAACTGGAATTAGTATTCAGACGTTATAACATTATCGGTTAATTTGTTTTAACATAACGGGTTGAAAAAAGTTATAACATTATGCGTCGATTTTTATAACATAACGGGTTGAAAAAATTTATAACATTATGCGGAGTTTATAACATTATCGGTTGTTCACTACATTTTTTGTAATATTATGCGTTGGTGTAACATTATGCGGCGTTGTAACATTATCGGTTGTAACACGCCCACCTGTCGAAAAAGTGTAGGCGTGTTTAGCGATGTATTAAACAGCAAATACACATGTAGGCTGCGTAGAATTTTACACTAAACAATTGTTCATAATTGTCCACCGAAAAGTGTGATGGTATTAAACATGAGCTAGGATATATTTTTACAATACTCATAAATTAAGTTTAAAATTGGTGGGTGGTTCACTCTAGTTATTTCCATGCGCACCCGAAACTGTGAGTATTGGTCGATGTAGAAAATTAATTATAGGCCAAATAAAATTAAATAATTGATTCACATGCATTTTTTTGTTCATACAAATTTGTTCTACTATAAAATATTGGAGTATGCCTATTGGCACTCTCCAATAATTTGTAATAAAACAATTTTTGACTATTGTTGATGAACAGATTCAGACCACCAAAAATAATCTAGCCCATAACCAGTTAAATAAATATTTCTTTTGTACATACATATGAGAATCGTGTCGTATTTCGCGAAGAGAATAACAGTACTTACACGCTAAAAACTAAAGTGTTAAAAACTACACTTGAAGTGCTGTATTTAACACTTAGTAAGTGCTGAACTAGCACTTTGTTCAAGTGTAGTTATCCCAGAACTTGACAGGTGTTACAATAATACCACTTGACAAGTGTAATGTCGCGACACTTAAAAGGAAACAACGCAGATGACGCGGATCAGGCTCGAACTCTCGAGCCCGATCCGCGTCATCTGCGTTGTGTCCTTTTAATTATGTACCCACATACTAAAAACTAGAGTGTTAAAACTGATACTTTCAAGGTGTTAAATCCATTCTGACTCTTAGGGTTTGATTTTAACATTCAAAGTGCAATGCTTTAAGCACTTAGGCATTACAATCGTCAGACATCTGAAACTTGAATGGATGGCACTTCCCATGTGTCTAGCATTGGTGCTTCTTCCAGAATCGTCCATAATTTGATTTGCGCATTGGTGAGTACATAATTAAAAGGACACAACGCAGATGACGCGGATCAGGCTCGAGAATTCGAGCCTGATCCGCGTCATCTGCGTTGTTTCCTTTTAAGTGTCGCGACATTACACTTGTCAAGTGGTATTATTGTAACACATGTCACGTTCTGGGATATCTACACTTGAACAAAGTGCTAGTTCAGCACTTAGTAAGGGTTAAATACAGCACTTCAAGTGTAGTTTTTAACACTTTAGTTTTTAGGGTGCACCAAGCGCAAATCACATTATGGACGATTCTGGAAGAACCACCAGTGCTAGACACATGGGAAGTGCCATCCATTCAAGTTTCAGATGTCTGACGATTGTAATGTCTAAGTGCTTAAAGCATTGCACTTTGAGTGTTAAAATCAAACCCTAAGAGTTAGAATGGGTTTAACACCTTGAACGTGTCAGTTTTAACACTTTAGTTTTTAGTGTGTATCAATATATACGACATGTACACGACATATTGCATCGTAAATCGCGACGCGATACCGCTAAAATCACACCCTATGATAGTTTTATACATTTTGAATGTGGCCTCCGAAATAAATATGAAGAACACGGGCCGAAAAAACGAAGGCGAATTTTGATCAACGGTTGATGTATACATTTTTTCACAATACAAGTTGAATATTTACGATATATTTTAGTTATGACTGACACAAAAAACCTCTGATATTGGAAAGTTTATTTATTTATTTATTTATTTATTTATTTATTTATTTATTTATTTATTTATTTATTTATTTATTTATTTATTTATTTATTGGTGTTTAAGGTCATATACTTATGCACAATGGCTAATCGTGACCGTGACAGTTTTGCGGGTTAGGGGAGCCGGAGTACCCGGAAAGAACCACCGAGCATCGACGAGCAACTGTCAGCTCCTCAACATTCTAACTCTGTTCAAGCTCCACTCAAGCAGGGTTACAGCGGTCGAAGACATGTGCACCATCGACGTGCAGTACGCATTATTACACGGAGTCATCGTGCCCGCATGTAGGCAACCGGGATAAAGTGCCTTTCCCAAGGACACAACGCGGATCGCCCCGGACGGGGATCGAACTCGGGACCTCTAGCAACAGTCTACCACTGAGCCGCCGCGCTCCCTGGGAAGTTGATACCGTATTACAAATTTTCGTGCTAGGTTTTCGTTTGATGATGTGAAAGCTGTTACGCTGTGACTGAAGTCACAGCGTAACAGCTTTCACCTTATCAAACGTCAGCAACGAGAGGCTTTGTAACACTCGCGTGTGGAATGACTTGACGCCCTCTTAGGAGGGTTGATTGAGTTTCGGCGTATGTCCCTAATGTTTCAGCAAACTAGTTGCATAGATATCGGTGGTCGGCAACTACGAAAAACCTGCTCCCATACTGAAACTTCGTCATGACGCGTATTATGGCTACGCGTGTAGTTTATACACAAACACAATACTTTGTTTGGGGCGGGAATTATATAATTAAAATGTTTTATTTCATAATACAATTATAAAATTACCTTAACGTAGCACTAAACATGGCCGCAAGAAATAATCCGGGTATTCCAGGTAGAAAGCTGAGTTGTTTTATCACAAAGTAAGGAACTAGCTGCAATAGATGACAGACGTTTTAAACGTTGGTGACGAAAACAAGTAAAAATCCACTCGACCATGATTAACATTAGCAAGGTACCTACACATAACATTCTCATGTATAACCGTAACTCTTTGATAAATCATCAATCAAGTTTTATTTTTTAAATCATTTTCACAACGATGCTTAAGGCCAGGGGTAGCGTCAGGAAAAAGATACAGGGGGTTAAATCCTCCCCTCCTCCCTCACCGTCTGCGAGGTCAAGCCTCATCTAGGCCTATTAGTTAGACGAGCTTGTTTTGTGGCCAGAGCTTGGTGAGAGCCTTTACTCGAGATTAACGCAGCCTTTTACTATAAGACTAAAAATACTATCGGAAATTATTATTTGTTGAATACCGTATACATGTAAAAACAATAACTCACTTAGAACCCCACTGAGAATGTCTGCATTCGTAAATTAGACCCAGCTGTTTTTCTTTCCAGTTGTTACAAATACCCAAATTTCAACCTGGATTTTCCCCATAATGCGGGTGGCAGTCGTGGAAAAAAAGTTACATACACAAGGTTGAAAAGACATTTTGTCCGACACCGAGGGACCCCACCACCCCTTTATGTGCAAACATTCTTCTTTTTTTCGTGAAACTTGGGGCCCACCCCCTTCGAGAACATTCTAGACAAAATAACAACATTTCCAAGTCCAAAACGGGTGTTTCAACTCAAAGACCAATCTGGTTCCATTTTTACCCCTTTACCTAATGTAACGGCCAAAACCGGCCAGCGCTATTCTCAAAAATCGCCAATTAATTTTCATTATCTTTTTCATTTTTTGTCTCAAAAACATAGGTTATGACCCCTCGTTGGAACGAGCTCGTCGAGCTCGTTCCAACGAGGGGTCATAACCTATGTTTTTGAGACAAAAAATGAAAACAATTAGTTATTCAAGAATTATTTTTGAAACTGTCGTCTGCTTTTCAGGTTAGGTAAAGGGTTAAATCCAATCCTAATCCACCATTCTCATAATATTCAATCTCCTCAAGTCGCCTAGCCTTTAGAAAGCAGCTTCATCGCTTTGTGAACATCATCCTGTATACAACTCCATGTGACCACAGAGGACATGATATAGAGCAAGACTTATGACATTATTGATTGATTGTTCTACCTTAATTATTGCACTTATTAGGTACGTATCATAACTGAAATAAGCTCTTGTCGCCTGCATGGTATGCAGTATTCTTTCTAGGGCTGTCATGATTAATCGATTAATCGACTGTCGATCGATCACGTCGAAATCGATTAGTATTTTTAGTTGTCGAAGAATCGGTAAATTTTATGCCGTTTTAGACGTTTAATAATTAAAAAAAAAATTGATGAAAAAACTATTTTTTCTAAAGTGTAATAATCAAGACCGGTCGGCAGTTGCGAACTTCGCAACTGCCGACCGGTCTTGATTATTACACTGACGGTTCAAAAGTTCAGAACATCAAAGCTTTGAATGTACCTAAAAGAGGATCGTCTTCGTTGTTTACTTGAGGTAGGTCAGCTGACTTGAACTTCATTTTTAACAATTTCAAAGAGATGGAGAGAGGGGTGGGGGTGGGGGGTATTTAGGTACGATTAATCGATTATTATCCATTATTTGCGACGATTAATCGATTTCTAAATTAAAAAATCGTGACAGACCTAATTCTTTCTAGTCATGTCTGCATCCCTAACTAGCGTTCATGAGATGTAGTTGTTGGATGTTGTTGTTCGAAATACTGATGAAATTCCAAATAAAGTGCAACATTAAAGACACTGTTTATATACATTATTCTACTGACTTCTGTTGAATAAATGGGACGATTTGGGTTATCATTAATGAAAAGGAGAACAACGAAAAAACTGGGCGATATCATGGAGGTGAGTTGGCATACATGGTTGCCATCAAACTCACCTCCATCAACGGGGATGATAATGCCCAATCAACTTGCAGCGCACGTGAACGCGCCCTTGGCTGATAGAAGATTTCATGTTGTTCGTATCATAAATATTTGTATGAAATCACAGTTTGAATCATTCTAATAGGTTATTTTCCACAACCAAATGCAGTTTGCGTGGGAAAGAGGAATGAGTTCCGTCACGCTGTGGTTCTGTCTAATCGGGTCCATCTGCATTTTTTCCATCTGCGCTTTCAAATCTCAAGAATTAGGTTCAGAATTTCAATGGAATATCAGTCGTGTGCCCTCTTGGTGTTTGTTGAGGTTGATACATAGCCAATGTTTCGTCACCATACCTTTTTTATTTTGTTCACGTCTCCCATTTCTATGTCGTTCAGGTTGTCTTTTTTCTACATACAATTCATGCAGGAACTTTATGATAATATCCCGTTTGATTTCATTCCATTCAGTTCACTTTGAAATCCGTGTATTAAGGCACCTTGGATAGCTGCCATGGATGGTATTCACTTAGTCGGTGAGTGTTGTACGAATGTTTTGTTTTGGTCAGCTAGACTACTTGAATGTACAAAGAAGGTAATCAAGTTCTTCAGAGTGAATAACTTGCAGTCAAGTAAGGCCTAAAAAAGTTAAAAATCTGTTTCTCAGGCGCACCTACACGATCCTTATGGCTGCCTCATGCTCTCTTTTTATTACCAATGCAAACTTTAAAAAATATAAATTAAATGGTTTACCGGTATGTCTAATATTTTACCTAAGTTGATAAAACTGATAAATTTGTCATTTGCGTGCAACAAGGCATTGCAATGCTTAGATTAAACATATTTTATTTGCCATTTGACAATGTAAAAAAGGATTGAAGGACAAGTGCTTACCACTTAGAAGCCCCTCCTTTCCTGTACAATGACTAACAATTTACAATATGGCAGAACGTATTCCATAAATAACAGAATCTAACAAAATCTAAATATTATAAACATTACAGACAAACAGAAATTAAACTGAGAGAAAGAGAGAGAGAGAGAGAGAGAGAGAAGAGATCAAAAAAATAAATACAATATAAAGAAAAAAGAAAACATGAAATACAACATTAGATCCAGTGATGATGCCCTCCACCCACCCATTTACATTCTTTTGTATCTTGGTCCGTAATGTGAGTCTAAATTAACATCTTGATTACTGCCACTGAGCATAGGTTTTCACTTCTGGGGATGTTCACACAACAGTTTCGAAATTCATCGCGTGACCAAACCCTTGATAACCTAACTTTCGCCGTGGGTACACTATCACAGTGGGAGTTTCAGGTCAAAGGAAAGCTTTCTTGCACTCAAGGGACGAAATACCTGACCATCCATGCTATTCTGTAGATTACGATGCCTAAAACAAAAAAGAAGCTAAGAACATGAATTTTTCACCGCAAAGAAATAATCACAAATAAAATAGAAAAATGACAGCTCACATGCAATTTTACAAAAAATGGCCTGAGAAACAGAAGATCTACTTTGTGTGGCCTAAAGTACCATCTGTAGACAGACTTCAGCTTTTATTTTCATGAGCCATGTGCGATACTAGTAACTCAAGCACCAATGGTTGCAATCTAATGAAATGTACTTACAAAACAGTTGATTCCTTTCTTACAGCGTGACTTTTTTTATGAAAGGTCCAGGAATTCAAAAGGCCCCCCGCGAAGCTTCGATTCGATTCGATTTCGAATCTTAAGTTAGTATTCGGTTCGATTCGAAATCGTCTATACGATTTGTTTTCCTTCGTATCTTTTCACTGGACTTTGTCGTCTCACAAAACGTACATTTCAGATGGAAATTGTGCATAAATAATGTTGAAAATAAAGACTGAGTGTAATTTCCGCTGTATTAACCCTTTACCCAACGTAACGGCCAAAACCGGCCAGCGTTATTCACAAAAATCGCCAATTAATTTTCATTATTTTTTCATTTTTTATCTCAAAAACATAGGTTATGACCCCTCTTTGGAACGAGCTCGTCGAGCTCGTTCCAATGAGGGGTCATAACCTATGTTTTTAAGACAAAAAATTAAAAAAATTAGTTATTCAAGAATTTTGTTTGCAAGTGTCGTCTGCTTTTCATGTTAGGTAAAGGGTTAACATAAACGCAGCTGTACCCATGCCACCATCCATGATAATTCCACTTTCGCAGTTACTGCCACTGTTGAAAGAAAATTTAAAGTTCCCAAGCAATATCGACGATAAGCTCACGGTTTCTAGCGGATAGCCCCGTGCAGTGCCCAGTACAAAATTTTCGTTCCCATTTCGGTTTTTAACAAAATCCTTACTGGGTAATATGCGACTACATCATCAAGGCATGCCTTCGACGAAGGACTGCCTTGATGACGTAGTTGGAATATTTTATCATTTGGGACTTCAAGACGCTTGTATTCGACTCAAGGTTTCATTCGATTTCGAATAATTTCGATTCGAATCGAAAATATGTGATTCGCAGGGCCCTAGCATTCAACGCATTGTGCACCCAACGAATCGCCCGCATCCGCCCGCGTAATATGCAAATTCAGCAGTTGAAAAAATATTATATTTCAAAACATTTCAACAAAACCATATCATGTGACCCCTCGTTGGAACGAGCTCGTTCCAACGCGGGGTCACATGATATGGTTTTGTTGAAATTTTTTGAAAAATTTAAAAAAATAATATTTAAAATAATAAATTTTGATATTGTCTGCGTTGGGTAAAAGGCCAACCATGTTGTAGGCAATTGTAACTACCAACATTCCGACACGAGGTGATCCTGGCTATTGAAAGAGTTGTCAATCTCTAATAAATAAATAAATAAATAAATAAATAAATAAATAAATAAATAAATAAATACCAATTTGTACCGGTACCTACACCTGCAATAATGTTGTTACAGAAGGATCCAAAATGAACTAGAATAAGAGAGTTTCTAACTTTAAAATCAAATTTCAATCATCCGTAACTGGAGATGCTATCTCTATCAGTGAAGGGTGGGTTATTACATGTATATCCATCTGTATCGATCGGTTTTACGTGGACTGAACTGAGTTCCATTAACCCCCACCCCCAAAGATAATAGTCAAAATTATTTTAAATGACACCATACCCACATTCTATAAATTCATTTGTAGGTACAAAGGTAGATGAACGTTGGAATTATGGACAAAACTTATGTTTACTCAACTGAGGAAAATATTTGCAAAACACATTTTAACCGGGCCATGAGTACTCACCCACCCCTCCTTGTGTCGGAAAACAGTTACCTCCCCGATAATGCGGCTGGGAATTTAACCAATTCAGTCCTGTTAGACAGAGCTCCGCGAGCTCATTTGGCCACGAGTTGTTCTCGTGAAATATTATTTGATTATCAGTTCTGGTGAGAATACGGTAGCAGCTTCCCAGGAACCACTGATGCTTGCTGTCAACTCTATGAGTTGAATGTTTATATTTTTCGTGTTCTATACATCACTATCTTCATTATGTGATGCATAATTTGTGTATATTTCATTTGAATTTATGGAATATCAGAGGTGGAAGTTTCAAAGTAAACAAAATTCTCTTACTTGAACAACATCTCAAGCTATTGTACGAGCTCTGTGCGACCAGCGTTGCCGTGTTGGCCATGTCAGTGTCAAGATCCAAGCAGGCTGTTTGGGCAGTAAACACAGGGTGCATTGCGATAAAGTTTTTCAATTTTGAGACAATGCGATAACTTAAGTTTTAACCTTGTTGTAAAAACCATCTCAAATATTGACTTCCATGAGACGATGTGCAAAATAAAATATAAAATGAACGGTTATAATTTTGACACAACGACTCGTTGCGTCGAACTTTTATCCAGAGATTACATGTTTAATTTTTGAACAATGAACTCAGTTTAATAACTGGTTGCCCATTTTTGTTTTAAGCTTAGCACTTTACCAAACGCAAAAGATAAAAAAAATTTAATTATTTGATTTCAATCTTTTTTCAGGAACTTTCAACAAAACCATATTATGTGACCCCTCAATGAAACGAGCATGTTTTGGGTGTTTTAAAAAAAAACACATTTTTGCAACTGCAAAACTTGTAAATTTGGGCGGATGTGGGCAATTCGTTGCGTTAAGAGTTAATTACAAGTATTGGCAAATACGTTTTTCAGCTGATATTAACCCCCCCCCCCCCCCTCCCCTTGGGCCAGTGGTACGGTTTGCGGGATGGTCTTCGATGGGACGACTTCGTGGCCTTTCCTTCACAGGAGACAGCCATTGTACGCCCCCACCCGATAGGACGGTACGGTATGACCGCAACAACCCCACAATTGATGCTGCCACAGAGTATTCGGACACCACGAGACCTTTCTCGACCGAGGATCGATCCCAGAGCCGCTAACTCGGAAGACGAGCGCACTGGACCACCACTCTCTTTGTTCGGCCAATCGGCCAGCACTGTCTGATTGCTTTTGTTCGATAGCAAGGGACAGATTATTAATATCACACAATGTCAAAATTTAAAACTGAAGAAAAATCGTTATTCATTACTATGTCCCGATACCAACGGCAATACCTTGCAGTGATTGGTCAATGCCTCGTTGATTTTATTTTATGTCGCCGGGCACGCGCATATGTTTACTGTCAGCGATTCTTATGTCCACTGTCAAGGAAAGCGTCCCGTTGCCATGAGCAACGGTTCATCGCAATGTCTTTTTTCACTTGAAATCAACTGAGACAAATACATTTAACTGAAATAAAATACACACAAAAGTACCGTTATTACGTACAAAAAGATTAGTTATGTAAACATGGGTAATTATTTATGAAACCGATTAGATTATAAGGTCTCTTTTCATTAATTTACTTTAAGATAAACTGAAATCGCTTCATTCGAATCATTTTAAAATTTGTTGTTGTACATCGAATATTAGACAGCAGACGTTGTTTCGGTAAGGTGTTAACTTTTATCATTTTTTTTCCAATTCAATTTTACTTGTGTAAGAACGGGACATATACGTTATTCTGTTTGTTGACAGGGGACATGGTCTCACGTTCCCTGCATGAAACATATATTCAACCTCGGCTCACGCCTCGGTTGAATATAAATGTTATGCAGAGAACGTGAGACCATGTCCCCTGTCAACAAACAGAATAACTTACAATGTCAAAATTTATAACTGAGAAGAAAAATCGTTATTTATTACTATATCATATCGATCGCAACAGTCGCGTCGAGATGAGTGAATAGAAGACCTTCGGTGAAAATGACGAATGGCTGTGAGACTTCACACCAAGTGTAGCATTGCTCCATTAATGATTGAATCCAAGCAGAAGGCGCGAACTTTTTACTTGAATCAAAATTTGGCAGACGACCAGCAAAAATGATCAGGGCTTAAAATTCATGCAAAAATCAAAATCGATCCTCGCATGGAAAACAATGAGATCAACTTTGGTTCTCACAAAATATTCATTTGATTCTTGTCAAAGATTCTGAAGGTTTTCTTGAGGGCCTGGAGAATTCTACCTATAACAAAGGCAACACTCTGACTTATTAGAGGTACCTTGTGTAGTTTTGGAATCAGGCAGCCAATACGTCACCAGAAATCACTGTCACAGTTCTGTAACTTCCACCAGTAAAAGGCCACCAAAAGTTTGTTATGCTGGAAGGAACATCTGTTCTTTGTGTACACATAATTATGACTTTGTTACAAAAATATACTCCTTTGAATAGGAGTTTCACTCTTTGATGCTATAACCAATTGAAATTTTCTCTAAAGCAAGTCATGGCTCTTTTACAACAGCCATTACTTTATTTTACTATATGACTCTTCCGTTTTGTTCACTTTAAAACATTTGATATTTTGCCTTCATATTAATCAGTGATAAATAAAGCCTTCCGTAGATTTCATTGGTCAGTTCCAAACCTAGACAATTTGATTGGCTGAACAAAATACAACTGGGACATATTTTCAAAATTTGCATAATTGGGGTTGGGAGATTTCACTGGTCAATTTCAAAAAAGGACAATTTGATTGGCTGAACAAAATACAACTGGGACACATTTGCATAATTTGAGTAGGGAGAATTTACGTTATCTGTCCTATTTTGGGTGGGTTATATTGCATTAACCCTTTACCTAACATAATGACTAAAACCGTTAGTACTATACACAACAAATTTTCATTTTTTGCTTCCAAAAAATAGGTTATGACCCTTCATTGGAACGAGCGCGTCGTGCTCGTTCCAATCAGGGGTCATAACCTATGTTTTGGAAGCAAAAAATGAAAAACTTTTAGTCAAATGAGGATGTTTTTTCAAGTGTCGTCTGCAACACACGTCCGAATTTTCTGTTTGGGCTCGCCAGAGGCTCGCCCAAACGGCAACTTCTTAAACTCGTTTTATAAATATCATATGAGAAAAACACTCATGTCATATCCTCTATTTATGAGACACCTACAATATTATTCATCAAGTGGAAATAGTATAACACTGTTACAATTGTATTTTCCAGAATTTCTATTTTTTTGTGAATACACATCACATTGTTCACTATTTATCTAAAAACAGTAGCGATAAAAGTCCCATGATTTCGCGAGAAACGAAAGCACGCGCGCCTGAAGACTATTTCAGTAGTACTGACAATCACAAGTTATTTCCTTCAAAAACGTATAATGCTCCAATGAACGATGCATCTAGCTTGCCTCAACATTTGGGACCTGCGAATCACAATTTTTTTTTCGAATCGAATCGCAAATCGAATCGTGTCTCTAATATCGATATAGAATCGAACCCCGAATCGAATCTTAAAAGACAAGTTATTTCATATTGCACCAAACGGAAGTTACGGAACACTGTGATGACCCTTCCAGGACTGAGTGAACACCTTAAAACACCAATAAATATTCTCTGTAGCACCGTCGCCGAAACAGCTAGGCCTATTATCCATAGTTTTAGTTTTTGAAGGCTTAACTTGTTACTATTCACGTTCTTAAAGAACGTGAATAGTAACAAGTTAAGCCTTCAGAAACTTAAACTATGGATAATGTTCTGGGCAAAATTCACAACTTATCTAATAATTAAACATTGTCACTTACTAAAATAGGAATTGAGCCTCCATGAATGAATTTTCTTGGGGGCGCGGTGGCGTTGCGGAAACCGGTTCTCGTCAGATCACCGAAGTTACGCAACGTCGAGCCCGGTTAGTCCTTGGATGGGTGACCGTCTGAGCGATCGATTCGGACTCCCGCGTTGTGTCCTTGGGCAAGGCACTTAACCCCGATTGTCTACATGGGGGCACGATGACGACGTGTACTCAAGCGTACTGCACGTCGATGGTGCGCATGTCTTCTACCAATATAACCCTGCCAGATCTGCAGTGCGGAGTTACGATGTTGAGAGCTGGCAGCTGCTCGTCGTTGCTCGGTGGTTCTCTCCGGGTACTCCGGCTTCCTCCACCCGTAAAACTGTCACCGACTCGGTATGACCTTGGCTGTTAAAGTGTCGTTAAACCTTAATAAATAAATAAATAAATAATGAATTTTGTAATGACAATTTTATCCAATTAGTGTTGGAAATGTAACAAATTGGAGTTAGTACGAGAGATTCGAAAAAATCGAATCTTGAGACTGATTCGGGATCAATATCGAATCGAATCTCGAATATTCTCAGAACCCTACATGTATACTCAATATACATTCTATGTTGCAGGGAATTGCACGATCCAGTACATAAACAATCCACTATGCAAAACACAAAAACAAAAGATATAAAGGTGAATCGCAAAAATAGAAAGTTAAAGGGAGAAAATTTTGAAACATAACGTCAGTCTCATTGTGGTTTGCACGCATCTAAAAATTATGAATGAAGTGATATCATGAATTTAAAGAGATTCTTGCACACTACAAAAATATAATTCATTAGATGTTTTCGCAAATCACTCGCCTATCTTTTGAGCGACTTTATTAATTGAATTGAATTTGGTTATTTAGTAATTATTTATTTACTGGTGTTTATACTTATGCACAATGGCTAAACATGACCGTGACAGTTTTACGAGCGGAGGAAGCCGGAGTACCCGGAGAGAACCACCGAGAATTGAATTTGGTTTGAAACATCATTACCCGAAGAAGAAAGCATACTTTGACTGAGATTGGTTATCTTTTACAGTGGAGCCCACTTAATTGGATATCTCCTAATTGTATATCTCTGTTAATTGAATATAATTTCCCAACACAAAACCATTTACCATACCTCCAGTACAAATTTCTTTCGAGGATACCTTTTATAGGATACTTATCTGAGGATCTCAGTCTTTTAGGCCACCCCAAGACATACCTATTCCAAATTCCTCTAATAAGTCATCGAGCAATTACTGAAAAGTCATTACTCGAATGACTCTAGTCTGATCGAGTAAATGAGCTATCGAGCAATTGCTCGAACGAGTGACTTCACATATTGCTCGAACGACTCGAGTCACATCGAGCAAATGAGCTTTCGAGCAATTGCTCGATCGAGTGACTCGCACATACCACTCTTCGGCTCATTTCAGATAAAAGGGATTCCATAGCCACATACGTTTTCCAAAAAGGGATTCTCAAAACTGAATTTCGCAAATGGGATTCCCATCCGACTCCGCGAAATCGGATTCCGTGATTTAACATCAACACTCGAGGGTATGGAAAGGGATTACAAACACCCAATTCAACAACTGTTACAAGAAACTGAACAGATACAACATAACTGACAATCAACCATCACAAAATAACAACGGTACAAAACGAACTGAACAAAGATCCAACACAACCAAGATCGAAGTGAACATAATATAACAAAAACAAATGATGAACTGGTTGGACAGAGCTCAACAGATTGGCCACAACTACAGTTAAAGATGCGTTACCCCAATGAAGTTGGCGAAGTGAACTGAACAGAACACAGTGAACAAAGATCAAACACAACCAAGATCGGAGTGAACATAACAAACATAACGAAGTTTGACTAAATCTTAACGCCCAATAAATTAAATAAAGTTTTCACCTGGATGAACTATAATCCTAATGAAAATATAACTCAGTGTTCACCCCTTTAAATTCAATAAAGTTTCGATCTCTACTTTTGAACTATACCCCTAAATATAACGCTGTGTTAACTGACTAAAATCAAGACCCAACACAACCAAGATCGAAGTGAACAGAACATAAGAATGACTGAACAAAGATTGGGCTTCATAACAAACTTCTGAACTTTATTTTCGAACTACTACCTTCATGAAGGTAAAAAATATTAACTCCCTTTGAACTAAATTTTTTTCTATAGGAAAGGGAATGCCCTCGAGTGTTGATGTTAAATCACGGAATCCCATTTCACGGAGTTGGATGGGAATCCCATTTGCGAAATCCCTTTTTGAGAATCCCATTTTGGAAAACGTCTGTGGCTATGGGATCCCTTTTTCTGAAATGAGTCGAAGAGTCGTATGTGCGAGACACTCGATCGAGCAATTACTCGATAGCTCATTTGCTCGATGGGATTGGAGTCGGTTCGAGCAGTATGTGGAGTCATTCGTTCGAACAATTGCCCGATAGCTCATTTGCTCGATGGGATTGGAGTCGGTTCGAGCAGTATGTGGAGTCATTCGTTCGAACAATTGCCCGATAGCTCATTTGCTCGATGGGACTGGAGTCGGTTCGAGCAGTATGTGGAGTCATTCGTTCGAACAATTGCTCGATAGCTCATTTGCTCGATGGGATTGGAGTCGGTTCAAGCAGTATGTGGAGTCATTCGTTCGAACAATTGCCCGATAGCTCATTTGCTCGATGGGATTGGAGTCGGTTCGAGCAGTATGTGGAGTCATTCGTTCGAACAATTGCTCGATAGCTCATTTGCTCGATCAGATTAGAGTCATTCGAAAGTCATTGCACAATGACTTATCAGAGGAATTTGGAATAGCTATGTCTTGGGGTGGCCTAAAAGGCTGAGCCAAACAGGTAATAGTATCCTCAGATAAGTATTTTATAAAAGGTATCCTCGAAAGGTATCCTCAGATAATACAAAACCAGGCAATAGGTATCCTCAAATACTGAAATGAGGCTAAGCGTTGTATGTGCGAGTCACTCGAACGCGCAATTGCTCTATAGCTCATTTGCTCGATAGGATTCGAGTCGTTCGAGCAGTATGTGGAGTCACTCGATCGAGCAATTGCTCTAAGACTTATTGTGCTCAACGGGCTTCGAGTCGTTCGAGCAGTGACTTTTCAGTAACAGCTCGATAGCTTATGAGGGGAATTTGTGAGAGGTATGTTCTGGGGTGGCCTAAAAGGCTGGGCCAAACAAGTAATAGTATCCTTAGATAAGTATCCTATAAAATGTCTCCTCAAATGATACAATACCAGGCCATAGGTATCCTCAAATACCGAAATGGGTCGAAGAGCAGTATGTGCCTCTGTGCTGGTGCACAATGTGTCACATTGTGCCTTTTCACATAAGCACATATCGGCACATTCAGCATGTGCCTATGTGCTAGTGCACAATGTGTCACATTGTGCCTTTTCACATAAGCACACATTGACACAATCAGCATGTGCCAACATGCTACCTGTAATGTGTACAATAGAACAAAAACATTTTAAGGAAGTCAGAATAAATAGAACAAAGAAGTCATAACAGAGCTTGTAGATACAAAGATAGAAACCGGTAATTTACTGGGAAATCAGAGTCAAGTAAACAATTATCGGGTTGTTTGTGGTAATTCTACGAAGTAAATATGGATTCTGGGGAAAATCTGAATCGGACACACTACTCTAGTTCAATCGAAAACCCATGTTATTGGGAAAAAGGCCCAATCTGGAGTTTCATATTAAATAAAAGTTGTTTTTGGTGATTTGGAGGGATTGTTGGGTTGCTTGTGGTGATTCTACGAATCGGAAAATGACTCTTCTACAAAGGAACATACCCTCTGAACATACGCCCGTCTTGTTGTAAGCCTTTGGGTCACACAGCAACCACGTGCTACCATAGAAACCAAGATGGCGGCCTCCAGTATACAAAATGACCGACGGAAACACGTATCACCCTAACAACACGCGCTACGCATGCGCACTAGGACCACGTATCACTATGGGAATTACGTCACAAGATGGCCGATCACGCGGGCTACCATGATAATCAAACATGGCATCACTAGGTCACGTGACTATGACGTCACTTTCTAGATACCCCCCACTAGGTCCCACCAAAGGGGCACGGTCGGGTGCATGATACACTACTAATGTGCCCTTCCTTGTGATTCACATAACTCAGAAAAAGGATACCACTGTTATATTTCACAGGTTGGTCAGTCGATAGTTGAAATGATGCACAGCCAGGTTAAAACAACTAATATTTTTGTTCATTTTAGTTCCCGTTATAGTTTAGTACTCATTACTCGAATTACACAGTTGACAAATTATGAAAATCCAACTTCAAACACCCGAGATATGACGTTAATACCGTCGGGCCTGTTATTTCATTTTTTAAGCCATTTTCGACAGTTTTCATTTAAAACGCTATCTTGTGATTCGCGTAGCTCTTTATTTATAAACGACACAGCTGTGAAACTTCACACACTGTTTTCTGGTTATTTGATATTGTGCCATTTTATTTTATCATTTCAAAGTTCTGCATTGATGCCAGCAATGCCAGCGATGTCAGTTTTACGTGTTTTTGTACCTTTTATTTTCAACCTCATTTTCAGCCTTAGCCTTTCTAATTTTCGGTAATATAATCTCCGCAAAACATCATGGTGCCGTTCTAGGAAATTCTCAACCATTATACTCGAACGTTAAGGTGACGTCATAGAAGAAAATTAAAATGCGTTGGATTTTTCTGAAATTTAGTATGTTGTAGAGCTCAAAAAATTAAGAAATAGCTGGCGGCGGGGGGGGGGGGGGGGGGGGGGTTCTTTTTCGATTTGCTGACATTTTGACATTTTTACCTTACTTCAAAGTTTAGCCCATTTTTGACGTACTTCATTAAAAATGAGCGCCAGGGTACGCTTTTCTTGGCGGGGTGGTAAGTAAAAGGGCGACAGGCACCTTCTACTCATTGCTGGGCGCTCGACGTTCGCCGAACTTCGTTGAATGATTTCTGGAAATTCGCTTTTCAAAACCATCTAGTGTTTATCGCGACTCGACTCGTTTTTGGGGAGGTATAGCTACTCGACATCATATCACATCATATTCGCAACCACGAATCGTAGCTATACGTCCCTGAAAACGAGTCGCAATCAAATATTCTGTACAAGCACAATGTGCACATAACACATATTTATCTTTCCACAAGAACGTATTTCTCCCAATCCATGTAAAGATGTCTAGGCAAAATACAAATATGTAATGAGGATAGCACTTGATCGTGCAGTCATTCGATTCAGAAAGAAAACTTTTTTGCCAACATTCGAATGGTATCGAGTTATTACACATGTCTGGGCCACCGTTTTTCACAACAGTAGTTAATGATAAATGACCAGCTCATGGAAATAAATTAGCCAAGATAATTTTTGGCTTTTCTGATATTTATTTTTTTATTTTGACCTACTGCGTGTTAAGCATGAAAAATAAAACACACACAGCTCAAACACTGCAATAAATTTCAGCGGTTATAGTAAAAGTAGAACTATGAATGTGGATTACGTCATGCACAGCGGGCGAACGCAAAACCATGACATCGTGATCATCATTCATAAAACGACAATTCGTTTACGAAATTTGCGCTGAATGATTGTCAAAACAGACGCTGTTAAAACTGTACCCACTACCTTCATTATGCGAACAAGTTGAGAAAGGGGAGGTGTTGTAAGATAAATTGGCTATTACCACCATGTGAATTTCCAAGATGGGGTATTGATGTCTCTGCCTCGTCTCTAATGGATTCGCCTTCAATATATCATCTCGGAAAGCCATGTGGTGGTAATAACGTTTTTTGAACAAACCATGAGCGTTTTAAAAGATGTTGCAATTTACCTACCTGTAAACTGCAAAGTCGTTGAAAACGCTGATGCCTCATTCGGGCCATTTATAGCCATAGGAAGAAAATACAATTCTCGAAAATATAATTATAGTATAGGCCTTTGGTTAAGAACTAAACTATACACGCATGAGGGCCGGATGATGATCATTCGTTCGTGTTCGTATTAAATCTGCCTTTTCGTGCTGTCAGGCCTACACACATTACACGCATTAAAATAGCTTACTTGGTTTTGACTGTTAATGTCGCCAGCATCAAAAGGATCGCATTGTTGAACCGTGTAAAATGCAAACAACACCAGACCAAGGAACGTCACAAATGACTCGTATAAAATGGCAACAGGAACATTGAAAAGAACAGCCCTGGAAAAAATAAATGAACTTTATGACCGTGTGCTCCCCTAAAATAAAACAGAAACCAAAACAACACAAAAAAAGATTACTAAAATATCTCAAAGTATCTGTTGTATGATTTGTACCAAGATACGTGTTAGAACCGAGAAGGGGAAGGGTGCTGGGAGATGCGTTGAACAGGGAAAATATTTCAAAAATCAGTTCCTGCAGTGGAAGAGTTAAAACAGGGTGTTGCGATAGATGGAGTAAATAAAGAAGGGCCAATAAATGGAATCTACTTACTTCCGCGCCTCCTTCACGCTCGGAGTTGCACATATTCTTTGGAATCCAGACTGGCCCATAGCATTCGACATCCACGCGAACGCTGTGCCAAATGCCAATCCCCAAAAAGTCTGTCTCGCTCTCGGGTCTGGATCAAAACTGAAAAATATGTTGTTATAAAATGTATCATTGGATATTTCTTCCTTATCTGATTTTAGGGCACATCCGCTTCTAGATGATGCATACTGTTTACAATCGAATGAGCTAAACGAGTCAAAATTCCATCACCAAAAGACTGAAGCTAGTTCACCAATAATTGTGATCTTCTAACATGGCCATCTCTTCAAACACAATCTTATAAAAGTGGCATTTCTACAGAATTAGGAGGTTGCTAAAATACCAGGCAAAACCTTACAGAGGAATGTGACATAGAAGGGAATTCTATAGAATGGCAATGCGATGAGCCAATCGCTGTTGTTGTAATAGTTGTGGTTGTAGGACGGTTAGGAATATCAGACTGTAATGGCTGTAAAAGCAACTCCGGGCTGAAGGTAGATACGGTTGCAGGTGTGTCGAGGTAAGTAGTATGTCTCGCTCCTTACAGGCCCTATTAGGGTATTCTCATGCGTGTTATGTGACGGCATAGTCATGCGACCCAGTTACGCCATGTTTGGATGCCGTGGTAGCCCGCGTAAGAGGTCATCTTGGGACGTCATTACCATAGTGTTATATGGTGGCAGAGCGCATGCGCAGCGCGTATTGTTAGGGTGATACGTGTTTTACTCGTCCATTTTGTTAACTGGAGGCGTCATCTTGGTTTCTATGATAGCACGTGGTTGGTATTCGACTAATAGGATGAGGGTGTGTTCGATTCAAGGGAAGTATAGTATAATAATAATAGGCCCACTTGGCCCAGGCGGCAAGCTTATCTCAAGTGGAACAAGTAAACACAGACCCGAAGTTAGAACACATAATCCTATATAGCCACGGGGAAAGCCCACTTGCTCAGTGTACCCGGCCTCATCGAAAGAGTGTGCCACAATGAGCTAGTTCAAATGTTTGTTTGTTTATTGGGATTTAACGATACTTTCAAACACCCAGGGTCACATCGCATCGGAGTGTAGTTCAAAGACCTTTTTATAAATGCATACAACTGCCACCGGTTCTTGTCAGTTCGGTGATTTGCAAGTCGGAGCAGCCTTCGAAATTAGACAGAGCAATCGGCAATGCAGTGGTAAAGCCCGTGGCAATATGCCGTGGCTTCTACAATGGCATTGCGGACGTCCGTTGATCAATTTGGGGATGTAAACTGCTTGCTCGAACAGCTTTCCAAAAAATCATAGGTATGTGCACAATTAACAGTTGGCAACTGCATGTCATGTTTGGGCAAATTTGTCCTAAGCGACTCCCGTATTTATCTGGTAGAGTGCTAAATTACTTTTGGTCGTCGCATATTTTTCACATACCTTTGTCTTGTTATAATTTATGGGAGAGTTCCTTTAGGCTCTCTCCCATAAACTACAACAAGGCAAAACCACACAAACTAAATAATTTTACTTCAAACACAAAAAAATATGAAGTATATCCGTAGAATACGAAGCGTTTAACCCTTTACCCAACGTAATGGCCAAAACCGGCCAGAGCTCTTCTCAAAAATCGCCAATTAATTTTAATTATTTTTTCATTTTTTGTCTAGGTTTCATAACCTATGTTTTTTGTCTAGGTTTCATAACCTATGTTTTGAGACAAAAAATGAAAAAAATTAGTTATTCAAGAATTTTGTTTTCAAGTGTCGTCTGCTTTTCAGGTTAGGGAAATGGTTAAGTTGCAGTATCTGAACTTCAGAATAAAGCTCAAATATGGGTTTCCAGCATAATACCGATTGAAGATAGTCACAGAACCCCTTCTGAGCTATTTACATATATACTTACTTAAAAAACTGTATTCGATCTCCCTTTTGCGATATGTCCCAAACGTTTGCGACTCCACCAGCGTCCATGCTACCCTTAATTATAAAATGTATCATGTATCGATTTTTTTATATAAAAACTTTTTTGTTCTCAAAATAAACACTGAAGGTATCGCATCTACATTCTTCTAACAAATACTTTTATTATAAAGGGTTAATAAAATTATGTTTCCATGGATCCTCTATATTTTATAAATCAGCATTTCTTTATTTCCTACAAATCAAAATATGTTTTGAAATGTTTGGGGTTTTTTGCATTCAGGATAAGAGAGGGAAGAAAAATAGTTATAATTGAGTGTTTTCTGTGCTTTCTTATACCTTTTTATTTCTGATGTTCCCTAAATCAGTTATTTTACAGTTAGATGCAGTTAATATGCACGTCCACACAAACATTATCAAAGATTATTGTATACTTCATAAATAACGACATTTCTATTGACTGGATCTTATACACGTGACTGATACTCAAAAATCCATGTACACCGGTTTTCCAATGAATATCAACTTTCTAAATATAGCATTTGGAAATCCTCCCTCTAGTTCTATTTCAGTCGACGTAATCTCTGTAACATTGTTTATTTTTATGTTATTCTGCAGATGATAATTATTTTATTGTTAAATAAAAGTATTTCTGGTTGATATAATTCAACTTTTAATTGACAAATAGAAGATTGCCTTTTTGAGGATGGTGTATATGATAAAACAGTTATGGACTTTTGTGGTGGTGAATATGATGTGATATGAACTTAACACACTTATATTGACCGAGGCTAACGCCTCGGTCAATTTAAGTGTGTTAGGTTCATATCACATCATATTTACCACCACAAATGTCCATAATTGTATATTAAAAACTTCCTTCCAATTGAGCATAAAATCCATATGCAGAGAAAGGAGGAAGGTGTTGATGGGGGGGGGGGGAGGGTTTAATTGCACTATTTGAATGTGGAAACGAGAAAGATTTTTGGGTCATGTGAGATCCCGAATCGAATTAGGATAAGGATTTCGAATCGAATCGAATCGAATCGAATCTCGCGGCATTTCAAATTGTAAATACTAGTGGATAAACCCATGCTACTCATGATTGTTCGAATAGTGGTATTTCAGGGCTGAATTTCTTTTTAAATCTAATCCCGCGAATAATGAGTTACCTCCCATATACCATAGAACGCTCCGAATTTATAAACTGTTTTCCCTACAGTAAATACCGATATCTTGCGATGCAATTACCAATTTTCGATAAATAATGCAAAATAGTATCACCAAACGTGTCGATTGAGTTGTATCGGATAGAAATACATACATCTACCGAGTACGGTATTACCGGTGATACATGGACATCCTGAGAGCTCGGTGGCTCAGTGGTTACGGCATTGGACGTCAAACTGAAACATCCACGGTTCGATCCCCGCCAGGGGTAAATGCGTTGTGTCCTTGGGTAAGGGACTTTATTCCGATTTCGCACGTGGGGGCATGGTAGCACTGTGTACGAAACGCCGGCGGTGCACTTGTCTTCAACCAATGCTAACCCTGCTTGTGTGGAGTAAATGGAGTTAGTATGATGAGGCGTCTCACAGTTGTCCGTCGCTCTCGAAAATGTCGTTAAACCCAAATTATAAATAAGTAAATAATAAATAAATAAATAAATAAATAAATAATAAATAAATAAATAAAATAAAGAAACATGGGCATCCACTACCAAAGGTAATGGATTTCCGCGTGTTATCACCGATAATGTTTTGTCCCATGTGCTTGTAAAAAAACTTAAATACAAAAAACAGAAGTGTCGCGCGATGAATCCGCCCATGATAAAGACAAAGGAAATAAATCATTACATTTAGGCAACATGTACACTGTTTATGGGCAAGAAACTTCGGAGCATTCCCTGCTCATGTAGTAATAGGAGACACGGAATTTCCAGCAAATGATCCGGCTTCAATGTAGTTTATACACCGGTTGGATTTATTTATACTCGAGGCAGTACACGTAGCATATGATCTTGAAATCTTACACTGATTAAAATATTCAGAATTTACTGTAATTTACCAGACACATTTACAATCGTGAGGTTTGATTTAGTAAACAAAATAAATTTGGTCTTCAAGGGAAGAGATCGTCACAAAGCTGTGATAGGATTCGAAGGCCGGGGTAGTGTTACATTATAAATCATTGTGATGAATGGACGGTAACCTGGTTTGAGGTTTGTGGCTCGGAGCTTATGTTGAACCGAGACGCGAACATGTTACCGTCAATTCATCACAATAACATATATGTTCCAATGAGACCATAGCTAAAACCATAAACCAACATCATGAAATGAAGAAGGCAACATCAATGAACAAGGCAACTTTAACGATAACAAATTAGTAAATAAACTTTTCGTGTTCCCCACGACGTCACTGGACAATAAAACATCAATAAATAAGATAAATAGACATAACGCGATGGGTGTTTGAATCGGTGGGTGTTTTACTAACGAGTTGGAATGGCGTAGTCATATTTCGAGAGAGCCGTACCCACCGATTCAAACACACATCGCGTTCTGTGTTTATTACAAAACCCACAAATAAACATTGAAATAAACAAATTTTAATTCCGATATTTAAACCTAAAGGTGAAGCGTCTGTTTGTTTTGACTGAAGCTGTATTGATCAAATTGATCGATAAAAAATCAAAACAACTTTTCGGAACCAGTGTTCACATAAATTAGCATCGCTGTTTCTCTTCGGCTGGTGCCCATTCATTCCTAACCATTTGGTGGCTATTACTGTCAGTAAAAATATAAGTAAAAATCTGTGCAGATTTGCAAAACAGCTGGGAGAAACATGTTTAAAAAAAAATTCGAAGCATGTCAAGATGTACGAAGATTTACCGAAATGAAGTTGACCAATTTAGATTTTACGGATCCACAAAACCAGACGGCCTCGGGACTGGGTTAATGTTCTAGTTGGAAATGATTGGGGTTTTTTAAAAATATTATCTCATTTTTGGTTAACTAATTTTTTGTGAACCGACTTTTATTTGACAGTGAATATAAATCCACAGAGAAACCTAAATCGAAAACACTTTATTCGTTACCACCTCAAAACAATTTTCAAAAAGATTAATTGTATCTTTCAAGTTTTCGTGACATCAAATTCAAAAGGACGCGGAGCTGCAGGAAAATTTAATATCATAAACTTAGACCATCAAGATAACAAGCACTGCATTCGTTAAATTTTCTGTTTAAAAAGACAACTTTATGCAGTTTATTTTTATACTTTATGTGTTAAACATGTCAAAAAGTCACCTTGGTAAACTTGTTAAAAAGCGTATTTATTTTTTAACCCTATCTCTACCACCAAGGCCGAGACCGATTCGAGCCCTTTTTGTCTGTTTCTACGCCTCTGTCTATCTCATTAACTCTACGTCTCTGTCTCTCTCTCTCTCTCTCTCTCTCTCTCTCTCTCTCTCTCTCTCTCTCAGGTATATCATTTATTTCATGCACCTGGGGTCAAATGAAAGAAGTGATATACCTGGTGTCGTAAAGAGGCGACTAACGCTATATCGCCTCAGTGGGCCTTGTTTTTAACAGTTGTGAAAATATTTTCCTCACCTCATTTTACATGCACATTTATTACGAGTACAGTTTGAAATTAAAATCAAGGCAGTAAATGTCAGAATACGGGGATTTGGTCACCAACCTTGATGTATTTTTTTTCTAGAAAAACCCGTTATTCTGTTCACTGAATAAGTGCTGGCTTTAAAATTTCATCTTATGGGCTTATGTGGTGCCCATGTTTTCATTCCATTCTACTGTCCATGTACAATATGCCATTGTTGATCGAGTATTCAATAAATGGTGGAATTTAGAAATCTAATAATTTACTTTTTACAGAAATATTGGAACAATAATTCACTTAAAATAATTAATTGGATAATACAGCGTGGCATATTTAATATCAGTTCGGCATTTTGTTTTGCGTAAACTACATATAACAATCTTTTGAAATTATTCCCGGAAAACTTTACATGAAATCTTGTCAGAGAAAAGTGAAAATATGGGATCTGGCTAAAAGGGCACCGCGCCAAAACGACATCAATTTTCCCTATATTTATTTTCGAATAGTTGTAACAAAATTCAAAAACTTTATTGATGCAGATACTCCTTTCGCGCAAATAGAATTCTTATCCATTTTTCTCGCCCTGCAATATTCTCGGAAAACTGCCCCATGCTCGTCTATATACTTTTTAGTGGTCTTCGAGGTCACTTTCATCATCTATGACATCTCATGACCACAACGTACAGCTAAAACTAGAAGTCCTGTCACGAACTGTGCGTTTATCTAGGCTTAATTACGCGTAGGAATTGCGCGCAATTGCCATATCGAATGGCACCCAAAGCACGGCAGGTTCTCCTGGTTATTCATAGCAGACACATGCAATGTTTCTGCCCATGGACCTCCGGGTTACCCGGAGGTCCATTGGCTGAAAACATTGCTTGTGCACAAGCAATATGTACAGAATTTGATAGCCTAACTACGGTCATAACGCGCAGATTAACGCGCAGATGGAGGTGCTATTTGTGCGCATTTCATGACAGGACTTCTAGTTTTAACTGTGGGTATAAATTCAAGTTTAGCCAGTCGTTTATATCGATGTTGCCCACTTTAGGGGACTTCCACTCCAGGTGAAGGTTGTCGAGTCCACTTTTACCAGTAAATCAGAACTTGTTTACTACACAAACAAGAACTTCCTACCACGCGGGGCTCCTATGGGGAGGGCGGGATCTATCCCTTCCTTAACGCTTTAACTACCGTAATTACCATAATCGGCCAGCGTCATACACAATACCCACCATTCACATCTTTTTTTTTCTTTTGCTTTAAAAACATAGATTATGAGCTCGTTCCAATGAGGTGCCATACGCTATGTTTTGAGTTTTGGGATAAAATATGAATTAGAAATCTTCAGTTGTTCACAAATTCTTTTTCTTTCTCTTTTCTTTTGCAAATGTCCTCTGCTCTCTGTTTAACTGACACATGCAATGTTTCTGCCCATGGACCTCCGGGTTACCCGGAGGTCCATTGGCTGAAACATTGCTTGTGCACAAGCAATATGTACAGAATTTGATAGCCTAACTACGGTCATAACGCGCAGATTAACGCGCAGATGGAGGTGCTATTTGTGCGCATTTCATGACAGGACTTCTAGTTTTAACTGTGGGTATAAATTCAAGTTTAGCCAGTCGTTTATATCGATGTTGCCCACTTTAGGGGACTTCCACTCCAGGTGAAGGTTGTCGAGTCCACTTTTACCAGTAAATCAGAACTTGTTTACTACACAAACAAGAACTTCCTACCACGCGGGGCTCCTATGGGGAGGGCGGGATCTATCCCTTCCTTAACGCTTTAACTACCGTAATTACCATAATCGGCCAGCGTCATACACAATACCCACCATTCACATCTTTTTTTTTCTTTTGCTTTAAAAACATAGATTATGAGCTCGTTCCAATGAGGTGCCATACGCTATGTTTTGAGTTTTGGGATAAAATATGAATTAGAAATCTTCAGTTGTTCACAAATTCTTTTTCTTTCTCTTTTCTTTTGCAAATGTCCTCTGCTCTCTGTTTAACTGGTTGATTGCTAGAAGCCACCATCAGGACTTTCAAAAATGAGGGTACCAGAACAAAAGCCAACATTTTCCTCGCTCATGTTCCATATTCAGTCAAACGTAAATAATATTTTGTTTACATAAATTTGTTCTATTACAATTTCCAATAACTCAATTTATCATATGACTCGTCCGTTTTGTTCTCTTTAAAACATTTGATATTTTGTTTTCATATTAATCAGTGATTAATAAAGCCTTCCGTCAATTTCATTGGTCAATTTCAAAACTAGACAATTTGATTGGCTGAGCAAAATACAACTGGGCCACATTTTCATAATTTGCATAATTAGAGTTGAGAGCTTTCATTGGTCAATTTCAAAACTGGACAATTTGATTGGCAAACAAAATGCAACTGGGTCATATGTGCATAATTTCAGTAGGAAGAATTTACGTTATCTGTCCTATTTTGGGTAGGTTATATTGTATTAATCTTTCACCTACAAGAAAAACGCCATTCATTTTTTTTTATATTTTCACTTTTTGCTTCCAAAACATAGGTTATGACCCCTCAATGGAACGAACTCGACGAGCTCGTCCCAGTAAGGGTTCATAACCTATGTTTTGGAAGCAAAAATGAAAATTTTTAGTTATACGAGGATGTTTTTTCCAAGTGCCGTCTGCAACTCAAGTTAGGTGATGAGTTAAAAAGTCATACTAAGTGGCTAACTTGTGCGTGTGTGTGTGTCATATGATAAATAGAATACGAAATGAGTGTTTTTCTCATATAATATTTATGAAACTCGTTCGAATTTTCCGTTTGGGCTCGCCAAAACGGAAAATTCTTAGACTCGTTTCATAAATATTATATGAGAAAAACACTCATTCCATATCCTCTATTTATGATGAACAAATTCAGACCACCAAAAATAAACTATCCCCAACCAGTTAAGTAAAGGGTTAATGAGAGACCCCTTTGACACATCTTCATATTTATTACAGAAAGATCTGTCTTGAAGAATGCAAAACTAGTACAGGGCTTTGTTTTATTATGAGACTATTTACCTTAACTAACATGATCAGTATTCCGGATATCATGATCACAAACTGGAATACATCGGTCCACACCACTGCTTTCAGTCCACCCTAGAAGTGATCGAAGTAAATACATGTTATCAGTAATGGTCTGAAAATATTTATTTGAAGGTCAGTTCATTTCGAAATAATTGTCATTTATTTACCAAAATGAAGGTGATTGCGCCGATTAGACATCAAGTTCTCGAAACAGTTTTCCAGGTTAAGTGGAAGACACCCTATCTGAATACTTGGTGTCAGAGTTCGAGCTCGGGTAACTCCAGACAGACCTTAGCGAGCGATGCAATGCAGCATCGCCACGTACCACAGTGACACGCTGTAATGTTTGGCATCACTAATATCTGGCTAAACATTTTGTGATCTCACGTATTCACCATTACCAGGAAAAGCAATATTTTCACCCCTGATATAGATGCACATAGTTTACTGAGATTTAGAGTTTATTACTTTGTTAGTTTCATATCGGCCGAGATATCAACCTGAGGTAACTTCATATCAGACTGAGACCGAAGGTCGATGGCTGATGTGAAGTTACTGAGGGCTGACATCTCGGCCGATATGAAACTAACCAAGTAAAGACCTCTTTCTTTATTAGCCCTTTCCCAACGTAACGGTCAAAACCGGCCAGCGCTATTCTCAAAAATCGTCAATTAATTTTCATTATATTTTCATTTTGTCTCAAAAACATAGGTTATGACCCCTCGTTGGAACGAGCTCGTCGAGCTCGTTCCAAAGAGGGGTCATAACCTATGTTTTTGAGACAAAAAATGAAAAAAATTAGTTATTCAAGAATTTTGTTTGCAAGTGTCGTCTGCTTTTCATGTTAGATAAATTTAGGGTTAATCATCACGAGATCTCGCCTAGGGCAGTCAGCAGATCAGCTGACACGAGGCACCCATTGCCAAAGAAGCGCCTCCACCAGTCCATTCCCATACTCTAACAAGAATCTCCAAGCTTCAACAGACGTCGGTCTGAAGGATGTTCTCTGTTAGATGAGCGCGTGATAGTCGAGTCAGAACCAGCGGATACCAGTTGAAACTGGCTAAACAAAATGCGACTGTTCAAGTTCTGCAAATCAGGTATGCTTTAACAGAACAGTGGAATACTTTAACAACTCATTGTAAAGTTCTCATCAAGTTAAAATTCCTCACCACCTGTTGAGGAAAAACACCCGATCAAACTTGACAACTTAACATACCAAAAACGTCCGATACTAGTCAGTATCTTAGTGCAGTTTTGGTTCCTTTGTGCATGATTGAAATTAAAGAGAGGCCTTTCCTAACCTTTGTCAAACGCGCAGTGAATACATTGACAGTATTGTACTTATTGAAATATACACCTGGAAGTGCATCTGGTGACTTGCTTAAAACAATGGGTACTTTGATCGATATGTAGCAATTACATAGCTTGCAATTCTCACCAGGTCTGTGTTCCATAGTACAATATAATTTTCATTTTCTTTTTATTTTTTGTCTCAAAACCATAGGTTATGACCCCTCGTTGGAACGAGCTTGTCGAGCTCGTTCCAACGAGGGGTCATAACCTATGTTTTTGAGACAAAAAATGAAAAAAAAATCGTTATTCAAGAATCTTTTTTGCAAGTGTCATCTGCTTTCATCTTTGGTAAAGGGTTAAACCAAAACAAATAATAACAATATGCTGTCAGATCAGTTACAGTTTTCTGACTGTGCTATTGTTTCTCGTTCTTTTCACAAAGTGCGAAGTTTCCCCTTCTCCTAGTTCAGCTATCCGAACGTCTCGGCGTCCACACTGGGGAAGTCGAGACTTTCGGACACCTGAGCTATCTCATCTCCCACTTCGACGAATCTCCGTTTACGACTCTGAATCTTGGATTGCGTTAAATTGTGTGTACAACTCTCTTGTTCTTCTCTTCGTCCACTCAACACTTACTCATTGCCATCGTTAATTCCTCACCATACAAAAATTCCGCTTCAAAATACTTTATCAGGCCTGGTAACGCCAATGTTCATGATTGCGTTTAGCAAATGACGGCAAACGATTTCGATGTTAAGAAATTGATTGCGCCTAGTAACGCACCGAGGGGACAACTCTAGCTCGGTTACTATAGGCTGAGATCGATTTCATATCAGCCAAGTTTGGAGTCATATCTGCCGAGCTTGATAATGAGCAATTCTAGGAAAGAAAATGAAAGAAAATCACATCTAATAAATAAACATGTTTTAAATGCTAGACACAGAAAATATTGAATCTTGAATTTTTAGGACTTTTTGCATAGGTAAGGTGGTGTGTGAGGAGAACTACAAGGTAATTAAACGGGGTACATTTGTTTCCAAGATGAAGTCTTTATTTAGTACTTCTTAACATAAGACGCGTCTGATGATCGTAAAAGTTGCCGTTCTTTTCGCGTTTCTGTGGAGGTAACCTTTTGGTGTGAACTTTTGCTCAGATCTTGTTAGATCAAGTTTGCTCTTGGAGCCTCAAGTTTGTATTGGTATAGTCAGGCTATGTGTGGATTGGCACCCGCTGTGTGTTCGAGTATCAAATGCAGAGAATAACGCGTGGAGGTGTGTATGAGGGAGTGTGGGAATGTGAGAAGAAAAAAAATCACCAGTTAATGTGGGAGTGTGTGTATATTTGTATCTTGCTGTAATTTTCCTGCATATGTGGGAGAAGGGATCATGGCTCAAGAATGTGTCAAGACCTTGTACCAAGGTCATAACTCCCAGATCAATGTTACAGGTCGTTCATCCATTTTAAATTTGTCTTCTTCATACTTCACACAATGCTTGTTCATTAAGCAAGAGTGTGTCATGTTCTTGATCCAAGGTCATTATTCCAAGGCCAACGCCACAGATCGCGCGTCCGTTGGTCATCACAACAGACACCAAAACAAACATTATTCGAAGGCGTGTACACAATCTTTTTTAACTGAAAGTGCGAGCGAAACTTGTTACCCCACATTGTCGTCATCATGTGTCCCTCGATTTTCTCATTTTTTGGTTTGGTTACTATCACTATCGTGGCCTATCCTTTAGGCTAATATTCGGGGAGAATTAATCGGCTATCGATAAATATGTTATCTCCACCTGTTTCGTTGAATTCTCCTGTACTGTGGAAACTAATATAAATCACATCCGGTTGGCGTGAGAAATTCCCCGAACGTTAATTTACATTTAATGCTATTGAATCGCATTGTCAAAACAATACAACTTCTCAACTAAGTTTCATAACTTGATTACATCGGCCAATTTGTCAACAGACATGCTGTCGCCTTGTGTGATGTGCAATGTTCAAGCCGATGTTGATTGTTATGTGGATTGTGATGCACATTTTTTTTGTCTGGGTCAGGATACCCCGGAACTCCCTCCACCAACCCACCCGACTGGGGTGGGTTGGTGGAGGGGTTTCCGTGGTATTCTTCCAAGGAGAAATATTCTTAATTATGCTACCAAATGGAGTCGTAATGTTTACAGTACTGCAGATACCGGCCTGCATAGTAAATCCAAGAACGACAACTCACTTTCTTGACGCAAAAACCTCCCGCTGCACTCATCAAAACCTGAATATCAAGAAAATGTAACTGTGTGGATCTAGTTTTTCGAATTTTTCCCATTGGACCAACCGGGGCAGAACCACTAAATTGCGTCTTGGGTGTTTTTGGCTGCCCCTCATCTTCGTTGAGCCCCTGTCACCTTTTAGGACGGCCACATATTTCGAGAACTTCAAGGTACACATGACTGATATATCAGTGGAACTGTAAATTATCTGAACATCGGGATACATACCATCATTACATAGACCACAGTAATGGCAGACAACGCCCATAATGATACGGATAATGGGAAACCAGTAACTGAAATGATACATAAAAATATTTTTTTCTGAGATTAATTCTTTTTGCCATCAACTTCCGAATCTTCAGCAAGCTTCCGTTTCGTCCGCTTTGATGGGCTCTATCTTACAGCTTGGAATGAGTACAAGAGTGCACCATGGCCAGCCACTTCATCGTGCTTATTGGAAGTGGCAAAGACTTATGCCAAGTACGCAGATTAAGTTCAGTCATTTTGGTGCTATTGACGTTCTAATCGACCAGGAATATCTCCGACCATTCCTCGACAATGTCATTAAATACATGTTCGATGTTAACAAAATGAAACAATTGAATCTCTATAAAAATCACAGAGGGCGAATAAAATGGATAGCGAAAAATTTCGCTTTTATACTCCGTTTCTAAAAAAAACAGGAGTATTATGTTAGGACGACGCGGTCTGGGAGTATGTCCATTTGGGTATGCGAGTGTCGGTTAATGTTTTTGTGTTCGGACCGAAACTTTTTAATGAGTTGAGATGTTACGAGAAAACTTACATAGCATGGTTTCCACCGATCGACGGCGTATTGTGTACAAAACTAAAGGCTGGCCCACTTTGGGCAAGATCACAGATTTGTCGTCTGCGGGACATACCTTTCACAAGATGGTGTTGTCTATGCATAATTTAAACCCACCCGACCTGTCAAGGTAACAGGAATCGGCATGCATACCAATTTTCTCGTCCCCCGGCCATAACTTTTTACTAGAAAGAGATATCATTATGAAACTTAAGATAAGGTATGGATGAGCACTAGAAAATTAACTACCGGTCAACAACGGTCAATGTCGAAAATAGAGGAATGAGCATACATAGCAACTTTTTTTTATTGGGATCAGCTGTTGGGATATAACTGTTTAGTGGAAAGAGATATAACAATATAAAATTAATGACAGTGCTTGAGAGTAACAATGTGGATGTCTCCCCGAGGGGCCATTATCTCCCGAGGCGTTAGCCGAGGGAGATAATGGTCCCAAGGGGAGACAAGCCACATTGTTAACCTCAAGCTCAGTCATTATTTTTTTTATTATACCGCATGAAGATTCCGTACTGATACAATTATTTATGGATTATTGTCCCAGAATCATATATTGAAGAGGAACCAAAGTTCCTCACTTTTAATACGAAAGAAGTGAATGTCGAAACACTTTTTTATTTTTCAAAACAAACACAGTAAATTAACTTTTCAATCGATTGTTGTTATAGCAAACCACTTTGAAATGAATTCAGGTATAAGCATAACTTTTTACAGTGTCACATAAGATTATTGTTCTGGCATCCTCACTGTACCACCATAAACGTTCATTGTGACCGGACAACTCATAAATTGAGGCCGCAAATTCCGGTAGACATTTTCAGTGTTTACATTTTTTCACAACGCGGAAGTCGTGTGGTAAAGAAACTACGTCATCACGCGCGCGTGAAACAACACTTCGGGAGTCTCCGCTGGCATTGTCGGGAATCTTCGGCTGAAAAATTCGGCAAAAATTACTGACCGGCATCATTCACCGCTGGAGGAACATTGTGAAATGTTTAATGGGGTTATATGGGGGATTAGCATCACATTTGTAGATGAGGTATAATAATGAAAACTACACATTGTTTTGATCAACACTAGACGTTCATAACTGGTCCACCAAAGTCGAGATCACAGAATCAGTATATAAATCAATTTAAGTTTTTATGTCCAGAGCATTACTTTCTACTGGAAGGAGACATCGCAAAGAAACTTACACAATATATTACCAACTCTTGAAGGTGTGTCGCGTATAAAAATGCATCATGACCATGAGGTCAAGGTCACAGATAATGTTCAACAGATGGAATGAACATACACATCAACTTTTGGGGGGTGCGGGCCATAACTTTTTAATGGAAGGAAACATTACAGTGAAACTTACATGACGTATTGACTAACGTTAGATGATATGTCGCGTACAAAATTCACGACCGTCGTTCCAATGTCAAGGTCACTGATAGAGGACAACAGGTGGTCAACACAGCATGCACATCGACATATCAAGGGTCCCCCACAAGCGATATATAACGTGTGCATGATGCCCGGCTAGGTGGTGCTCTTGTTAGGACAAGAGCACCACCTAGCCGGGCATTATGCTTACAAACATTTATTGGGACAGTCAGCTATATTTCAGGACACATTAGAAAGGGTTTTTTGGTCACTTTCATGTTCAAAATGGTCTTCAAAATAAATCCAAAATGGTTATCAATGTGGTCACAAAGATATCCCAAAATTTATGTGTAAGTTGTTTCTCAGCCACTAGAATTAGTCTGCGTGATTGGACCACTTCAATGGCTCCAACACCTCCTCTGCCCTAACCTCACCCGGATTAAACATAAAGAACGTTTTATGTCCCTTGAAGATAAGACAGATTAAGTTTGAGGTGAATATGAACCGTATAATGGTTATTTCTGTGACAATTCGTTTTACAAATCATTGCCGAAGCACACTTGCCACATGTCTTTATTTACAATTCAATATGGCTACCAAACGTCTAAAAATGTCTAATGCGTAGTTTTTAACGAAATTATCCATATAACTGGGATGGTAATAATACACTTCTATATTTTACAAGAGAAATAAATGCCATTGGATAGATTATACATAATTTATTTGACAAAACTATGCTTTAACAATTTTTGCGATAAAAAATATGGACCAAATGACATTCAATATGGTTGCCTGTGAATATCCGAGAAATGACACCTAATGCGCTTCTTGCAAGTTGCTGCCGAATGTTTCTATAAAAAGTGACAAACATTCTTATCTTACATTGATAGCGAGGATACAGGAGATAAACCGTAATCTAAAAAATTTTTACCAACTTTTTACACTACTACAAATATCTTGACCAATTCACAAAGAACCATGATTATACCTGTCTCCTGTAGATTACTTTACAGGCGTGAATTTTGCCCCGCCTGTGCTGTCAGACCGCGTTTTTATCAAAAACGACTCACTAAAATAAAAAAAAATCACAAAGCCTTTGAGGACTACCAAAAGTCTATTGTTGGCGCCAAATGTGGTATTTCTGGTGCCAAGTTATTTTTTTAGAGCAACTGGCACCATTGGAGCTCGACACGACAGCGTAAACACTTGTCAAAAATAGTATACTACTCAAAGTTTGCTAAGCACCAAATATTTAACATACCATTGTGAAATTTGCTTGTCACATATTTGCGATATTTTGGGTGGATATGATTGAAGATGTATTGAGATGGTCCACAGTGTTGACATTAGCTCTCTGGACAGGCAGACTTTTCGTGACAGTCATGGAAAGCATGTACCCCTTGATTTTCATGATATTTTCGTGTACTGTATACATGTACATGACATGTGTAGAGTATTCAAACCCTTGTGATTTAATGATTGAATATGGCAAATGCAAACGTAAGAAGACATTTATCTGAAGCAGTAATGTGGCGGGCTGTAGGGATGGTGGAGCAAGGGGCTACCCATCGTCAGGTTGGTGAAGCCCTTGGTGTGCACCATACGGTGATCACCAGAGCTTGGGCAAGATTTCAGCAGTATGGCACACCAGTAAGACGGTATGGTGGTGGCAGAGACAGGGCAACAACTGCAGCTTAAGACCGATTTTGATCATTCAGGCACGTAGGAACCGCTTTGCCACAGCAAGCCAGCTTCGCTGTGACCTTCAGAATGCATCCGGGATAAATGCTGCGACGCAGACTATCCGGGCAAGGTTGCACGAAGGTGGTCTCCGATCAAGGAGACCATGTATTCGCTTTCCGCTGTCCCAGAACTACCATCAGACACGATATGAATGGGCCATGGACCACGTTGGATGTACCAGAGAAGATTGGCGACCAGTCCTTTTTACATATGAGTCAAGGTACTGCCTAGACCACACAGATAGGTGTTCTAAGGTATGGGGAAGACCAGGAGAGCGATTCCATGCAGCCAACATTGCTGAACATGACCGCTATGGTGGAGGGTCAATAATGGACTGGAGCGGCATCAACTGGGATGGACGTACAGAGCTCTGTGTCCTTGAAAGTGGTACATTGACTGCACAACGGTATATTGATGAGATCCTGGGTGTCCACGTCAGATTGTATGCAGGTGCAGTGGGTGATAGATTCATTCTGATGGACGATAATGCCCGTCCTCATGTTGCCCATACTGTCGGGGAGTACCGACAGAGGGAGGGGATTGAGCGCATGGACTGGCCAGCAAGATCCCCTGACCCTAATCCAATCGAACATGTCTGGAATGAGTTGCAGCTTGCAATTTCAGCCCGTCCAGTTCAGCCAAGAAGTGTACAGGAGCTTGGAGCCAAGCTGGTCCAAGAATGGAACAACATCCCACAAAGGACCGCCAGGGACCTGATTGGGAGCGTGAGAAAGCGTTGTCAAACTGTAATTAACAGTAATGGGTCTCATACTCGATATTGAACCCATACCAGTTGGCATATTGAAAACTTTCCTCTTTTACCAATAATATCCATTTTCCATGGTTATCGTATTCAAAAGCTAAAAAATAATGTCAAACACAAATAAAATCTTAATTTCTGTACTTAAATCATTAAAGATGTAATTAAATAAAAAAATATATACACTTTTCATTACAATATTTCAACTAAAACGTAAAACAGGTAGTTGGATATACTTGGTGCTTAGCAAACTTTGAGTAGAAAACATTCTTGTTCTGGAAGATCCAGAAATAATAATTTACTGACTCAGTCTGACTGTATCCACAGCATCAAGCTACTTTGGCTTTACTATAAGTATATCCTTTAATGAGAAGTTTAATTGGTTGAGGGTTACATTATTTTTAGAGGTCTGAATTTGTTTATCAAAATTTGCTTTATTACAAATTATTGAAGAGTGCCCACAGGCACTCTTCAATAATTTGTGATAAAACAAATTTATATAAACAAAATATTATTTGTGTTTGACAGAATATAAAACACAAGGAAGGAACATGTTGGCGTTTGCTCTGGTACCTTAATTTTTTGAAAGCCCTGATAGTGGCTTCTTGCACTCAACCAGTTAATATTCTTTACTACAGCGGTAGAGTCTTGCGAATATCAAATTTCGTGTGGAATCAAATAACAAATCGAATCTCACGGCACTTCAATTGGAAACATTGCTCTCTTTTGCAGCCGTAAATATTATCAGCCTCCACCGGGAGAGGGAGGGGGAGGGGGGTTCTGGAAAAAAAATTGCAGACACTGATGCCATTGAGTTTTGGTCAAGGAGGTAAAAATCAATTGTTTCCGTCTGCTTGCACATTTTTTTTTTTGGGGGGGGGGGGAATTTTATATGAAAATCAGTAGCACACCATTAAAGAACCAATAAAAAGGATACTCAAGGTATCAGGGGGTACTTACCATGAGTTACACAACTATTGAATAGTTATCCTGGCTCATTGGATTATTTATTTATTGGTGTTTAAGGTCACATACTTATGTACAATGGCTAATCGTGATCGAGACAGCTTTACGGAGGAAGCCGGAGTACCCGGAGAGAACCACCAAGCAGAGACGAGCAACTGTCAGCTCCCCAACATTTTAACTCTGTTCAAGCTCCCTCCGCTCAAGCAGGGTTACAGCGGTTGAAGACATGTACACCATCGACGTGCAAAACGCCTTAGTACACGGCGTCATCGTGCTCCCATGTAGGCAACCGGGATAAAGTGCCTTGCCCGAGGACACAACGCATGTTGTCCCGGACGGGGATCGAATTCGGGGCTCTTCGGATACTGAATATAATTTATAATGATATACTGAATCATTCAAACTAAAACACATCAGTAATTTTAATTATCAAACACAGCACCCTAATGATAGGCTATCTTTTCTTTAGGGTGTTCTGTTTGATTCAGTGTTTGATTATTAAATTACTGATCAATGTGTTTAGTAGGTTCAGAGTCAGCCAGAGCAAAGATAATTTTGTGAACAGTTTCAGATGTGGATGTAATAACAAAGTACTGAGTTTTTTGGTTGCACAGAGATGTGCATTGTACTTCTCAGCAACAAAAGAATTTCTATCCAGTGATCTATCAAGATCTAGCATGAAAATATCGAGGAATCTTCATGTTCATTGCCATTGCAAGAAGTATATAGCACAAAAAACTATTAAAAATTAAATTACTGGCTGTTATTTCAAGCACATGTGATTCCAACAAAAACAAACTGACTGAGCTTACTGCCTTCCACATAGATATATGTGGAAGGCAGTAAGCTGTCATTTATGACATCGAACCCTTTACCTAACATACCTTTTTAAAAAAAAATTAATTAAATTGTAGATTTTTCAAAAAACATTCTCACGATTTTTCAACAAAACTATACAAATATGAATATCATTAGAACCGGCTCGACGAGCCGGTTCTAACGATATCCATACCTGTATGGTTTTATTGATCTAAGATACTTTTGACTGTGGTTGGCTTATTTTTTTGTTAAATGTCTGGCCGTTTCTCGCCACTATGTTTGGTAAAGGGTCAATACATCTACCTGGGCTCTACACAAAACTGAATCTGACTGAATTGGAAAATGATTAGTAAACTCTCGACCCAGAAAATTTATAAACTAAAATCACACAGCTTACTGCCTTCCACATATGACTATGTAAGAAGGCAGAAAGCCTGAGTGAGCTGATTGATTTATGACACCTAATATCCCAACCAACGCTCTACATATTTGAAATGGAAAATAATTTGAAAACGTTCGACCAGGAAATCTCAGAAAAAAAATCGCGACATCGACGCCGTAGCTGCGACGGGTGGTGCAATCTGCAAGTGCATCGAACATGGGCTAGACATCAATAAGATACACTTGGAAACCAAATATGAAGTTATTCCACCAAGTAGTTTGAAAGTTATTCTTTTAGAAATGCGTTGGTTACAAAATTCTAAGTTCATCAAGGGCTATAACTCCAAGAAAAATATTTGGAACAACACATACATTGAACATCATAGACATCAATAAGATACACTTACATGCCAAATATAAAGTCATTCCATCAAGTATTTCAAAAGTTATTGAGTTTTGAAACTCGTTGGTCACAGACCGACCGACCGACCGACCGACCGACCGACCGACCGACCGACAGACCGACCGACCGACCGACAGACAGACCGACCGACCGACAGACAGACAGACCGAGACAGACCGACATTGCCACTTATAAAGCTGCTAGTCGCAGCTAAAAAATGATTCACCTTATTATTTATTACCTTCAACATATGGCTAGCAAAAGATATTACAGTGTCTGGTCTTTTCAGAGTCTCTTTACCAAAATGTTAATTGCAAAAAATGGTTGTTTTACAGTGCACACAGATTGATTTGGTACTTGCATACCCTGAAGCTGGATATTATAAGTTACAGGACGTTCAGGTGGCGGATACGGTATCATATGAGGCGAGGTGAAAACAATATTGGACGAGGCGGTACGCCGAGTCCAATATTGTTTTTGCCGAGCCTCATATGATACCGTATCCGCCACCTGAACGTCCTGTAACGTATTTATTATGCCAGCGAAAACAAAATAACAATCAAATTTGAACGCCGGCACATTTTCAAAACTGGTGCAAAACGCTATGTAAGTTGTAACAAACATAGATATCAGATAGGTTTTCTATCTGATATCTATGGTAACAAACGTGCACAGTTGTCTCCCTGTTGGAGTATAATATCCTTGACAACACAGACAACAGCGATAGACGCTTTTCTTCGCACTGTCACTTTGTCTTGTGTGTGCAGAAAATGTCCGAAACGTCCGATTTTATAGAATTCGAACAAAATAAATGTATCTCGCATCTTTTCTTTCATAGCTGTGATTCAATTCTTACAATTTCATTATAGTGCAGTCGCTATTTTTAAAAAATAGCGTTTGGCACTCGACGTGATGGTATTTACCAGAATATAGAGCCGGTGTAACAGGAATGGAAGTCCGTAGGAACGTTAGTCCCTCTGGACTATGATTCCGCGGAATTATAGTCCTAGGTCTAACATTTCTAGGAATAGTAGTCCGGCGGACTACTATTCCTAGAAATGTTAGACCTAGGCCTATAATTCATAATACAATATCATAGTCCAGAGGGACTAATTTTCCTACGGACTTCCATTCCTTTTACACCGGGATAAAACAATTTTTTATCCGTTATCGGTAGATCGAATACAGTAGTATTTCTCACTTCAAAGAATTAAATCTACATTTAGAAAATAAATTTCACAATAAATTTATTATAAAACGAGAGAAAATGAGACATATAGACACGGAGGGACGTTTGATTGTACTGCAATTTCTTCAATATGGATATAAAAGCACCGCGAGGTGAGGAATTTCCACGTGGAAACAAAATGGCGGTACTGACCTAATACGAAAACTCGTATTAGGTCACCTCGGGCTACAGGTGACTCAATACGGCTCAGTACCGTCCCACTATTCGGGGGCTGTGATTGGCGAATTTCATTAGCTGGCATAATAAAGGCTCGTATCCTTCTTTGCAGAATAGATTTTTTAAAAATCACTTACTATACACGCTAAAAACTAAATTGTTAAAAACTACACTTGACGTGCTGTATTTAACACTTACTAAGTGCTGAACTAGCACTTTGTTCAAGTGTAGATATCCCAGAACTTGACAGGTGTAACAATAATACCACTTGACAAGTGTAATGTCGCGACACTTAAAAGGAAACAACGCAGATGACGCGGATCAGGCTCGGACTCTCGAGCCTGATTCGCGTCATCTGCGTTGTGTCCTTTTAATTATGTATCCAGCAAGCGCAAATCAAATTATGGACGATTCTGGAAGAACCACCAATGCTAGACACATGGGAAGTGTCATCCATTCAAGTTTCAGATGTCTGACGATTGTAATGTCTAAGTCCTTAAAGCATTGCACTTTGAGTGTTAAAATCAAACCCTAAGTGTTAGAATGAGTTTAACACCTTGAACGTGTCAGTTTTAACACTTTAGTTTTTAGTGTGTATCTATCAGACAATATTGCAGGAAAAAATTGGAGAATATTGTTTATGGTGGGGATGGGAAGGCAGAATCATGTATTTAAGGGGGTATGGTGTTCGGATAACACCGGAAAAGAATGATAAAATAGGAGAATATGCACAGCTTGGTGGTGGGTGGGTTCTCAAATGGGTTGAAAATGTGTCTGCATTTTTTTCCCAGCACCCCCCCCCCCCCCCCCCGCCTCCACGCAAGTATTGTATTGAAGAGCGACTCTTCTGTTTGAGCGAGTCAATAAGAAAGGGGACTATTATAGAACATTCGGAAGGAGTACCTCCTTGAACTCTTTTTCTATCACCACGTCAGCTGTCCAGGAGGCCTGCTGATATTTATTTATTTATTTATTTATTTATTTATTTATTTATTATTTATTTATTTATTGGTGTTTAAGGTCACATATTTATGCACAATGGCTAATCATGACCGCGACAGTTTTACTGGTGGAGGAAGCCGGAGAGAATCACCGAGCAACGGCGAGCAACTGTCAGCTCCCCAACATACGAAGTCCACACAAGCAGAGTTAGCATTGGTTAGAGACAAGTGCACCATCGACGTGCAGTACGCCTTAGTACACAGCGCCACCGTGCCCCCACGCGGACAATGGAGATGAAGTGTCTTGCCCAAGGACACAACGCGGTTGCCGCAGGTGGGATTCGAACTGAGGACCTCTCGGCTTGCAACCTGCACCTCTGCCTACTGAGCCACCGAGCTCCCGGCCTGCTGATAGACGACGCGTTTAAAAGGAGACACTTGCAAGGGTATTGAATCAGCTCGACTCGAATCGAATTGAATCATCGGTACTATTTCGAATCGAATTTAGAAGCTTCACGGGGCTCTATTTTACGAATATAAATATGTTCAAAACGGCTCCAAATATCGCGCCAGAGAAGATTTGAAGTTTCCCAAAAGAGAATAGCCCCCCCCCCCCCCCCAACCCCTATATTTGCCCTGCTCTTTGCCATAAGCTCATAAGTTATGTTGATACCAGTAACAAAGAAAGGGACTTGATGAAATTTAGTTGAATAACACTGACTATTCTCACCAAAATGACACCCTGTTGATAGAAGATGAGTTTAAGGAGCTTCCACAAGGGCGCCGGAAGTATCCGAGGGCAAATGGGCCATGAGTATCAAAAAGGGCACTCGACTCTGGGTATGAGTTAAGACCGGGAGTTTATAACGTATCATATATAGTACTGTTACATGCACCCAACAGGCAATAATATTGACATTATAGGTATATCGTCCCTTGAGTGCAACAAGGCGCCATCTGCATTGCAGATGGCGCTTAATGCAGATGGCGCTTTGTTGCACTCAAGGGACGATATAAAACTTTAAAACTCACCCGCTGAATATATGGCTTCTTGGTTTGATGATTATCGGCATGCCTCCTTCATTATACCTGACTCTCCCCCCCCCCCCTCCTCCACATACACTCACACACCTATCCCGCCCCATTGCCATTGCCTCGTGTCGGACCCTTTTACGGGTGGAGGAAGCCGGAGTACCCGGAGAGAACCACCGAGCAACGGCGAGCAACTGTCAGGCTCCTCAACATACTAACTCCACACAAGCAAGGTTAGCATTGGTTGAAGGCAAGTGCACCATCGACGTGCAGTACGCCTTAGTGCACAACGCCACCGTGCCCACATGTGGGCAAAGGGAGCGAAGTGTCATGCCCAAGGACACAAAGCGGTTGCCGAAGGGGGGATTTGAACCGAGGACCTCTCGGCTTGCAGCGTGCACCTCTACCAACTGAGCCAAGCCACCCCCCCCCCCTCCCCTGCGCGCTTTTATTTTAGTCAACTTGCTTAACAAAGGAGACACCTTTGAATACAACACTTGCGTCGAGGCAGCAATATTTACGACTGTAAGTAGGTACAATACTTACAACTTGAAGAGCAGTGGGATTCGATTCGATTCCAAATTTGATATTCGAAAGGCTGTATTGCTATAGAAGATATGATTAAACTTTATCATTGAGTCATCTGCCTGACTCGGTTTGAGATTCGCAATCCCCTACCGGGGAGGGTCTATTTTGAACGAAAGGTTTTTATTTATACCTTTGTGTTTATTCCCCACTCTACAGGCACTTAACAAAAATATTATCTCGATTTAAAATAATATCGGAAGATACACATGGGCCGGACTTCAAATACATGTGCACTACAAAAATAAGCTATACATTTCAAATTTGAGCCACATAGCAGATGACACTTTAAAAAATGAATAACATTTTTGTTCAGAAACAACGCTTATGACCCCTCATTAGAACGGGTCAGTGAGCTCGATCAAATGAGGGGTCATAAGCCATGTATTTGAGACAAAAATGGAAAAGTACTAAAATGAGAATTGCTATTTCTGTAAATGGCGCTGGCCGGCTATTTTTGGTCATCATGTTAAATAAAGTTAAGCGACTGTGTGAGGAAATAAAATATCCACTCCACCCCACCCCCATCCCCCTCCCCCTCCAAATGGAAAAATACAAAATCCGGCCGACCTTATTTTTAAACTGCATGTAGCATGAAAACAATTTTTTTCGCCTTACATAAAAACACGACCAGGGTAATCTGAGTAAAGTTTATAAGTCTTCCTCTTGACTGCATGCTGAGACCTCAACACTTTTCAAAACAGAAATAGTCCTATAAGCATTCCTCTTAATATAGCAAATACCTTCTAGTCTTAATATCCCACCTCTAACAAGTTTGTAGGGAAATATCTACCACTAACTTTTTGGTTAAAATGGGTGGTATTAATACCTAGCGATTACGACCAATACGGCTACCTCCAAAATATAACAGGCGAAATTGAAGATGAAGGAGTGTGTTTGTGTGTGTGTGGATAGGGGTGTCATTGGTTCGATAAATAGATCACCTACAACAGAGGCGGCGGAAGCTCGATAAAAGTGGAGGGGCACAAATTTTCAAGGCTACCATGGTTCAGCTGAATGGGAGGAAGAGTTACAATCGTATGTCGGTAAATGTCTCGTTTTGAGAAGCATGCCACGGTGTGGTCACTGACCTGTCCATTTCTTCTACTTCAATCTTCTTCCAACTCGAACGCTAGCCTTCGGGTTGGAAGATGGTCGAAGTAGAAGAAACGGACCGACGGTGGGATTCATTGGACAATTGTTGTTTGGATTTGCAAATAATATATTACAGGAATGCCTGTATATTAGCACGTTTGCATGCGCCCATTTTAACCCATGGTGTAACCACGCAACATGTCTGTGAATAAACGTGGATGGGCACGTGTCTTCTGTGCCCCCCCCCCCCCCCTCCGGTTCCGCCGCCTCTGACCTGCAATCCCGTGCCTCTCCACTAAGAGACTATGTAATCTGTTTTCCACTCCAAGTTTATTTTGGAAAAATACCTACCTGTCTCTGCTGAAAGAGCCGGTACAAACAACACTATAGCCATGTACAGAGCCTGAAATTTAAATATTTATTGACATTCTCTTTGAGTAAAGTGTTATTGTCTTGCTGGCTGACAGTTTTCGTCATTGGAAAAGATTTGCAAGAACGTTGCCTCCCCTTGACTTTCTGAAGTTGTCAGTAAATTTAACACTTGGGGTATGGGAATTTCATATAAAAACTGAGATTTCGAAATATCAGCGAAGAGTTATTGTTGATGTGCGGATCGTTTCACAAATTCCAGGCATTTTCATTTAGAGAAGAATAAAAATACAGAAGCTGGCTTTTTACATTTTTTCCCAATCAGTTTGTACGTTTGACTATTATTCTCTGTTAAAGTTCATTTAAAAATAAGAAAACGGCGCTTTCACCATTTTTTATGTAACTTTTATCTGTTAATTATTTATTTATTTATTTATTTATTTATTTATTTATTTATTTATTTATTTATCGACACTTTAACAGCCAAGGTCATATCGTGTCGGTGGCAGTTTTAGCGGTGAAGGAAGCCAGAGTACCCGGAAAGAACCACCGAGCAACGACGAACAACTGCCAGCTCCCCAACATGGTAATTCCACACTGCAGCACAGGCAGGGTTAGATTGGTTGAAAACATGCACACCATCGACGTGCAGTACACCTTAGTACACGGCATCATCGTGCCATGTGGACAATCGGGGTGAAGTGCCATGCCCAAAGGACACAACGCGGGAGTCCGAATCGATCGATCAGACGGTCACCCATCCAGGGACTAACCGGGTTCGACGCTGCTTAACTTCGGTGAAACGACGAGAACCGGTTACCGCAACGCCACCGCACCCCCTCCCCCTACCCCCCTCCCCCCCCCCCCCCCCCCATCTGTTCATTATATCAACGGTGTGCGCATTGTGACACATAATACAGACATTATTCTTTCCATTAATATTAAAGTCCAGGATAAAAAAAAATTCAATAAACAAAGAATCAACGTGGACGTTTCTTATTTGCTTCCAATTAGCTTGCCATAAAAAGCGAAGCTTCCTTTTGTAACTTTTAATAAACGAAAACAACAGACAGCTCCGAGAGCTGTCTGTTGTTTTCGTTTCTTGAAAGCAACAAAAGGAACTTCGTTTTATTTCCTACTGATGTCATAGTTGTTTTTTCAACAATTTCATACATCTTAATGGACCTTCCTCGCCTGTCTAATAATTTCAGGGGAGATAACTTTATTTATTTATTTATTGATGTTTAAGGTCACATACTTTTGCACGATGGCTAATCATGACCACAACATGGAGATAAAGTCAAGGTCAGTCAATCGTTTATACCCCATGTTGCCTGTTTTAGAGGACTCGCACCCCAAACATTAGTGACTGGGTCCTATTTTACCAGTGAAAAAGAGCTTGTTTACCCCAGTAAGCACTTCTTCACTTCCCGGGGTTCCCACGGGGGAGATAACTTTATTGAAAATCGATTTCAACGAGTCAACGAGTATCATCAGGCAGCTGAGAATAATATTCTGTATCGAAACAGTGAGACAGAAATATTTGAATGTTCGATAAAAAGTATTAGACAGCTGCGGTGTAGCTACGGGGAGGGGGTACGTGTCTTGTCATGCCACTTCTCCCGAAAAAATGTCAACCCAAAATACTGAAATCCATAAAACAGGTTTATGTACTCACGCTCTGATATTTCTTGGGTCTGTGGCTCAGTAGGTAGAGGTGCAGGCTGCAAGCCGAGAGGTCCTCTGTTCGAATCCCACCTGCGGCAACCGCGTTGTGTCCTTGGGCAAGACACTTCATCTCCATTGCCCGCGTGGTGGCACGGTGGCGTTGTGTACTAAGGCGTACTGGACGTCGATGGTTCACTTGCCAACAACCAATGCTAACCCTGCTTGTGTGGAGTTCGTATGTTGGGGAGCTGACAGTTGCTCGCCGTTGCTCGGTGGTTCTCTTCGGGTACTCCGGTTTCCTCCATCCGTAAAACTGTCGCGGTCATGGTTAGCCATTGTGCATAAATATGTGACCTTAAACACCAATAAATAAATAAATGAATATTCTTGGGTCTTTTTTGCTCCGGTTTTTCCTACACTGCTCACAATGACGAATCGCCTTTTCGGAAGTGGTGGAGCGTTATACGACGCATTTCTATTTTTAGAGGCCAGTTTTATCGCACTTTTAAATTTGTATGAGCTTTTTTTTACTTTAACCCTTTACCCAACGAATCGCCCGCATCCGCCCGCGTAATATGCAAATTCAGCAGTTGAAAAAATATTATTTTTCAAAAAATTTCAACAAAACCATAGCATGTGACCCCTCGTTGGAACGAGCTCGTCGAGCTCGTTCCAACGAGGGGTCACATGATATGCTTTTGTTGAGATTTTTTGAAAAATTTGAAAAAATAATATTTAAAATAATAAATTTTGATTTCGTCTGTGTTGGGTAAAGGGTTAAACCGTTGCAAAAACTTAAAATACAAACATCACCGTACACATGACAAAAGTAAATATGTAAAAGATTTCATTTCCAGTCCCAGTAACGTCTAGTTGATTTCGGATGCATAAAACGACGTCCCGATCCGCCCTGCAAACTGTTTTTTGCCCAGAAAATTCGGCTTCAAATGTCATTTATGTACATTTCTGAACAGTTTTAAGTTTCAAATGATATGCGTATTTGAAGATACACGATTAACTAACAATAATTAGTTTGAACGAATGTTATTAACTCACTCGGAGTGAAATAATACGCGCGTTTGTGGAGACACTATCTGATCTCTCACCGACCGGTCAGTTCCGAAATCTAACGATCATGAGTTGCCGATTATCTGTCCGGTCAGTTGAGGTGATTATCTGCCCGGTCAGTTGAGGACTTGTCCCGGTGTCTAATGATTCGTCACATAGAAACAGATCCCATGGGAAGATAATATCTCTTTTTATATCGGAATGCAAATTATAATCTCTGGGTAAATAAGAAGTTGCTCCGCATTTGACTCCATTATAAAATTCGACCGAATATCGAAAACTATATGATGTATAGTACAAGCATGATCGGCTCAGGTGAAATGCCCTGCCCATACATCAAATAAAAAGCAACAACATTAAGCCCTGGGAATGAAATAGGGGGGGGGGGGGGCAATACATTTCCTGTTTGCTGAAGTAAAGACTGTCGGACCTTTGACGCAACCTGTTGAACAAAATAGGTTAAGGGCAGGGTCGGGGAGAGGAAATTCGGGCCTCAGGATGAATTCTGTGGCGGGCCCCCTGTCGAAAGTATCGGGATACTGATGCAGATGCCGAAAGCATCTGTTGCGAGGGTCGAAGGCGCGAGGGATGATAGGGGTCTTGAGAGGGTTTCCCGAAAATGTTAAAATCGGTTATTAAATGGAGACTTCGACGGCTTTTGGGATGAAAGATCACGTTATTTTTTGGCCGTCAAAATAACGTTTTTCAGCAGCATGCTTCAAATTTGAAAGTTCATCAGTGAGTATCCAGTGACCTAGAGTTATCACTTCAAGATTTATGCAGTCCAAAATTACAACCGTTAATCAAGTGCAGAGCTTCATTCGCGATACAGCCCCCCCCCCCCCACCCCCACCCCACCTTTTAACTGCTGGAACAGGAGTCAGAACTTTGGGGGCAGGCCTGAACCAAGAAACAGAACCTGGACTTCTGGGCCAAGCCCGGGCCGACAAAATTTCAGTTACAACCCCGCCCATCCTCTCCCCGGCACTTGTTAAGCGTGTAATTTCATATTAATTGTTAATAATAAAATTGAACTTTTTTTTCATTCGACAATTTTGATTACACTACAAATATACCTAATTCTGTTCTTCCAAAGATTATTTTGTTGTTCGTTTGTCACCTATTTGAAAACAGTTTTAGGTACATTTTGGATGTACATTGTCGATCAAGTTTGAAAACAGGTTTGTTTTATTTTTTACCCGAGTTGTGAACCTTAAAGGGGCACCTCAATAAATGTCCATATTTTTATATTTCTTCTCTTTGGTCAACTGTGATGTATTTCAACAAAATTCTGACTTAAGGATACGATTAAACGTGCGAAATATTGCTTACAATTATTCGGTTATTATATAAGGTGCACCCAGTTTGGACCACAGCTTTGCTTTAGAATCCGAAACTATAAGTACACCAGCAGAACTCTTTTATTTGAAAAATGCGATTGTAAGCCTGTGTTCAGAATAACTGAAACAGCCATTGACTGGGTTCAATTATTTTGGTATACTTGCCACTCAATATCAATCGTGTTTCACATTCTTTTTCATGAGATGCCGTCCATAATTTGTCGCTTTTATGCGACATTGAACAAAAGTGAAAACGAGCAGGGCTAATGTCTCTTATATATACACCACGCACCGTTTTCAAATGTGCGGACAATGAGGTGTCACTCTGATGAATCAAACTTCAAAGTTCATCTCTTTCGATGTGTTATATAAAAGGAAATACTCCCATCCACATCAAAATGGATGATGCCACATTTATATATTGTCCGACGATTTACACAGACGTCCATTGTTTTGTACAGTCCGAACGTCCATTGTTTTGTACATTCATTTTCGACTGAACTTATACTCAAAGGTATGCAGAGTGGAGTGCGCCCCAAGCTCCTGTGACTCAGGGGGCGACAAAACACAAACAATGAGATCTCGAAATGCAACATTGAGTTGGCGCCAATTTAAGGCTAGGAAAAGCGCGTGTTTGTACCAAGTTTTCCACGTTCTATGGTTCTCAAAGAACTTTTTCAATCATTTCCTACATGGGGAAGGGTTTGTGTACTCAGAATCTACGAGGCATAACAAAAGGCCAATAGTGTCGCCCATGTAAAATATCATTGAAGATTCAAATGATCTGAGATACTCATAGTCCAAAACGAGAGTTTTCCACGAGAGAACCCTCGGGATCATACGTACCCGCGGAGATCCACCCCCCACCCCCCGAGATAATTCCCACCGAGATCCTCCGAGAGAATACCCACTTCCCCGGTGTATAACCCCCCCCCCCCCCCCCCCCCGATAGAATTCCCCCGGAGACTTCACTCTCCAGACACTGACTCATGCTGGTGAGAGTCCAGACTCGATGTATGCCAAGCAAAGAAGCCAACACCGTACATGGATAATTAGTCAATTGGACTTAACGGCAATTGCAACTTGAACATTCCGAAAAGGTATCCACAATGAGTGAAGTCACCCGCAATCGGTTGTATATGGCACCTCCTCTCTCGGGGGTACCATCAAGGGGTGTACTCTCCCGAGGGATACTGTACGCACGCGACATATATACAAATGTTTACTCAATGTAGGTAGGCAAGTGAGCAGTTATCATTTTTTAAAGTCAATGTTATAGATGGACAAACAAAGAGACCGTGAAATTTAGGGTAAAATATAAACCTTAACGAACTAGCTTGGTATACGGGGCCGTAAAATAATATTTACGGCTCTGGCGTGTAAACTCTAGTTTACATGACGTCATTGATTTGCAGTGTTGTTTTCATTTTGGCGTCATCAGTGTGGCGGAGGTCAAAACGTTGGCCAAAATAGCTAGGAGCAACCTTTGATACAGTAACGTACTTATGAACAACTGTCCGTCACAGTGCGCCAATATGAGGTTGAAAGTGTTGCAACTTCTACATACGAAGCAGCCAATCACCCGAGGTAGTAAAATTTAGAGCGTCCCACAACAAATTTGAAGGATGCTTTGCGATAATCACCAACCAAACGCAACGCTGAGATGTGCCGAATGTCAAACCGTTCGTCTTAGTTGACGTCACTGAAACCTGCACTGTACCTAACCCAAGAGCCGGAAATGTTATTTTAGAGCTATGCCAATAGTAGGAGATGTGGAGATCGTGTCCGATTTGCGGGGGGGGGGGGGGGGGGGGGGGTTGATATGGGTGGATTGGTGATGTCGCATTTACGTGATCCAGTTACGTCATGTTTATTGCCATGTTAGCCCGCGTGAGCGGTCATCATGTGACGTCGTACCCATAGCTATATGTGGGCTTAGTGCACATGTGCAGCGCGTGTTGTTAGGGTTAGGATGACAAGTGTTTCCGTCGTCCATTTTGTATACTGGAGTCCGCCACCTTGGTTTCTATAGTAGCACATGGTTGCTATGTTACCCAATGGCTTACAATAGGACGGGGGTATGTTCTGATGGTGTGTTCGATTAAATAAGAGTAGCTTCCTGGTTCGGATTTCTCGCTTAATCCGTAGAATTACCCAAATGGACACGATAACACGACCACAAATCACAAAAAAACGACTTTACTTTGTTCGGATTCCCAAGAATATTCCTTTTCTTCCAATAGTAGGCGCGTTCCTTTGTATAAGAGTGAATCTAACTACCCTTTATCCTCGGATACTTCGTAGAATTACCACAATCAACACGACAACTATTTTTTTGCTCCATTTTCTCTCTAAATTCTTGGGTTCTAACTATTCTGGCTACTCTAACCGAACATTCCTAAACCTGTCGTCCTGTCTATGTTATGACTTCCCTGCACCCCCCCCCCCCCCATAAAGTATTCTGACTTCCATAGATGTGTTTGTGTGCTACTGCACATCGCAATTGTGTACACATCACGTGTAGCACACAGGCACATGCTGAATGTGCCGGTATGTGCTTGTGTGCTTGTGAACAATGCGCGCAGCACATAGGCACATACGAGTATTTGAGGATACCTATGACATGGTGATGTACTACCTGAGGATACCTATTGCTTTCACATTACAGGTTGCTGTTCACCTGAATGGAGTTTTCCTTTTACACAATCTACAATATGTCCGTATGAATGCTGGATTCTCATCTAATTGATAGTTTGGTACCTAGGCAAGCTACAGAAATTATATTGGCCAGCTGCTCTTCGCCATTTTTCGACATTTCCTCATTCATCTCTGATTTTAAGCATTTTCTTGTGGACATTCCATTTTTATAAATTTTCATATTAGGATTAAACATGTATTTTCCAAGAATGATTGTCATTTCTGGTATTTATGTTCAGAAACATGACCAGTCTACAACGTGAATAAAATTTCAACTGCCAAACTCGATCGGTTCTTGAGATATTGAGGGACATTGGGAAAAGGGTGTTTTCCGTCCAGACATATTCAAAACCACCTTATAAAATTAAAAGGGTGATTTCAGGAATATAAATGAAGGAACATCATCCAATTTGGTACTCCCCAATACACTACATTGCAGTGAACTGAAAAAGAAGTAATCCTTCATCAAAGAGTTCACATTTAGCCACACTGGATTCCCAAATATCAGCTTCAAATATTCCGTCCAAAACTGTCCTCTCCAGGATCGTAGAATATTTCCAAAACTAGATACATCTCATTGCAAATTACCCCCTCTTCAACTTCCACCAAGTGATGTATTTTTCTTGTGACATGATGCAAAATGTGTCCACAGAAGTGTCCAAAATGCATGTCCTCTCCAGGACCCGTCTTTAGACATACGTGCTACGGGCCGTTTTGATAAGAATTTCCACACAGTACTGTTCCTGTTCATATTTTTTGCAGGAATAGGCATGGTATCTTTTGTTCCTGTCTTATCAGACCAAATTGGTCCACTTAATTCAAACATTATATCAAAATGTAAAATTTCAATAATTTCATTCTGAATTTGATATGCATTTTTACCATATGACTCGTCCGTTTTGTTCACTTTAAAACATTTGATATTTTGTTTTCATATTAATCAGAGATAAATAAAGCCTTCCGTCAATTTCATTGGTCAATTTAAAAGCTAGACAATTTGATTGGCCGAACAAAAAAGAACTGGGCCACATTTTCAAAATTTGCATAATTAGAGTTGGCAGCTTTCATTGGTCAATTTCAAAACTGGACAATTTGATTGGCTAAACAAAATACAACTGGGTCACATTTGCATAATTTCAGTAGGGAGAATTTACATTATCTGTCCTATTTAGGGTGGGCTATATTGTATTAATCTTTCACCTACAAGAAAAACGCCATTCATTTTTTTATATTTTCAATGTGTGCTTCCAAAACGTAGGTTATGACCCCTCATCGGAACGAGCTCGTTCCAATGAGGGGTCATAACCTATGTTTTGGAAGCAAAAAATGAAAATTTTTAGTTATACGAGGATGTTTTTTTCAAGTGCCATCTGCAACTCAAGTTAAGTGATGGGTTAAAAAGTCATACTAAGTGGCTAATTTGTGCGTGTGTGTGTCATATGATAAATAGAATATGAAATTAATGTTTTTCTCATACAATATTTATGAAACTCGCCCGAATTTTCCGTTTGGGCTCGCCTCTAAACGGAAACTTCTTAGACTCGTTTCATAAATATTATATGAGAAAAACACTCATTCCATATCCTCTATACATGGCGTGGGAATGTTCAAAAAGCCATGCTTGTGTCCTAAAAATTGAAGTAGATATCAGAAGCATACCAGAGAGCAGGAAAATGCACAACCGATAATGTTGGTGAATGAAAGTGATCTGATATGACAAGAACATTGTGGAAATGCAATTAGTAAATGCAGATGAACCGCCTATCTCTGGTTGCATTGATAAGCTAATAACATTCACTCCTGATCATTCTTTGCCTGGTCCAAACTATTGAGTCTCTGTAATTTACGAAGGTGACTGGTTCAAAGGTAAAGTCAAATCAAGAATGATGATCACCAGTACGTATTTGTCAACTTCATGACCAATGCTGGACTCAATAAATTCGTATTGCCTTCAAAAACAAACAAGTGCTACATGAAAGGCGACTGAAATTACTCTCTAATAACTGTTCCTTCTCTAGAATACATTTCTGGCCGGAACTGTGGCATATATAAAACTAGTGCTCAAAATAACTTTTTTTCCATGCGTAGCAAAATGCTACACATTTCCAAAAAATGAATAGCATTTTGTAAAAATTGCATAGTTATTTGTGTATACCGGAGTTATGTTATGCTGTTTTGTATTGAATTCTTCTAAGTAGATAGAATAGTTGCCATCCATTTCTGGGCATTTCCAAATGATCTACAACACATGAAACATTTACTATGTTTTTTTTTAACTGAACTGCCTTTAAGGGTTGCATGGACTTGGATATTTTCAAATGACGTCGTGGTTGTTTAACAGAGTTCTCAAAATGGAAGTTGGGATTTTTAATTTGATGGGCTTGAAGTTATTTTTAATGGACATTTCATGCAAAATGTTGTAAAAACAGGAAGAATTTAAACCAATAGAATTTATCTTACATATGAAGTTGCTAATGATGCTTGATGGAGAGTTAATCTGAGTTATGCCTGGAATGTTTCACAAACAGAAGTAAAGCATCAGTGAACTAGTTTTCAAATTTGTTTGCAAATTTTCATTTACATTTTGCGATACATGATAATCAATAATAGGCTGCAGTTGATTATCTTGTATCGCAAAATGCTATACATAATTGAACATTGTGTAGCTTTTTGCAAGTTTTGCATAGCAAAAAGCGACGCGACACCGCTTATTTTGAGCCCTGTATAAAACAGATGTCATCTCCATAGCGAAATTACTCTATTATTCAGAATCACAGTACGACTAAATGGTTTGAATGAGTGAAAATTCCCAATAATATTCCATTGTAAGAATCCTTCAAAACATTTGGAAGTTATGACGAAGATTTTAATAAATATTCGCTTGCATCTTCGAGAGTCCTGGAGAGGACACATTTTGGACAGTCAGTTTTATAAGAATGTGTATGAATAATAACACACTTCAAGATGAATTAAGCAAGAATGTTACTCTGTAAGCAATATTGTGCTGAGAAAATGATCTGGAAGAGCTAGTGGTTCGATAAAACTTTTTATATGCTGGGTCCTTTGTCGCTTAGGCACCTGAAGTCACACACACCTCAAAATGCCTGGCATATTTGAAGTTTAACGACACGGATAGTTCATCAAGATGATTTTCTCAGTTTAATATTGCTTTCAGCTTAACACTCTTGTTGACTTAATCTTGGCTGATATTGTTATCCGGATAAAATCAATTAATTTAAATGGACTGTCCAAAATTTGTCCTCTACAGTACTCTGGCATTGCAACTTGCCATTTTGTAAAACCGACTACCCATGACCAGAAGAAAGACACCTTGACTTCACAGTTTCCCTGCACGTTCCATATTTTCTTTTCTTGTTTTGATTGGTTCATAATATGCCATATCTTCACCCGGTTAAATAATATGGACTTTGCTTGGTGGTGATTAGCTTAGAAAAAAATTGAAATTTGAATTTTAGGCTAAACTTGTTCACTTTGCCCAAAAATACTTCAATGTTTTGTTCATGTTTTACTTTCTTTATGTCAAGGCTTGACATTTTTATTTTATCCAAGATGGAGGTCATGTTTCTTGATGCCTTTTATTTGGTTAAATAAAACATGGTTGATATTAAAAATAACTTAATTTTATTTGGAAAGTGGACTAAAAAAAATGGGTATACCTGTAGATTAGTCATATCTTAAAACTTATTCCGTGACATTTTACTTTTAAGAAAATCAAGAAAATCTTCTCAAAATCAGACATTTATTTTGCACCTTCTGTGTCCAAAAATAGTCAACCCTTAACGTGGTGAAAAAACACGCCTTTTGGAGGATGTCGAACCAGCAAACTACTCCTAGTCAATTGAACACACCATCAGACCACACCCCCATCCTGTCGTAGGCCACTGGATCACATAGCAACCACGTGCTACCCTAGAAACCAAGATGGCGGTCGGCCTCCAGAATACAAAATGGACGACAGAAACACGTGTCACCCTAACAACACGCACGGACATGCACACTAAGACCGCCTAAAATTATGATTATGACATCACAAGATCGCCTCTCAAGCAGGCTATCATGACAGCAAACATGACGTAACTAGGTCACGTGACTATGTCGTCACCCCCCCCCCCCTCCATTCTCTCCCCATGATTTACACATTTACTACTTATGCCCTACACTCAATTTATAGCCCAATATATATATATATATAAAGCCAAAATCGAAAGGTAACCGGCTATATTTATGGTAATAAATATAGGATATTTTAAGAATGTTGATCTCAATTGATAGTTAAAAAACGAGTCTGTGAATGTTCCATATTGCTGAGCTCAAATTCTTTTTTCTCACATGATAGCAAACTTTCCAAGAAATTCATCAATCAATGAAGCTGTGGAATGGTTTAACCGCCAAACAACAAAATAATTCCAAGAATCTAATATTAGATGTGCATGGTAGATAAATGTGGGTTTTCATTTAATTTTCCAATTATTTAGTTAGTACTCATCACACGCAAATAACTACAAAACACTACATATTTATTTACAAAAATAACTGGCGTTTCAATATAAACTGCTGTGATTTGTGTATTGGCCTAACACGCAGTGATAAAACTAAAAGTTAATGACGTTTTTATAAACGCTAATAACGCTTTGTATTATGCATGTACCAAAACTATCGAAGAGAACTGCTTTAGAATGCAGTTGGCACAGATCCAATCTATATTTTTCTTATTTATTCTGTATTGAGGCTTTTTCAAATGGTAAATTTAGCTTTTAGTAGCCTCATTACGCCAAACAAGTGCAATATTTGAGAAATTTCTGGGCAAAACTGGGCAAAAAGCGGTTTCCAGGGCGGATCAGGACGTCGTTTTATGCATCCGAAGCCAAGGAGGGACATACTGCTACGTTGCTTGGGCTGGAAATGAAATATTCAGCATATTTATTTTCGACATGTGTGCGGTGATGCCTGTATTTTATGTTTTTGTAAAGGTTTAAAGTCAAACAGCTCATACAAATTCAACATGCGATAAAACTGGCGTCTAAAAATAGAAATGTGTCGCTTCGCGATCCGCCATTTCCGAAAATGCGATTCGTCCGCTTATCCGCTGTGTTTCTGGGTACTTAACTTTTAACTAACGAATTGGTCACATCGGTTCGAATCCCACCTGCGGCAACCACGTTGTGTCCTTGGGCAAGACACTTAACCCCCATTGCTCAGGTGGGGGCACGGTGGCGTCGTGTACTAATGCGTACTGCACGTCGATGGTGCACTTGTCTTCAACCAATGCTAACCCTGCTCGTGTGGAGTTAGTATGGTGGGGAGCTGACAGTTGCTCGCCATTGCTCGGTGGTTCTATCCGGGTACTCCGGCTTCCTCCACCCGTAAAACTGTCGCGGTCATGATAAGCCATCGTGCAGAAATATGTGACCTTAAACATCAATAAATAAATAATAAATAAATAAATCGGCCACATTAGCACGCGTGATATACAAACTGAGAAGTTGAAAAAAATTATTTTTTCAAAACATTTCAATAAAACCAGATCATGTGACCCCCTCCTTGGAACGAGCTTGTCGTGCTCGATCCAAGGAGAGATCACATGATATAATTTTGTTGAACATATTTGACAAAATTGAAAAAAATAATTTTTGAAATAGTAAATTTTGATGTGTGCGTCGGGTATAGGGTTAAGCCTTCAAAAAGTTTTCGGAAAGTATTGAGGACGTCCCAGTTTGCATGCCAAGTTAATTTTATGTCCATATTGTCGGAGGAGTATGGAACCAACTGCGTCCGTCCGTGCGTCCGTCAGTGCGTCCGTCCGGAGTGATAACTAAAGTTTGGGTCATCGAATCAAAAGCAACTTTGGTGTATATGGCCCTTATCCCAATGATTAGGTGAATTCCGAATATCGGCTGGATCCGATAAGTTTTGTTGGAGTTGTGCCCCCGTTTCGTAGCTTTTCAGCCCAATTTCGCAACTTTGGTGTCCGGATGATAACTTCAGTTTGAGTTATTGAATCAACACCACACATTTTGTACATGGGTGTGTCTTAAGAGTACGCAGGTCAAGTTCGAATTTGGGTTCGGTCCGACCAATTTTGGCTGAGTTATGGCCCTTTTTCCATTTTTTGACTTTGAAAATTGGATGTCCGGTTGATACCTTTGTGTGAGTTATTGGATCAACACAAAATTTTGTCTATAGGTTTGTCTCATGAATACGCAGGTCACGTCCAAATTTGGGCTCAGTCCGAATTTTGGCTGAGTTTAGCACTTTTTCTATATTTTCGACTTTGAAAATTTGTTGTCTGGAAATAAGTCAAACGTAAGAACTTACTGTCGGGGGACATAGCCCACACTTGGCGATGCACTAGTTCCACTGGGAAAACCCAGGGCCTTCACCTGTGGGGAATTCATACTCTTAATCCAGCATGGGGTGAAATGAAGTGAGGAGGAAAATATTTTCCCGTTGCTTTTGGCAGCCGAAAAATATTTTATCCCACCAAACCGCTCCATTTAGCTGGCTGCTTGCTTATCAGACAGAGGCATTGTCGACAGAAACTCAATCCCTCAAGCCATCAGTCAAAGTTTTAAGCAAATCACAGTTATCGCCTAAAACCAGCCACTTAATTAGGCCAACGCCTTATTTTCCATTCAATTGAATAGAATATTTCAGTTGGTCGGACCCACTTATATATTCCACCTGATTGAATCTAAAAATCCCACAAACATTCAATTTCTTTGAAACAAAGCAAAAATATGTCTCAATCGATTTCGGTATTTTTAGGGGGTATACCTTGGTATCGGTTCGGTATTCGTTATCTGACTTCACTGAGATTTGTTGATAATACCAAAGAGGAATTCACATCAGCAAAAACAGATTAAGTTGTTGTAGTATCATTTAACACAATGCTATTAATGACACTGCCATTGAGCACAACAGTGGCATTCTTTTACGGCCACAAATCATATCTACAGTAATTTTGTGACTTGTTCCAAATACACATTAATGTTTAAAGACCTATTTAAGGCTTTTTGCGATCCCAGAGCATGTATCCTGAATGTGCCATCTTAAGGAGGTCCTGCCGACTATAGACTAAACCCCTGAGCTTAGATGTCTAGTCAGGTCTCGGCTACCTTAACAGGTAGCCAAGACCTGACTAGAAATCACTGCTAAGCAACTGGACATGAGTAGGCTGTAGTCTAGTGGGAATTCAGGGGTGTTGCCCAGTCCACTGAGGTTCAACAAAACTTAAAAGAAAATCAGTCACTTCTTTCATGAAAATTATCCTTTCAACTGTTATCAAGCCTTAATGGGAGCTTATAAATTGCGAATGTTATAAAATTTGAAAATTCAGGCGGTTTCGGTATTTCACGATTGATTCGATTCGATATTTCGGTATCCCCGTGATATCGGTTCGGTTTTTCGGTATATTCCTCATCTCGAACTTGACTTGACTTAATCTTTGTTAACATTAATATTCAGGCAGGTAGCCAGGATATCAAAGTTAGGGGACAAGTGTAATATCGGGGGGGGGGGGGCATGTTTATCGATCTGAACGTAGCGGCTACCCTACCCCCCCCCCCCCTCCCCCAATGAGGGGAAACATTTTGAAATTCGAGACAAAAAAACGCAATTTCCTTGACTCTGAGTCTGTTTGTGTCCATAATTTTAAGTTGTGAAAGGTATCAATAATTAGGCAGCATCACCTGTGGGCATGACTGAAATTGGGGGGGGGGGGGGGGATTGGCCCCCCTCAGCCCCCACAATGTGACACAATGTGCCCTAGCACATAGGCACATACGACCAAAAAGGGATTCCATAGCCGCAGGTATTTTCCAAAAGGAATTCTTAAAAAGGGATTCTGTAAAATGGGATTCCTATCGGACTCCGTAAAATGGGAGGGATTCCGTGTTTTAACGTCAACACTCGAGGGTATTCCCCTTCCCTATTAGAAGAATTCAGTTTAATGGGTTGTAATTAAAAAAGTTCATTCAGTTAAAATTCAGATCCCCTTTGTTATATTTTCATTAAGTTTAAAAATTTATTCAGTTAAACGTTGTTCATTTCAAAGGGTGTTAATACCTTCATTTAGGTTACGGTTAAAAAATATAGTTCATTCAGTTCAAAAGGGTTTACACTGGGTTATATTAGGGGTTATAGTTAAAATCTGTGTTGGCTTCAAAGGGTTCATTCAGTTTTGTTCAATTCAAGAGGCTTAACATTGGGTTATATTTAGGGTTATAGTTCATTCAGTTGAAAACTTTATGGTCAGTTCACTTCGATACCTTCATTGAGTCAGTTCGATTTTCCTCGATTTGTTCTATTCACATCGATCTTGGTTGTGTTGGATCTTTGTTCACTTTGTTCTGTTCCCTTCCATCTAGATTGTATTTGATCAGAGCTGTTCAGTCTGTCAAACTAGTTCGATCAATCTGACTAGTTTGACCTTCTTTCACTTTGTTATGTTCACTTCGATCTTGGTTCTATTGGATCTTCGTTCTGTTGTACCATTGCTGTTTTGTAGTGGCTGGTTGTCTCTGTTCAGGTTCTTGTAATAATAATTGGGTGTTATCAATCCCTTTCCATACCCTCGAGTGTTGATGTTAAAACACGGAATCCCATTTTACGGAGTCTGATAGGAATCCCATTTTACAGAATCCCTTTTTAAGAATCCCTTTTGAAAAACACCTGTGGCTATGGAATCCCTTTTTGGTCGTATGTGCCTATGTGATAGGGCACATTGTGTCACATTGTGCCTTTTCACATAAGCACATATCGGCACATAAAGCATGTGCTTATGTGCTAGGGCACATTGTGCTTGTTCACATAAGCACATATGACAAAAAGGGATTCTCCAGAAGGTATCCTAGATAGGTATCCTTGAATAAGACAATACCAGGCCATAGGTATCCTCAAATACCCGTATGTGCCTATGCGCCAGGGCACATTGTGTCACATTGTGCATTTTCACATAAGCACATATCGGCACATAAAGCATGTGCTTATGTGCTAGGGCACATTGTGTCACGGCCTCCAGTATACAAAATGGACGACGGAAACACGTATCACCCTAACAACACGTGCTGCGCGTGCGCACTCACACCACGTATCACTATGGAGATGACGTCACAAGATGGCCGCTCACGCGGGTCACCATGGCAACACAACATGGCGCCACCAGGTCTCGTGACATGACGTCACTTCCGGGGTCCTCCAATGGGGCCCGATCTCCACATCTCCTACTACTAAGGTGAATTTATTCACTATCGATTGTAATAACTATAAGTGGAGTACGAAAGAATATCTCTTTGTCTTTGTGAGTAAAGGGACATCACATTACATCAACGGTAATCTGCGCATACGCCCCATAAAGTGTGGTAAAGAAATAAGCCATAATAGCGTCGGATTCCTTACAGAATTTGACATGTTCCGAGTGCTTGATAGAAACTTGTATCTGACAATGCTTTCCATCGCAAGCTTCTGTCGGAATGTTTTTGTGGCTTAACTCTTAACCTGCTAAGTAATTTTAAAATATTTTTTCAGCAAATCTAGTCATGGCTGCTGTGAAAAATTCATTTTGATTTAATACAAGAAATCAACGGTCAAACAGATGATAAAATGTATAAGGGACAATTTGGATAAAAGTGCTCCAATTCTACTTATTCCATTGGCAGCTATTTCTTGTCCTGGGTAGAAATATCCGCCAGCAGCATGCAAGGAGTTAAAAAACATTTGTCTAAAAGACACGATCTTAATAGTTTATAATTACTTTCAGCATGAAAGGACCATGGTAACACGAAACTGCCCAATACATTCATAAGTTTTCGATAAAATCATTGAAGTTTTATCTGGAGACTGGGATGAGTGTGTCTCCTAATACCTTATCTAATATCTTCCTAAAGATTACGGGGTGGGGGCATTTCAAGCTTAGGGTGGGCACTGTCATAAAAGGATAGAAGGGCAACACACTCATATATACCAGTGGTGGTCTATGTTCCTTAATGACATGGTGGGAATACAAATTAGCGGACATGACAACCGTTACTTATTCCCAGTGCCTTATTCGACATTCGTTTTCAACCGATTTGTTTTGGTTGATAACGAATGTAGATTAAGGAACTGGGAATAAGTACGGTTGTCACGTCCCCAAGAAATTATACAATATATAAAATCGTGTTTAAGATTAATGCATCTCCACATTGAGAAAATTGCGCATTTTATCTTCATGTTTAACAGAACAAATGCAGCACCACGAGGTGGCCATTCCCCCACCACTTAAGTCCAACAAAGGCAATAATACTTCGAAATCCCTCTCATAATTCTATCACTAAAAAGCTGTATATTAAATTAGGGAAAAAACTCTTGAGCACCTTTCTTTGACTTTGACCACGTAAGTGTTTCTTCAAATTTGGAAAGAGATGGTAGTCACTTGGTGACTACCATCTCTTTCCAAATTTGAAGAAACACTTACGTGGTCAAAGATTTCAAGATGATGAGGAACTTATTGCTGCTGCGGGGGCTTGGCTACAGGACCAAGATATGGACTTCTACAGACGCGGCATCAACGACTGGCAGACCAGGTGGTAGAAGTGTACTGAATTACAAGAGGACTATGTTGAAAAATAAATATGTTCTGTACCGATATTCCAGCTTTATTTATGTTAGGCTGCCGAACATAATCTGACGAGAATGTTTAGAGAGAGTGTTGTGCATTAGATTATCTAAGACCTGATATATGGGTGGGAGACAACCATTTATGACATTCTACGGTGGATAATCTCCACAAGCAACCCCTATGTCGGTTTCACTTTGACGCCGTAGGCGTTCCGCATCACGTCTTCAGCTAAATATTGTACGATGAGGTCGTTTCTTGAAAAACTGTCAGGAGAGACAACCTCGTCTAGTCTCTCTACTGTCCCCCTTTTGGTAACTACAAAGTGAAATTCTAAAACAAATATGGAAGTTGATGAAACAAAGAGAAAAGTTAAACTCACTGGAATACCTGATGTGCATTTAATCATTTACTTAACGTAACGGCCATGGCCGAGCATTGAACAGCAGTTTTCTTACCGTTTGTATCATTCCAAGGACACTGCAGACTATTCTTACACTTTTAGTTGAAAAACGCATCTCTAAATACTGTAAAAAAATATAAATATAAAACAATATTTAACGTATGAAAGTAAAACGTAGAATATTGCAGCAATAAACACGATAAAATAAAATTCCAACCTGGGGTCAATCCTATAAACGTCCTACACGTGTACGCTATTACAAGTGTAATTCCGAGTCCGGGTACACGTGTATTCGAATCGCCAGTAGTGTTTTGTAGGATTCAGGTTTTCTTCGAGTTATAACTAAGCTACACGCGTAATTTACATTTGCGGCGAAGTTTTATAGGATTGGCGATTTTCCGAACGTGTAAGCTGCTACAGGTGTAATCGGCACCGACATTACAAGGATAATCTGACTTTACAAGTGGTTTGTAGGATTTAGTAAATTACAGACTTGTATGCAAAGTACACTTGTGGTGAAGATTATACGTCAAAATTGCCATACATCTAGTGTCCAACCGATTACCAAAAATGGTCGCTGACCGATTACCGGTTATTTGAGCCCACAATCGGCCGATTCTGATGCCGATTCCGATTGTAATACCGTGCACTACAAGACAAGTCGAGGCTCGAAAGAACTACATTAAACTGAACATTTTTCAAAGTGTTAAACTTCGTTGACTGGGGTCCCAGTAAAATTACCAGTCGCGCACACTTGGGCGGTAAACGTGGCTCTCAGAGCCACGTTTACCGCCCAAGTGCGCGCGACTGGTAATTTTACTGCGACCTGAGTCAATGGAGTGCATCCTTCACTTTTCCGGTATGAACTGGCGATTGCTGCAAGTGTGCTCAGTTGTAAGCTTTACATTCGATTAACACGTATATCCCGTAAAGGGGCTTCTAGAGAGATTAGGAATACATATTGTGGTTGTTAATAACTGTTTATAGGATTGAACAAAACTGTTTGGTTACACGTGTACATGGTTTACAACGGCACCACTACACGTGTTAACTTACACTTGTACGCGTCTGTGTATAGGACTGGTTTAGCTGCGCACCAGTAAATTACATGCCCAGAGCCACAATTACACGTGTAGGGAGTTTTATAGGATTGACCCCTGGTCGATAGCGAGACAGGAGCCGGGTGGACAGAGAGGACACGTGTCCTTCCTACTCTTTCGTTAGTAATAATCACGGTAATTAGAAGTGCAATAGGTAATGCGGGAGAATGGAGTAAGGGGGTAGCCTCCTTTGTAAATTAAGGTGCTATTTTAGTAAGGAAAATTAGTTTACTTTGAAATTCCCAAGTCTGATATTCCATAAATATGAAATATATATACACTAACTGTGCATCAAAATCATGGTTATGATGTATAGAACACGAACAACATACGCAATCTACCTACAGAGCTGACGGCTGGCATGGCAATTTCAGGAGAGCGATTTTTTTAGCTCTCCTTACTGCCCTCCTGAAAGAATTAAGGAGAGCGAAAAATTGCCCTCCTAAATATTTTGGTCTGGGATGATTGAGATTACATGTATTATGCTCACATTAAATTTTTGTTGTAAAGCAAAAATATGTAATTTAACTTCGAAGTCACATAACATCGCGTAATTTCATTTTGAAAGTTGTTTAGTGGTAAAAGGTAATGGCTGCAACCATACCCAAACGCAGTTGCAATCATTTGAAGCAAAATGGGTCACAGCAATAGTTTTTTTTCTGTCAGTTTCAAGTTCAACAACTGACATCACAGTCAGAGGGGTAATTATTCAAGGAATATTGACACTATAATATACTACCATTACTACTATCCTGTCACTTGAAGCACTTGCACCAGGAGGTGACTGTAGATTCAAGCAGACCTGTTGTCCAAGAAAGTCATACGCCTACCACTACCACTTTCAACCCCCCCACCCCCACCCCCCCACCCCCACCCCTTGGGGGTTGAAAGTGGTAGTGGTAGGCGTATGACTTTCTTGGACAACAGGTCTGGGTACACACACAGGTCTTGTCAAGTGTGTGTTCAGTTGTTGAGTGAGACATCTAGATGTCTAAGAGATTTCGCTTTACCTTAGTAAAGTTAATAAAATCACTGATGTAGTCTGTTGGTTTCAGTTTCAGTGAGTTCGTTCAACTGGATACTTAAAATGCTGTGCAAAGCTAATTGCTCTCCTAAGCTGATTGAGGAGAGCGATTTTTTGACCTCCTGCATTTTTCAGAATGCCAGGCCTGTGACGGCAGGTACCAATGGTTCCTGGTCCTCTGTGGGTTGATTGCACATATTGTTCGTGTTCTATACATAATAACCTTCATTTTGCTGCATAATTTGTGTATATTTATTTTATAGGTATAGCATATCAGACTTGGTCAAAGTAAACTAATTTTTCTTACTTATATAGTAACTTAAATTCACGTTTTTAGTATTTTTTCTTTTTCTTTTCCAAATACACGAAAATGACAGGAGTGTATCCCAAATAAACATCACCTTTCTCTCTCTCTCTCTCTCTCTCTCTCTCTCTCTCTCTCTCTCTCATACACACACACACACACACACACACACACACACACACACACACCCTCACACACACACACACACACGCACGCACGCACGCACGCACGCACACACACACACACACACACACACACACACACACACACACACACACACACACACACACACACACAGTCTTGTTTTCCCTACATACCGAGGTACCCCATTGTTTGTCCTTTGTGTGGACTAACGGTTTCAACCTCGTTTTGCCGGTACAGTTCTGGGAAAACAACCGAGGTAAAGGGTTTCTTTTGTCTTTTGTACCTCGGTAAGGCGAAACACGCAAACTCTTTTGTCTAGTTACCTCGTCAAGTTGGTAAGACAAACCCACACACACACACGTCTCTTTTAGATCGCGGTTTAACTTTTCTACCAGCACCGAAGCCTAAACTGGTAATCAGACAACTGGGATGAGAGAATGAAGGACATGTGGTTAGTGGGAGACTCAAAGGAGAGGGTTAATATGCTAATCGGAGAGATTGGGAAGAATGGATCTAGGGGTGTCATCAAGCAGTTCGTCTCCGAGTGTTGGGAGGAGAGAAGAAGCGTGGGAATAGGGAGGCAATTGGGAGTACAGGGGTAACCAAGGCCTTCTTATCCGAGAACAGCGACAAATCAGTGGCCGGCCAAAGTGTTATTACATTATTACAAATTTATTATCGTATAACTGTAATTTTCTTAGGCAAATGGAATTAGCAGACCGCTTTAAAAACTCCAGTGGTCGGAAACTTCCTCTTACAGAATCATCTGGTTGGTCACCTTCAGATCGTGAAGTAGATCTCGAAATTATCATTGAGGCTAACAAACGAATCATCTAAAAGGTGTTCAGCATGAATAAACTCTCCGATAAAGAAAATTTAACAGTTGGTGAACGGAGAGCCTTCACGAAACTTCGAAAAAATAAGAAATTAGTAATTAAACCAGCCGACAAAGGTGGGTAGGTAGTTGTTCTATCTCGGGATAATTATATAAAGGAAGCCATGAGACAACTCAGCAATACTAAACATGATAAGAAAATAGATTCACTTATTTGGTCTAGTAATGTCGAAAAATTCAATAAGATCTTAAAATTTCTCCTCGATGAAGGTCACATAACCAAAAAACAATTGAAATATTTAACAGCTGAACTCAGTGCTCAAACAAGACAATTTTACATCTTACCAAAGATCCACAATGACCTTTCTTCATGGACGGATGACGTAACTCCGCCCGGGAGACAATTGTATCAGATTGTCATTCGGAATCTTATGCGATCTCGGAATTAATTGATTATCATCTGAAACCTACAGCAAATAGACATCCGAGCTATCTAAAAATACAAAGGATTTCCTGTCAAGAATTTCGAAATTGAAAATATCGAAAAATGCAATTCTGGCTACTTTGGATATCGACATTATGTATACGAACATTGATATTGATAAAGGTGTTAAATCGATTAAAAATGCATTTGAAAAATATCGAGATGCAAAACGCCCGGATGAACAAATTTTGGATCTTTTAGAGCTGAGATTAAAGGTAATGACTTTCAATTCAATGGAGAATAGTTTCTACAAATAATGGGCTGTCCTATGGGTAAAAGATTCAGTCCTAATTTTGTAAGCACTTATGTAGCGGAATGGGAGGAAAATGCCTTAAGCAAATAAGCAAAGCATCCTCTCGTATATCTCAGGTATTTAGATGACATTTTTATTATTTGGGAACATTCAAAAGAAGATTTTGATGAATTTTTAGAAATTTTGAACAATCATGATCCAAATATTAAATTAAAAGCTACTATCAGTGAAAAATCAGCTGATTTTCTCGATAAGACCGTGTATAAAGGCAATCAATTTCAGGCATCCGGTCATTTAGATTAAAAAGTATATTTTAAACCAACTGATTCACATCAATTGTTGCACACAAAATCATTTCATCCTCAACATACATTTAAAGGCATCATCAGATCACAGCTCATTTGTTTCCACCGCAATTCAAGTGATAAGGTAAATTTCAATGAGGCTTGTTCTACTCTATTTGGCGCCCTCAGATCGAGGGGGTACTCACTGCGCTTTTTGCGTAGCCTGAAATCTCAAACTCTGAAAAAGCTCGAAAGTCCAGCAGAAACCTCTGATTTTGAACCACTGAAAATTGAACACAACAGACCGCTGCAGAATGGTATTGGCGCGGAACTGCGGTATTTAATTGCAAAAAGCCTCGTTTTAGATTGCATACATTTATGTCTGATCAGAAAGGAATTTTCCTCCGAACAAACGAAAAATCATTATCAGATCCGTAACTCCCTCCATTGTGATTCACCAAATTTTATTCCCTTATCACTTGTAAACGCTGTAGGAGACCGTATGTTGGTCAAAGTCAAAATCCTTTCCGAGAACGTGCTACTAGACACTAACAGGATATAAAATATAATGCTGACGCGCCAGTAGCACAACATTTTAACCTTCCTGGCCATTCTTTGGACGATTTCGAAATCCATCCTATTGAACAACCACCAATTAAAGACACATTAGAAGAAACGGATGAATTTAGAAAAAAACGTGAAGCTTATTGGATCAATATGCTTCAAACCTCTGGCCATTTGGTATGAACATATCAGAGGGAGAATGCGAAAGGAGATCCATCATTCCTTTCACTTTAACATACAACAGAAAGAATATCGAAATAGCAAAAATGTTAAAAGATGAATTCCATTTAACCAATGCTAAATTAAATGAACCTTTGAATCTTCGACCTGTCATCGCCTATAAGAAAAACAAAAGCTTGCATAACATCCTTGTAAGGATTAAATTAGAGCCAATCAATGAATAACATCAATTATTGCCAGTCAGTTTAACCAGTTCCGAAGCTCATCACTTAGTTTAAATCAATTTTATGTATTTTTTGTCATTATGAAACCCATCAAGGTTCAGTAAATGAAAACAATTTTTCGGCGGCATATTAAAAGAAAAAAACTTTTCAGTTGGAAATATCTGTGCCAGTGCGAATGTTTAACCTCAAACACACACACACACACACCACACACACATGTGGGATTAGGAAATAATGAGGTTAACCTGTTTGGCAAGAATGACAGTAGTATGTCAGGGGCTTTTGGGGCCTAGGTTGCAGGACCCCGGTGCAGGACCCCAGAAGTGACGTCATGTCACGTGACGTAGTGGCGCCATGTTGTGTTGTCATGGTAACCCGCGTGAGCGGCCATCTTGTGACGTCATCTCCATAGTGATACGTGGTGTTAGTGCGCATGCGCAGCGCGTGTTGTTAGGGTGATACGTGTTTCCGTCGTCCATTTTGTATACTGGAGGTCGCCATCTTAGTTTCTATGGTAGAACGTGATTGCTATGTTACCAATGGCTTCTAACAAGACAGGGGTATGTTCGGAGGATGTGTTCGTTTGAATCGGAGTTTTTTCTGGAACGACTTCCCTGGATAATTACCACAAACAAACCGACAATCCTTCCAAATCACCAAAATCCACCCGAAATCACCGAAATTGACTTTATTTCCCCAATTGATCGGCTTAGCACGTAGTGCTATAGTACTAAGGGGTACAAGGGGGTGCATTCGACTGAAGTGGAGTAATTTTCTGGTTCGGATTCTCCCAGAATCCCTTTTGGATCCCTATCCCATGACGTTTTTCCCATTAAAAGACAGGTTCCTTCCTTTGGTAATTACCCCGAATTCTCTGCTTCTATCTATATATGCAATAGTTATCGTTTATCTGCCCAAGTAAGTTCCTTTATTCTAGAGTATACTCCAGTAGCGTAGAAGATCCTGTCAGTTGGAACAGCTTTGCTTATTATTACTATATTTAGCAATTTCTGGTCTATTCTTGTTAGTTCTGACCCTATTCCGAGTACTCTTGTTGTTTCATTTATCTAGATCATTTATACCCAATCAGACTGCTTGCTTTCCCATAATCTGTATACAGAGTTATCTCCCTTGTGTATAACAAAAGCAGTCCCAAAGCCAATAAGCTATCGAGCAGTTACTGATAAGTCATTGCTCGAACGACTCGAAGCCCATCGAGCAAATGAGCCTTAGAGTAATTGCCCAATCGAGTGACTCGGCATATTGCTCGAGCGACTCGAATCCCAGCGAGCAAATGAGCCAACGAGCAATTGCTCGTTCGAGTGACTCCTCGAACGACTCTTCGACTCATTTCAGTATTTGAGGATACCTATGGCCCAGGTATTGTATTATTTGAGGATACCTATCGAGGATACCTTTTAGAGGATACTTATCTGAGGATACTATTACCTGTACCACAAGACATACCTATCCCAAATATCCCTTATAAGCCATCGAAAAGTCATTGCTCGAATGACTCGAATCCCATCGAGCAAATGAGCCAACGAGCAATTGCTCGATCGAGTGAATCCTCGAACGACTCTTCGACTCATTTCAGAATTTGAGGATACCTATGGCCCAGGTATTGTATTATTTGAGGATACCTCTCGAGGATACTTTTTGGAGGATACTTATCTGAGGATATCATTACCTGTACCACAAGACATACTTATCCCAAATATCCCTTATAAGCCATCGAGCAGTTACTGAAAAGTCATTGCTCGAACGACTCGAATCCCATCGAGCAAATGAGCCAACGAGCAATTGCTCGTTCGAGTGACTCCTCGAACGACTCTTCGACTCATTTCAGTATTTGAGGATACCTATGACATGGCTACGTATCAGTTGAGGATACCTTTTGAGGATACTAAATTGAGGATACCTATGACCTGGTATTGTTGGAGGATACCTGTTGTAGAAACCTTACATCTGTGTACTTCTGTTATTCTGCCCCATATCTCATCCATTACTTCCTAGCTATACCTATCTCAGTCTCGACTATAACATTGATCAAGGTTGAATCAGATGTCTCCTGTATACATATAAGGCATTCCGTAATTGAGATTCCTAGCCTTATAAGGGATATTTGGGATGGGTATGTCTTGTGGTACAGGTAATAGTATCCTCAGATAAGTATCCTCTAAAAGGTATCCTCGATAGGTATCCTCAAATAATACAATACCTGGGCCACAGGTATCCTCAAATACTGAAATGAGTCGAAGAGTCGTTCGAGGAGTCACTCGAACGAGCAATTGCTCGTTGGCTCATTTGCTCGCTGGGATTCGAGTCGTTCGAGCAATATGCCGAGTCACTCGATTGAGCAATTACTCTAAGGCTCATTTGCTCGATGGGCTTCGAGTCGTTCGAGCAATGACTTATCAGTAACTGCTCGATAGCTTATTGGCTTTGGGACTGCTTTTGTTATACACAGGGAGATAACTCTGTATACAGATTAAGGGAAAGCAAGCAGTCTGATTGGTTATAAATGATCTAGATAAATGAAACAACAAGAGTACTCGGAATAGGGTCAGAACTAACAAGAATAGACCAGAAATTGCTAAATATAGTAATAATAAGCAAAGCTGTTCCAACTGATAGGATCTTCTACGCTACTGGAGTATACTCTAGAATAAAGGAACATGGCCAGATAAACGATAACTATTGCATATATAGATAGAAGCAGAGAATTCGGGGTAATTACCAAAGGAACCTGTCTTTTAATGGGAAAAACGTCATGGGATAGGGATCCAAAAAGGGATTCTGGGAGAATCCGAACCAGAAAATTACTCCACTTCAGTCGAATGCACCCCTTGTACCCCTTAGTACTATAGCACTACGTGCTAAGCCGATCGAAAATACTCCGATTCAATCGAACACACCCTCCGAACATACCCCTGTCTTGTTAGAAGCCATTGGTAACATAGCAATCACGTGCTACCATAGAAACCAAGATGGCGGCCTCCAGTACAAAATGGACGACGAAAACACGTATCACCCTAACAACACGCGCTGCGCATGCGCACTAACACCACGTGTCACTATGGAGATGACGTCACAAGATGGCCGCTCACGCGGGTTACCATGACAACACAACATGGCGCCACTACGTCACGTGACATGACGTCACTTCCGGGGTCCTGCACCGGGGTCCTGCAACCTATGCCCCAAAAGCCCCTGACATACTACTAATGACCTAACAGCCCAAGAGAAGTCTCTTTAGATCGCGGTTTAACTTTTGTACCAGCACCGAAGCCTAAAACTGGTAATCAGACAAATTTATCATCGTATAACAGTAATTTTCTTAGGCAAATGGAATTAGCAGACCGCTTTAGAAACTCCAGTGGTCGGAAACTTCCTCTTACAGAATCATCTGGTTGGTCACCTCCAGATAGTGAAGCAGATCCCGAAATTATTGAGCCTAGCAAGCGAATCATCCAAAAGGTGTTCACCATGAACATTCTCTCCGATAAAGACAATTTAACAGCTGGTGAACGGAGAGCCCTCACGAAACTTCGAAAAAATAAGAAATTAGTAATTAAACCAGCCGACAAAGGTGGGTCGGTAGTTGTTTTATCTCGGGACAATTATATAAAGGAAGCCATGACACAACTCAGCAATACTAAACATTATAAGAAAATAGATTCAGTTATTTGGTCCAGTAATGTCGAAAAATTCAATAAGATCTTAAAATGTCTCCTCGATGAAGGTCACATAACCAAAAAACAATTGTAATATTTAACAGCTTAACTCAGTGCTTAAACAAGACAATTTTACATCTCACCAAAGATCCCCAAGGACCCTTCTTCATGGACGGATGACTCAGTTAACTCCACCCGGGAGGCCATTTGTCTCAGATTGTAACTCGGAATCTTACGCGATCTCGGAACTGATTGATTATCATCTGAAACCTTAGACATCCGAGCTATCTCAAAAATACACAGAACTTCCTGTCAAAAATTTCTGAATTGAAAATATCGAAAAATGCAATCTTGGCCACTATGGATATCGACAACATGTATACGAACATTGATATCGATAAAGGTGTTAAATCGGTAAAAATGCGTTTGAAAAATATCCGGATGCAAAACGCCCGGATGAACAAATTTTGGATGAGCTTAAAAGGTAATGTCTTTCAATTCAATGGAGAATATGTTTTTACAAATGATGGGTTGTCCTATGGGTAAAAGATTCAGTCCTAATTTTGCAAACATTCATGTAGCGAAATGGGAGGAAAATGCCTTAAGCAAATGTGCAAAGTATCCTCTCGTATATCTCAGATATTTAAATGACATTTTTATTGTCTGGGAACATTCAAAAGAAGATTTTGATGAGTTTTTAGAATTTTAAACAATCACGATCCAAACATCAAACTGAAAGCTACTATCAGTGAAAATTCTGTTGATTTTCTCGATGTGACCGTGTATAAAGGCAAGCAATTTCAGGCGTCCGGTCATTTAGATTATAAAGTATATTTTAAACCAACTGATTCACAACAATTGTTGCTCACAAAATCATTTCATCCTCAACATACATTTAAAGGTATCATCAAATCACAACTCATTCGTTTCCATCGCAATTCAACTTGATACTGTGAGAAAAAAAATCGTAGAACATCTCAGCGCGGATCCACGGTGGTTTGCATTCGCAGCACAAATGTGTTTCTTCAAAGACATTAACTGGTTGTGTTTGTGTTCAATGCCGTTCATTTAAATTCATTCACGCTTTTGTTTTTATTGAACCAGTGGAAAAATATGCACGTGCGAACAGTTAACTTTATCGAGGGGTCGGCAGATCTAATCACAATTTAAGCCCACCATGTGAAAATTTGATAAACGTCGTTGTAAATGACACATTCACACAAATAAATACGGGAATACTAGTACTCTAAGTGTATATAACAGCAATTTAAAATTTAATAGAAATAAGTTTTAAAAACAAAAGATGAGGCCTGTTACTGGTACACATTATGACCTACATAAACAGGGGAAGCTCCAAGAATAAACAGGTTGGGCGTATCACTATTATTTACCGGCTGTTGGCAACATCCATCCCCACCCCCCCCCCCCGAAAAATTAGGTCTCTCCCACCAACCTTTAATACCATCGTAAACACTACCTATTTCTATTTCCCCAAAGCGAGCTATCAACGAATTAAGGCTTGAATTTAGTCACTCAGGTTTTGGACCCCTCATTATAATTTGTTCAGATCTGTGCTTGTGATATATTGACATCCTGTTCGCTTTCATTAACTGGAATCGAATAATTACATTTTCAAACGATAGCCCCCACACACCACCCCACCTTACCTCCCAGAAAAGAAAGACCACCAGCAATTTCAATTATTAATTAGCCATAATAGGAACCCCTAGCGCAAAGGGTTCCACATACCCAATCAGATAAATGTGTTCCAGAACAGAATTCTTTATAGCCGTCAATGTAATTTTCTGAATTGGACAGTAAGTTTCAGTGAAAAAATCACGTAACTTCCGGTGTTGAATTGCCCATTCAATTGCAACTGGCCTATCCCCCTCTGGGAATGTTTTGGCTGAGACGAGCAAGCAAACAAAATGTCAAATTCGTTCGTTTTCTGTTGCAACCTTATTCGCCTCTAAGCTTTGCGTGATATATACATATCTACACTTCAGGGGTAACCAGGCCTTCTCATCCGAGAACCGCGTCAACTCAGCGGCCGACCAAAGTGTTATTATTATTATTATTATTATTACTCCAATTCTGTCCTTCTGGAGATTTGTCAATAAGCTCAGCTGATGATCTCCGTTATTTCTGATCGAACTCTCCTGATTTCGTCGCAACTTGTCTGCCAGTGATAACTTGATCGAAAAACCGCACATATAACTGATAATATATAGAGGATATTCACGAAAATTTGATGAATACCGAAAATATCTCGTGAGTGGCTACAAAGAAATATGAGGATCTTCACGAGCGACGCATCAAATTTTCGTGAATTGTCTTTTTATTTAATGCTCTACGACTACAAACTCTCCAATTTGTGGCCTTTATTTGCCATTAAGGCGCAAAATTTATGTGCCGAACCGGCGTCCATACAAAAATTACAACAACCAAACTCCAACCATTGGAATGTGTGAATATCCGCACAAAAAGTAGTCCCGTCTTATTTCTCCCCTAACTTTACGATTTACCAAGGCTGGCGAATTGAAATAATCGCAATGTGTTTCGAAGAAATAGAACAATAACAAAAAACACCACTTTCTTATTTTCAATAACAAGACACGTCATTTTATTTTTTTTGAACTCAATGCACTGAAGACGTGTGAAGTTGAACTGAAGAAATTTGAAAGTGATTTCGGCTTTTCGCTGGAAGGTGAATGAGAAAGTCAAACTTTGAAACCGCTGATTTAATGAATTGATTTAGTCACTGTCACTATCAATTATTCGAATTCGTTTGTATTTGGGACTCTGGAATTCATTACTGATGTGCTGACTCTGTGATGATTGCATGTAAATGTTTATCGGCCCATTAAACGTGCTGCCACTGAACATCGAAGACAGTGGAAATGAACCTACGATGAAATATCGATTTCTAAATATCATTTTGATATTTCGTTTTGCCGACCGACAGGGGAATATGACTTAATTTTTCAGCGTGAATTGATGCCTGAGCATTAAATAAAAATGATAATTGTTGTTATATTGATGCGATTGTATACACATATGCATTGACACGTATCTCATGAAGTAGCAAAACGAATAGAAACGCTGGTTTTGAATTATCCGAGTTAAGGTGTTGTAAAAGTAAGGAAAAGTTTGCTTGAAAAAGGGGTATACGGACGTTTCGTCCGCAATCCGAATCGTCCGCTTGCAATTTTACCCGTTTCGTCCGCCAGCGCACCGAATCGTCCGCTAGCAATTTTGCCCAATTCGTCCGCTTGCAATTTTATCCATTTCGTCCGCCAAGGGTTTGAATATCATAAAAAACATGGAAAATAAAATTAATGACATTTATTCAGTATGAAACGAAATAATGATATTTATTCAGTTAACAAGATTCACAATAAGATAATAACAGCATAGAATAGCAAATATTTTTCAATGAATAATTGCAGAATTATAAGATTATGTTACGGAACTTAATATAACAAGTTTTAATGCGTTTCTTAATATAATTATAACAAGTTTTGATGCGTTTCTTAATATAATTAATTCATGTAATACATTTGCTAATAATTTTGCGATTATTCATTGTAAAGCGCCGGTGGTGCTCTTCCATGAACAATTGCAAAATTATAAGATTATGTTGCAGAACTTATATATAACATAAATTTTGATGCGTTTCTTAATATAATTAATTCTTATAATACATTTGCTAATACTTTTGCGATTATTCATTGTAAAGCGCCGGTGGTGCGCTTCGATGAATAATTGCAAAATTATAAGATTATGTTGCGGAACTTAATATAACATAAATTTTGATGCGTTTCTTAATATAATTAATTCTTATAATACATTTGCTAATAATTTTGCGAATATTCACTGTAAATCGCCGGTGTCGCCTTCAATGAAATTGCAAAATTATAAGATTATGTTGCGGAACTTAATATAACATACATATACTTTAAAAACTTTTGCTGTAATAATCTAATTATTATAGGTAATCCACTGAATAAACAGTAGTAGTATAGCAGGGGCTTTTCGTGCCTCATTACCCGGACTTTTGGGGGAGCAGCTAGTGTTAAATTCCCATAGGAACCGGACTTTTGGGGGAGCAACTTTGGGGGAGCAAAAGTACGGCTCCTTGAAGCTAGATGCGCCAAATGGTGTAGGTACTGTATATATAGTATGCTATGGCATGTATATTGATATATGTACGCATGGGGCTATAGGTATATATTATGGGTAAGTGGTGGAAAGATGATGGGAAAATTGGGTTTTCTTGAAAGTTTTTCCTGCGAAACGGTTGACGTTGCTATTTGACGTCGTGACGTCGTGATACGCGCGCGACGTCATAGAGACGCTGACCGCTGTTATTGTTCAGTATACAATCTGACATGACGTAATTCGGGTCAGGGTATGTCGGGCTTCTCGTTTGGGGAGAGGGGGTGATATGGTAGTAGTGGTATATATGCATGTAGGTCCCAAGTTAGCCCTTAATACTATTAATCCACCTTATGCTTCATATTATCCTATGTCTGCTATAGGTAAGTCAAGCAGTAGGGTGGGTGGGTGGTAGTGTGGTATTGCGAGATAGTCATTGGTGATTAAAGTTGGACAGTATAGGATGAATGATCTGTTGGTCTATTACCCCCATTAGTACTATTAACCTACCGAATCCTTTGTATTATCTTATGGCTGATATTGGTACTATGGAATTCCAGACCAGGCAGTATTATACTAGGTTGTTTAGAACAGTAGTAAAGGATTAACGGCCTGTTGGTCTATTATCCACTAAGTTCTAACCTATTAGCTCGTTTCGGGATGAGGGTGGGTGGAGGTGGTATTGGTAGTACGAAATACGGACTACTAATGAAATGAGGTTAGCCTTTGTGGTGTTTTGGCAATTAAAGTCAGATTGGGGTGTGGTTCGGGGATTAGTGGGGACTTTCGGAGACCGAAAAAGAGCTGATTTGTGGACTATTGGGGGCGCTGATGTTGCACTTGTGTAGTTTGGCTCCTGAATCCCAGAAAAGCCTTTAGGCTTCTTACATCCAAGCTCCTACACAACCTATTTATGGCTCCTATCTGGCTCCTATTTCTGGAAGCGTCCTATACAATAGATAACAGAAGGCTTTTCAACATTCAATACATTTTATTCTATACAACATAATAATATTACAATATACATTCATTTGACAAAACACGATTTAATTGCAGTTTTCAAATATACACGACTAATGAATGACGTGTAACACAGAAAAATGAATTTTTCACATCAAGATTGCAGTGACAAAACAGCTGATGGTCAGAGTACATTAATGTCTATATATCCAGTGGTTTGGTCGAGGTTCCATCTTCTTGAACTTTTCTTTTCGGGTAAAAATATGGCAGTCCATCTTTCATCTGACTATAAGTGTACATGTGATTATTGTTCATCACAAATCCACGGTTAACTCCTGTTCCACTCTGTTGCGTTTTCAACACATGCATATATTTGTTCTTCGTCAGGTCGTTTTGGCGTTTATTTATTCCTTTGGAACTAAACTTGCTACTCGCGCCGAAACAGTAGTAGGTTTTGCTACAGAGACCCACAATTCCATCTCCGCTCCATTCAACCTTGAAAAGGCCAGGTGTTCTTTTATCGAATGCTTTCCGGTCGCTGCAACATGACCCCTTCGGTGACCATATATCTCCTCTAATCTTGGTTTGAACAAAGTCTTCTCTGTGCTCATCGCATGATTCTGACGGTAACCATTGATGATACGCTCTATAAAACTGTTCTTTCTTTTCCGGTTTTATTACTTCTTCCAGAGATGATTTGGAGAGTGAGATGTATCCAGAATCTGTATCCATGAGGCAGTACTGAAAATCACGTCTATCCACGAAGGTATCAATAAAATCATAGTAAAACTGCAACATCTTCATCTTTGCGTATTGGTACATGAAGAATCCGATATGAAGTGGTAAGTTCAGCTTGATGCGGTTCTTATTCATTTCCAGCTCATATACTGTTTCGCTCAAAGGGTTCATTTGTCGGAAGTGCACGTTGTTTATTAAGCGAGAAGCTTCGTCGTCATTACAGTAAATAATATTTCTGTGTTTTTCTTTGTTGGTTACTGTCTTTCCGTACCCGCTATTCCCAAGGAGTTTCATTGTGTCAGCAACTATTGTCTTATCTGGATTCCGATCACCGTCTCTTCTAGCCTGTGATACCTCTTCTCCAAATTTCTTGAAGCACGCTTTTGGTTCGTATTGTATGACTTGGTAAATTTGTGTCACCTCGAGGCCGTGATCAAGGTACCATTTCAGGAGTGGCGTTGCAAGCAATATCCTCTTCGCACGGTAACTCCCGATCAAACTTCTTCTCGGCTGGCGCATGACGTGGTTTTTCTCTGCAAACTTTCTCATGTGATCTCCAATGTCGTCTGTACTAATGGTGGTATTTTTAAAGATGGGTGTCATTTCTTCAAAGTGATGTCTGAGGTGGTCTGGAACATGAATGTCACACTCAACTAATCCGAACAGATTGCCCGAAATCACATGCTGCGTTACTTCACTCTCGTTCATTGTCCATGTTAAAGTGTTGCCCCCAATTTTCTCTAGGTAACATTTTACTGCAGGATCCTTTCTCATTTTCAACCACTGACATTCCCAAATTTCAACAAGTTTGTATCCTTGATCAGCAATGTATTTGGCGTTCTTGATAGTCTCTTTGTGAAGATCTTCCATTTGTTTTTCTCGAACACTGTTGAAAAGAATTGCTTCTCCATTTCTTTTGGTGTTCAGTCGACAATTGTGGCCATGCCAGAAGCAGCCGTGAAATTGGTACACCGTCTGCGTTTCTTTGCACCAGCCGTCTACGGGCAGATGTCTCCTTCCAATCTTTTTCTCTTCTCCATTGAACTGATGCCGAATTTCAAGACTGTCTCTTCTGGAGATATAGTTTAACCACTGCTGCGTCATTCTGCCATATTTGTGAGAATACTCCGGTTTGAAGTCATGTTCTTTACGTCTTCTTATATACATCCCAGTTGGCATCTCTTGCATTAAACACCACAAGTAAAGAGCGTTGGCGTCATAACCAACTACACCCCCACACGTTTTAGCTTCCTCTCCATACTGATAAGATCTAATTTTTGTTAGTCCTTTTTCTTGATGACGGTCAAAAATTATCGAAGGACCTCCCACGATGTTGTCTTTTACCAGGTGATGTAAATCTTTGTTCTTCTTGTTGAAAATGGTAAATTGGGTTTCATTGTCGATCGTGTTGAACAAATACTTCAATGTCAGTCCGGGTACACTCATTCCATCTTTCATCATATCAATCCCGCGCTCTTTGTAGAAGGCAAATTGTTTCTCTAGTGCTTCTAGGAATGGTTGGACATCACGATTGTTGTACCAGATGAGAAAATCGCGAAAGGTGTTCATCTCGTGGTCTTTCCATACTTTCTGACAGTAGATGTATTCTTCTTTAGATATATTTTCCCCTCTGAGCGAACTGTAGAATGTACCGTAGTCCGGCAAGTGGTCTTGTTCCAGTTTCTTCAAATCATCAATCCACTCGTATGGCAGGTAACCTTTCGTCACTGAACAGCCAAATGCTCTAAGAAATTTATCATACGAAAAACCAGGTGCCAGATAATTCACAATGTCGAGGAATTTGAACTGTTCTGTTTTAAGGCACAAGAAATTGTTGTTTCTCTTAACAGTGAATCCAATATCCTGTTTCGTTTTCAAGAAAGTAAGTAGCTCGCACTTCACAACATTGAAATCATACTTTCCAGAGTTGAATCCAACAACCGGCATTTCTTTCAGATAAGCAACAAACTGGTGATGTAGCTCCTCCAAGGGATGTGACCTGGCACGTCCTTCTTCATTTAACAATGGGTCGCTCTCAATTACTTCTGTAATCTTCGTATTGAGTTCATCAATGTAAGGTTGATATTCTGACTTTAACAGCGCATAGGCCCCATTTGAAATCTCTTCCAAGTAATTCATCATACGGCTCACCAGTTCTTGTGCATTTCCTTCTGTAATAAAGCAGACCGGTTCTACAAATCCTGGTACATTGCTGCTTACACTTACGCTCAATGGAACGTGTCGGGCTTCCCAGGTCAGTTTTTCACTTTTTGTAGGTATATGAGTTGTATCAAAATAGCATTCGAAGTCAAAGGTTGCTCGGTATGGGTAATATCTATTTTCACTTGGAACTGAGATGCCTTCATCTTCTAAGAGTTCAAAAACTGTTTTTGGAACATTATAAACACCGCCAGTATATTCATAAGATACTTCTTTTGTACATGTTCTTTCATGGCGATTGAGTCTGTAAACCTTTTTCCACAATTTGCCACACTTCCGACAGGTAAATGACTTACAATAATGATTGATGTCTCTGATGTAACTGAAATGTTCTTCGTGAATGTTGATATACATCATCTCACTAAAACGGCAGAGTGATCGTCTGACTAGACTAGTATTTGTTTCTCCATCTTCATTTTGTTGCAACTGATAAACGTTGATGTTCAGTTTGAATAAGTTCTCTATTTCAGGTAACTGGTTGAGATTCACTCCTTTGAAAGTTTCCGTGTCTTCATTTGTATACTGTCGAAACAGGTGTTTCGTTTCTGTGTTCAAGTTGTGGTAGGTAGCCCCTCTTGAAAGGGCTAAGCATCTGAATAAACACAGGTTATCGTCGTACTTGAAGTTGTGGTTTTGGTCTTTCACTAAAGCAATTATAGATGGATTTTCCTTGATGTACACAGGTAAATCTGTGGCGCCTCCAATAGGATGATCTTTGATTTTATTGATGTAGAATGTTATGTTGGTCACTTTATACACAGTCCATTTAGAATCTGGTCGTTGTTGTTTTGCCCACTCCAATACATCTTCTTGGGAAATATCTCTCAAAAACTTTTCAAAATCTTCTAGGTTCGAAACAAGACGTGGTGTATCCAGAAATCTGGCATTGTTCTGGGATGCGTGATAGTATCGGAGGTCGTCAGTTTCATTGTTACGTAAGATGAATCCGTAGCTCAGGTTTATTTTGAACTTCCATTCTTGTTGTTGAAAAATTGTTTCTGTAAATTCACTGGCCATAGCTGTTATGTCGCCGGTCTTGATGCGAAAATTGTAAGTGTCTTGAAGTTTTCTGTTCGTGATATGGTGGGTCCGTATAATGTCCCAGTTCACTTTGTAGAGAGCTTTCATATCATCACATTCTTCTTCGTATAGTAGATCAGGTGAAAACACTGCAGGATCACACTCCATGAATGATGTTCTGGATTTCTTCGTCTTTCCACTTGACTGCTGTTGGTCGTCATTCGATTTTCGTTTCTTGGCTGTTTTCTTGTCAGATTGGTGAGCTTCTTCCATATGTACACTGGTTTGAGACAGTTCACTGAATTCTTGCCGACGCTTTTCACATTTTTTCAAGTGATGCTCGAGATCTTCATTCCTGGAATACTTCATGTAGCAGTTATGGCATCCATATATCTTCTTCTTCATATGCACACTTCTCACATGTCGCTCCAAGTTGCTTCTGTCGTAAAATATTCTTTTACACTGTTCGCATTCTAATGAAGTTAATGTCTTTTCATCGTCTCTTTTATAAAACTTTTTCTGGAGATTTCTTGTTACACCTTGTATCTTCTTGTCTTCTTTCCCCTTGGTTTGGTACTGGTGATCTGTTTTCAGATGCAGTCGATAGGGTATGAGATTGCTGAATTCTCGCTGGCAGTCTCCACATTTCCATTGTCTTGTGCAATTCTGTAAGTGGTGCTCCAGTTTTTCTTTCCGAGCGAATTTCTTGCAGCATCTCTGACATTCGTGTCTTCTTTCTTCTAGGTGTACAGTCCTTATATGTCTCTCCAAGTTGCTCCTTCTGCTGAACGACTTTTCACACTGGTGGCATACAAAGGAGGTTGGTGGCATGTTGGTTGCGTTGTCGGGATCTCTTGCCTGAAATTATTGGAAAAAATTTCAAATTAGCAGAGCTGCTCACTGACGATGTGTTCACCTCGGCTGCTGGATGGCGAATGACCGATTGCGCAGTGCACGTCGCCTTTTATACCTTCTGGAAGCCACTCTCCCCACATCAGCAGCAACAAATGGCGCTGAAGCGCCGACCACATTCCCCCGACTTGTTCTATAGTTATATTTAAAAAACAACAGTCAGTCTGTACAATTGATGCATCATGTGAAATACCATTCCACGGCATTTTATCAGTCCAGTGGGATGTCCTTGAATTTTACTTCAGGTTATATAATCAGCTCATTCCGCTGAAACACACTAGGGTTCCAATCAAAGTGGAAGTGCCTGGAATTTAAACGGAATGCCCGTGGAAGGCTGATCTTGCTCACTGAACTGGACCGAAAGATGCGTAATCTATAATAAACAGTAAAGACACAACTTATCATATTTTTTTTAAAATTTAATAAAACTTACCGTGATTTTAGAATACAAAGTGGATCGATAGAAATTTTTATACGATTCTAAATATTTACGCAAAATCGAGCTGGCGACAGACTTATATAGGAATCTGTACATATACCCCAAAGGTGTGGTGCTGTGTTATGAAAATTTTACGCATGAAGATAATTCGGAAATGGAGAGGTATCGAAATCTGTACTTTAATGTAACAAATAATCGAACTTGTGTAGATATTGGTCGCAAGCAGCTTGTGATATAATGAAAACGCACGAGGGGGCGCGCCGAAATTAAAACAAAAATATCATATCTCTTTTATACAGAAAAACGTTTGCTGTCATTATAGCGCTTTTCCTTCAGACTTTTCGAAATAATAATTCGAGGGGCAGTGGCTGAGAGCAGCTGTAACGTCGCATGTAGGATAGAAAGTCTACATACTGAGGTTTTTACATTTTCTCTAAACAGATTGTCAATTGCTGTCCGGGTGGAAAAGTCAACTGCGTGGGTGTTTTGAGAGAAACGAAACATTTTTCAGGTGTTGCTGACTAATTGACTTCGTCTGTGCTGCAACATGTATATTGTTACGCCCCAATTCAAGTTTCGGAAGCTTTAGAAAATATCCGTGAACTACAAAATAATTTGTTGAGTTTCTATTCCTATTTCCGACTAGGAGATAGATGAATGTAGTCATGCAGCCTGTAGAGATGCGGCATGGGGAGGGACAGCTAAAATTACACTTCTAGGAAACACCTGTTTCGACAGTATACAAATGAAGACACGGAAACTTTCAAAGGAGTGAATCTCAACCAGTTACCTGAAATAGAGAACTTATTCAAACTGAACATCAACGTTTATCAGTTGCAACAAAATGAAGATGGAGAAACAAATGCTAGTCTAGTCAGACGATCACTCTGCCGTTTTAGTGAGACGATGTATATCAACATTCACGAAGAACATTTCAGTTACATCAGAGACATCAATCATTATTGTAAGTCATTTACCTGTCGGAAGTGTGGCAAATTGTGGAAAAAGGTTTACAGACTCAATCGCCATGAAAGAACATGTACAAAAGAAGTATCTTATGAATATACTGGCGGTGTTTATAATGTTCCAAAAACAGTTTTTGAACTCTTAGAAGATGAAGGCAACTCAGTTCCAAGTGAAAATAGATATTACCCGTACCGAGCAACCTTTGACTTCGAATGCTATTTTGATACAACTCATATACCTACAAAAAGTGAAAAACTGACCTGGGAAGCCCGACACGTTCCATTGAGCGTAAGTGTAAGCAGCAATGTACCAGGATTTGTAGAACTGGTCTGCTTTATTACAGAAGGAAATGCACAAGAACTGGTGAGCCGTATGATGAATTACTTGGAAGAGATTTCAAACGGGGCCTATGCGCTGTTAAAGTCAGAATATCAACCTTACATTGATGAACTCAATACGAAGATCACAGAAGTAATTGAGAGCGACCCATTGTTAAATGAAGAAGGATGTGCCAGGTCACATCCCTTGGAGGAGCTACATCACCAGTTTGTTGCTTATCTGAAAGAAATGTCGGTTGTTGGATTCAACTCTGGAAAGTATGATTTCAATGTTGTGAAGTGCGAGCTACTTACTTTCTTGAAAACGAAACAGGATATTGGATTCACTGTGAAGAGAAACAACAATTTCTTGTGCCTGAAAACAGAACAGTTCAAATTCCTCGACATTGTGAATTATCTGGCACCTGGTTTTTCGTATGATAAATTTCTTAGAGCATTTGGCTGTTCAGTGACGAAAGGTTACCTGCCATACGAGTGGATTGATGATTTGAAGAAACTGGAACAAGACCACTTGCCGGACTACGGTACATTCTACAGTTCGCTCAGAGGGGAAAATATATCTAAAGAAGAATACTGTAACGAAATGCCCTCCACGGAGCCCCTCCACGGAGCGCGTCGGGTTAACCTCCGTGGGGTGCGTCGGAGTCTTATGATTGCACTTGAGAATCTTGGTTCCCGAAGTGTTGATGTGTTAATCAGAGTGGCCAAGTCCTACTTGGTAATAATTCTCTGTTGTATAAACTTTAATAAGTAAACGCTGTTTTCAAGCCCAAGTTATGTAATTTTATTCAATTCCTCGTATATTTGCATTGCATAATAGCAGTGCAACTGACCTAAAAGAAGTACTCTACGCACTTACTGTAAAAAGGTGTTTTTGACAGTATTTGCAATTATGACTGGCATATTAGCTAGTAAAAGCCTAACCTATAATAACCCCATCAGAATGCTTTTGACAGATTTTAGCATTGTATACTGACCCGACCTAACCTCAACACACCCAGTATCAGTTTCAGCTCTGAGAATTGTGCAATCTTGCACGTTCACAAGATGGCACTGTTGGTTTTGAATGGTTTTGTGGTTATACACCTACCAAGTGCCACTGTCCTTTTAAAGGCGAGAATGCATACTCTTAGCATAGGATACCCACCAGATGCCCTACTATTCCAGGATGGAAGTAAGGGGTTAAGAAATACCTCTCCGCCATCTTGGGGTATATGTGGTGTTTTGTGGTGTTTTATGACGTAAATTCTGCCGAGTAGACACGATTCAAACCGTATTTAAACCAACGGAATCACCCGAGACGGCACTTCTCTCTTTGGGTCTTCCGTGTGTACAAGAAGTCACTCTCCTATTCTCGTGGAAGGACGCCGCCGAATGCTGCCAGGCCAGACAACATTTCCAGACACAGGACGCAATGAGAGCGATACGATAATTTCGACTTAGTCTCATTTCGTATCTGATATTTTCAAACTTTTACCAGAGAGAGAATTTATTTAAAGTTTAACTTGTAGGAACTATACTTAGGGTTTTAATAAAAGTGTAGAAAACTGTAAGTACATTTTATGTGTTTTTGAATTCACCCTTTCGCTGCGGCTGCAGTATCAAGAATTGTTGCAGACTCTACAGAAACTGGTTGCCTCTTAAGACTGAACACTTAAATTGTCCTGTGGCCATTTTTGCCATGATTATAGTCCGAACTAAAAACCACTAGACGATCATTTTTCCGGGGTACTTAACCCTGCTATGCCACAGGCCAGTTTATATGGTGCCACTCGTCAGGATGTAGACTCTGACTTTTAACTCTCTTGAAACGATCGGGTGAACATTCTAGAAACATTTATTAACCCTAACAGACCCAGTGAAGCCGAAATTGACTTCAAACGTTGCCGCTGGGGAGCACAGTGAACTTGTGAGAACTTTTTGTTAACTATTTATGAGGGACAGACATCCCTTAATTTTACTGGTAAATTGAACGCCTGGCAGCTCAAATTTGTAAGGCAGCTGACGCAGACAGCACCCTCTGAATCTAAAATTGGTACAACTCCATGGTGGAACTGGTTGCATGTCCAACGTGCCATTATTTACACTGACGCCGACCGCCAATTGCTATCACATCCAAACTATGCTCGACTGGTCGCACCAAGCGTTGCTCATCAGATATATTGAACTTTTGACTGAACATCAGAGAAAAACGGAAACTCAGGAAACTGTGAAAAATCTCGAGGAATTCCAGGAAATTCTGAAACGACAGTCACGTGTGTTTCAACAGTTATAGTGCTAGCAAGGTAGGTGCAATTTTCTTCATTTTACGTTCGTTAACAGCAGAAAAATTCAATTGTAAATTATTTCATAAAACTCATTAAAAATGACCACGCCAGCAGAAAGAGAGCAACGGTTCATCGATGAAATTACTCAATTAAAACAGGAAAGGGAAGGTCTTGTGGGTCAGTATGAGCGGCAAATTGCTGAACTGGGCTCTCAAGCTCAGAGCTTGACGCAGCAGCATGCTGCCTCACAACAAACCCTTCACCATACGCAGGCAGCCCTCGACCAGGTTAAAGCAGAATTAGTACAGCAGAAAGCTGATTTGGAACTACAGTTAGCTAATGACAAAGTCGGTGCCGAAGCAAAATTACTAAAAGTACAACAAAAATTGGCAGAAGCTGAAAGGAAAGCCAAAGACCCCACATCTTCTGCCATAATTGACCTGCATAAAACCGTGCGCCAAAGTGAAAAGAGTAATGCAAAGACAGCTAACGCCACTCAGGCGCAATCCATTCATTCCCATATTAAAAAATTTGACGGGAACCCCCTGAATTTTCGGGGTTGGATAAAATCTCTTGACCTTTTTTGTGAGACAAATGATGTGGAAGAGAAGCGACGACCTAAAATCGCCGCCCAAACCAGTGACTTCGTAGTTGCTGATTTTATTTTACGATCAATGAAGAAAAATCCTGAAATGTCCTGGTCCGAACTGTATGGCGAACTAAAAAGTCGCTATAGCGCCACAATGGATAACTCCATGGCCACCAATCAGTTGCGCCATATGTGACAAGGGAAAAATCAAACTCTTGTCTCATATGCTGAGCAACTGCTTGATCTAGCGAAAGATGCCTTTGATCAGGAAATAGATAACCCCACCATTCAGAAAAACCTCTCAGATTACTTTTGTGATGGGTTGTATGACAACGACGTTCGGATGAAACTGATCCGACGCATGCCAAAGATGCTAGAAAACGCTGTTAGTCAGGCATTATTTGAAAATGCCGCGAAAATCAAATTTCGCGCTCGCTCTGAAGCCGCTAAAGGGAAAGCGCCCTTTGGGAAGGCATTTGACCGACAATACGAAGAATATGAGCGCTATCGGGACCCTGTATTTTGCGACTCCATCGACGAACAGGAAGAACATGTAGATCTCCCTCTGGAGACAAGGGACAAGACTCCCATGGACGTAGGCGTGGCACGCCGACGCCATAAGGTGAATATTTTAACGAAAAATTATACTGGAGGTTATGCGCGACCTCCATATCAGAATCAGAACAAAAATCAGTACAACAGTCAATACAGAAATAGGGGAGGATAAAATTACAACAGATATCAGAAACCGACACGATTTTCACGACCGGTTTGCAATCGTTGTAACCGCGTTGGCCACGTGAAAGGCGATTGTCGCGTTAACTTGACCAAGCAGGTGAGAACACTAGATATTCAGCCAGCAGGTGAAAGGTCACCAGGGGCGACCTTTTGCTGCTTCCGCTGTGGGAAGCCAAACCACTTCGCTCGCGATTGCCGAGTCAATTTAAACGAAGGGAACTCTGCCCATATGGGGCAATGAGCAGAGTTAATGAGAAGTCACATGCTCCCAACAGAAGTGAAACTGGAAATCACCAGGGAGAAGTGTTAATTAATGTAAATAATGTACAAAATGAATGTATGAATAATTGTATAAATAAAATTGTAAATAATAAGACAGGTGGACATACGGGTAATAAAACATGTAATATAAAGCCTAGTATTCAGTCTCAAACAAGGAGAACCGAAAATGGTTCTCCTCCAGTGAAAAGTAAAACCATTCAATGCACAAAGTGTGGTCAGACCACACATAATAGGAAAAATTGTACAGTAAAATTCACAACCATTCCTCTGACTGGTAGGCCTAGGCCTAAGAAACCGAAGGCCAACTCACAAAATGGCTGCCCTGCAAGGGACAGTCAGCAAGAAAAATTTACTTCACAAAATTGTTTCAGCTATCGGACCACCAGTGGTCTGGAAATAAAAGTATACAGGACTGGAATAACCCAGGTAGCTACTGACGCTATGGTGAATGCGGCTAATAGCCAATTAACCCATGGCGGAGGTATTGCTAGAGCTATAGCTCTTGGAGCTGGTCCAGCCCTTGAACAAGAATGTCAACAATATATTCAACAGCATGGAAATCTTCCAGTAGGTGAGAATATGTCTGCCACTTGTGGAATGTTGCCATGTTTAAAAGTGATACATGCTGTGGGACCACGCTGGAATGATTACAGTGATAAAAATAAATGTCTCAATGTTTTATACAGTACTGTACAAAAAGTATTACAGGTATGTGACAAGGAAAATTTTGTAAACATAGCTATCCCACTCATCAGTAGCGGGATATATGGTGTACCTAAACAGAAGTGTGCAGATGTTTATGTGAGAGTTCTACAAAACTTTACTCCTAAACAATTAAAAGAGATACACATTGTAGATGTAGACCCTGATATTATGATTTATATGAAAAATGCTTATGAAAATCAAATTATAAATCAACCAGGTAAGCAGGGTTGTGTTGAAATAAATTAACAGAAACAGACAGTAAGTGAATCAGGAAATAGGAATCCAAGAATAAGGAGCCAAGAGAAATCACTTGGGAAAAACCCAAAACAACAAAACAGGAAAAACCCAAGGGGAAGTAATTGGAAAAACCCATGTCAACAGGAAGTGAAACACTCTATGGAAACCAAGGGAAATAACTTAGTAAACAATGATGATTACCCAAATAGGGAACAACAGCAACAAAAACTTAGAAATTCTCAACCGGAAACAGTAACCATAAATTATGGGGCTGCTTCTTTGAATAGTGTCTTAGTGAACATCAAAGGACAACGAGTACGTGCCTTATTAGATACGGGGGCACAGACTAGTTGTATTAGTACAAAATTTTGGAAAAATCTGAAACACCGACCGAAATTAGTTGGTGATAAAAATTCTTTGCCTCGCATTGCGGGTATTACTGGGAACGACACTCTCCCTCGAGGAAAAGTTAGACTTGAATTTTATATTCAAGGAATTTATCAGGTGCATGAGTTCTTAGTAATAAATGAATTGAATCGAAGTATGTTATTAGGAATGGATTGGATTAGGGGCAATCGAGTTAATTTATATTGGGAATTTCATAAATTGAGATTAGATGGTCACTATATACCCATTGTTCAAGACATACAGGTGAGTTGTCTTACTCGACTGATCAATCAGGTGGAACTTGAACCACAGTCCACTTGTTTGTGTACAGCAAAAGCTTCCAGTGCAAAATCTGTCTTCGACACAAAATACTTAGAACATCATGGACTGACTAAAGGTCATGTGGCTGAACAGCCTGGCCTCTTAGTTAGTAACAGTATAGTCACTAATGGAAATGAAACCATACCTGTACTGTTGGTGAACAGTACCAACAAACATTACACTTTGAAAAGGGGTTGTTTGATTGGAAAACTTGAGCCAATAGAGCAGGAAGAAAAAGTTTTAGAAAATTAATCAGATTTTAACTCAAAATACACCTGAAGACCAGATCACAGATGCTGACATACAGGTGCCTGAGGACAAACGGCACCTGTTGATGCCAGTCATCAATAATAATAAAGACTTGTTTGCAAAAACTGATAAAGAATTAACTCAGACAGATACAGTGAAGATGCGCATCGACACAGGTGATGCGCCACCAATCAAAAGTAGAGCATATAGAGTTCCATTACTGAAGAGAAAAATTATGGATGAAGCACTTGAAGAAATGCTTCAATCCGGAATTATCCGAAGGTCAAATAGTGCATGGAGTTTTCCGTGCCTACTCGTGGACAAGAAAGACGGCTCGAAACGCTTCTGCGTTGATTTCCGCAAGCTCAATGAAGTCACGAAAGTTACGAACTGGCCGCTTCCATTGATTGATGACATCTTTACTTTATTGAATGGATGTCAATACTTCACCACTCTTGACATGAAGTCGGGTTACTGGCAAGTCAAGATGGATGAAGAAGACAGACCAAAAATGGCCTTTGTTTGTCATAAGGGCCTTTATGAGTTCAATGTAATGGCTTTTGGACTCGTGAACGCGCCCTCGGTGTATCAATCCCTCATGACAAGCGTCTTGGAGGGCCTAGAGGATTTTTCTCTGGCCTACCTTGACGATATTTTGATTTTCAGCTGTGACATAAAATCTCATATCGACCACATTAAACAAGTGTTTGGTCGCCTAAGAAAACATAAACTGAAGCTAAAAGCTAAGAAGTGTTCCTTCTTTCAATCTGAAACATCTTATCTTGGTTTTGTAATTAGTAAAGACGGAATTAAACCTGAGACTTCGAAGGTCGAGGTCATTCGAAAATTAAATCCGCCGAAAACGGTAACAGAAGTGAGATCTTTTATGGGCATGACCTCATACTACCGTAGATTTATTCCTCGGTTCAGCGAAATTGCTCAACCACTCCTAGAACTGACAAAGAAATACGCAAGATTTCATTGGCGTGACACACATCAAAAAGCCTTTCAAGAGTTGAAGGATCGTTTAACTCAAGTTGCTCATTTGTCATATCCAAATCCCAGAAAGCCTTACGTGCTTTACACAGATGCCAGTGGCTGCTGTGTTGGAGCGGTTTTGGCACAACCATGTGATGATGAAACAGGTCAACTACCTGGAGTACATGATGAAAAACCCATTGTCTTCCTCTCTCATAAATTGGGTGAAACCCAACAGAAATGGTCGACATTTGAGAAAGAAGCTTTCGCTATCTCATACGCATTGGATAAATTCAATAACTACCTGCAGGGAGAAGAGTTTGTTATTAAGACAGACCACGCCCCCTTGCAGTACTTGTTGAAAAGTCCGCAAAACAATGCCAAAGTACAACGCTGGGCATTGAAGATAGCTAGCTACAATTGTAAGATTGAATATTTACCAGGTAGAAAGAATACATGTGCTGACCTACTTTCTCGTTTACCTGAAGGAATTGCAAACGCAGACCCCGGGTATGAGATGGATAATGTGGAAAATCAGAAAGCATTACAAATTGGCATTATCAATAGTAACAAATTTGATCCTCAAAGATATGTACATGTCATCACAGATGAACCTCAGATTCCGCCTGAACCTCAAGCAATTAATTACAAAGATTTGGACATGAAGGTAGAGCAACAGAAAGATGAAAAGATTGTAGAAATCATTAAGAAGTATCAAGGGAACAATACCCCTGCACACATTAGTAGTAGATACCTCATGATTGAGGGAGTATTATATTACATCAGTACAGTTGACGATAACCCACGGGTACGCTTGTGCATACCCGAACAATTACATGCAGATGTGTTGAAACAATACCATGACGAATTAGGTCACCTTGGCATAGACAAAGTATACAATAACATCAGTAGAAAATATTATTGGAAAGATTTATATAAACATATTTATAAACATGTAGAAAATTGTCTTGTGTGTCGAGCTCGTAACACCAGAGCTCACACTTTGCCATTGCAAGAGACTGACAGACCTCCATACCCCTTTGCTAAAATAGCATTGGATATGAGTGGTCCACACCCTGAGACTTTATCAGGAAACAAATATATTGTGACCTTTATAGATATTTATTCTGGCTGGCCTGAAGCGTTTCCAGTGCCTGATAAAAAGGCGGAAACAATTGCTAATTTGATAATAGATCAAATTTTTCCAAGATTTGGATGTCCTTTAGAAATCTTAACAGACAATGGATCTGAAAATGTAAATGCAGTAATGAAATATTTAACTGACTATTTCAAGATACATCATGTAACCACTTCCTACTTCCATCCACAATCTAATGGAAAGGTGGAGAGGCTACATATAACGCTGAATGACATCTTAGCGAAACTAGCTCGAGAAGAATTAGAAACTTGGGATTTATTCCTAAACCAAGCTATGGCAGCCATCAGGTTTAATGGTAGTGAATCCTCTGGATTTTCGCCATTTTATCTGGTGTATGGCAGAGATGTGGTTTTACCACTCAACAATATACTTAAACCTCGAGAAAAATATGTAGGTGAAGAACCTCATAAGATAGCCATTCAGGAACAACATAAAGCCTTTCGAAAACAACAAGCTGTACAAAAGAAACGAGTATTAAAACAACAAAGATTACATGATATTACAGCAAAGGATATCACCTTTGAAGTAGGTGATCCTGTTTTATACTCCTCAGGAAAATCTAAAGGAAAATTAGAATCGAAATGGGACTACCCATTTCGAGTCATTGAAAGAACAGGTCCAGTGAGTTACAAGATACAAGATCAATTAACTCGCAGAATAATTAAATGTCATGGAGAAAGACTTAGTAAAGCGCCTCAAGAATGGGAGGTGCCTCAACCTGTCCAACCTGTTAGAGCGCGATGAATACAACGTTATGCTGCCCATCAGAACAGTCGACTACTGAATACAGTAGCAGTAGTGACAGTAATGAAAGTGACGATATGCAAGGGATTCAAGAAAAACACCCCTTAACGTCATTCATTAAGAATAATTGACAAAGACGAGAACATTCTTCTTCAGAAGAAGATGGTGTTCCATTAGCAGAATTAAGACAACAAGTACAACAGGTACGAGATTACAAGAGACAAATGAGGGAGCTACAAGCTCCTTCTGCTGATCAACTGCCATCACGGTTCATTGCTGGCGATCGAAATGATCGAGTAAATGATTCAACGATGGAAGTTGACTAATTGCAAATAACTGAAGAAAAAGGCCAAAGTAGTGAGCCTCAACCAAAACAGTCAAGTAAAGATATAACTGAGATGATCTCTTGTATACAAGCTGTGTTACGAGATCATAATAAAATTAAAGAACCAGGTGAGAAATTAGAATTAGGAGCAATTATGGTACCCTCTGCCTGGAGTACTAGTGATTAAATGTTACCACAGGACTAATGATACCTAAACGTAACACCTATGGTGCCACTCCTTAAGTTTGAGAGAGACGAGAGAAAGTGGAAAATGAGTAACAAAATTGTATTGATTTATGATTTGTTTGGAACGAAACTATGAGTGAGCTCTTGTCAGCCTCGCAAACTGACTAAGACTCTCTTGTAGTTGGATTAACTTTCTGACCTTTTACACCCGGGAAGTGAATCGTCAGAGTGAAAGTAATTGAATCGCGTATTACTCATTGCGCTAACTCTTGCTTCCTTTCTCATTGTAGGAGCAAGATGTTGCGTTGGATGTTATTGGTTGGTCTTTTGACTACAATAATAGATGGACATACTATTATTAGAAACAATGTGATTTTTAAGAAAGTGAAAGAAGTAAATATGGTAACTAGTGATTGGAGTACAATGTTTGTTTATGAGCTCCAACCTTTTATACAATATGTGCGCAGACTTGATCGAAGTATGAAATATACCGATGGTTTGTATAATGCTACAACCATAGCTTTTCGACGAACTTTTGTCGAAGTAAATGGTGAAAACTCTACTCTTGCCGTTGCGATACAATCGATCATAACGGATATACACCAGGAGATCAGATACCTAAATAATCGTCTTAAACGAGTAAAAGAGGATCTGAACGATTATCGCAGATTACATGGCCATACAATAATCCCGTCTCGGAAGAAACGAGGTTTGTTCGACTTTGTAGGTGAAGGATTGAGTTTTCTCTTTGGAACTGTATCCCAGTCAGATTTAGATGGGATAACAGAAAATTTAAGACGTGTAAGTACTAATCAAGCAATGATTCAACATATTCAAAAACAAAGTTTAACGTTCATTAAGATGAATCATGAAGCGATTCTGAAAAATAGAGAATTTATGTTAAATATGTCGCGCGAATTGCTGTTATTTCAAGGTCGAGTAAATCAAGTAGTTCAGAATCATGAAGATCGAATATTATATATTGAACATTTCACTCATGCTTATCATCAGCTTGAGTTTGTAATGAATCGATTGGAATCAATGATAATCGCCGCAGAAACCACTCTGCGGGGATTACATGATCAAATGGATATTCTAGCCGATAGGAAGTTATCACCGAAAATAGTGGATCCTTCACTATTGACCTCGATATTAATGAGTATTCAAGTTCAATTAGATGCTAAGTCAATGTTGCCACTAGATCTGACAACCGAATTATGGCAATATTATCATTTGCTTACGACGGCTGCCATTTATGATGACGATAAATTGGTGATCTTTATGAAGATCCCCTTACGTAATTCGAACTTGCAATTTGAAGTGTTCAAGGTGCAGGCCTTGCCTGTACCCTTTGTCAATGTAACCAAAAATGCGTCGCGAGTTGCAAATAAATTAGTAGCAATATATACTCTTGAATCTGACATATTAATTATTAATCAAGAAAGGACGAAGTATGTCCCAGAAATAGGACATGACCAATGTGTAGATAACAATAAGTTGTTTTGTCCTTTAGTAGGTGCCGTACGAACGATACATACAACGACAAGTTGTATGTTAGCTTTGTTTGTAAACATGAAATTAGAGATTCCGAACTTATGTCAAACGGAAGTGCGATTGAATATCGACCTCCCGTTCAGTACTAGAATCGATGAAGGAATGTGGTACATCACGACAGATGTCCCACTACGATTCTCAATTACGTGTCCGAAACGAAGAAATCCAAAACCAAAACGGATTCTTCTGCCAATTGGAATTTTGGAATTAAAACCGTTATGTATGGCATCGAGCGGTCAATGTTACCGAGTTATTTCCATAAAAGGGATAATTCTACTTTTCGGATTGTTACAAAGACGGTGTTACCAAATTTCTCGTTGTTACAATGACAGATGTGGAAACCTGTCATAGAGAGGGTGAACATATCGACGTTTACGATACCGAAAGGAATAGATCACTTGGATGACTTACCCATGGATGACTTAATTCATGAACTTGACTCGCTAAATTTACAAATGACGGACTCATTTGCAGTCCCTAAGTGGGCTTATGCTCTCGCGACTGTTGCATTAATAATAGGATTATATCTGCTTTGGAAGTGCTATCGAGCCGATAGACACAAACAGATATACAAATGGTTAAGAAACCGTAAAAGTAAACCAACTTTTTCTGCTGTTGATGATAGTGAAATGTCTAATTTTGCATTTGCCGATGATGAAATCTATACTAGTATGGGACCTAGACGACAGCCTTCAGCTCCTGCTGATCCAACTGGAGCACAACAACAACAACCTCCTAAGAGTATTAGAGACATGATGAGAAAAGCTGTTCAAAACTTTAGACCTTCTCCTCAACCTAATAGGAAATCAATATATCCCCGTGTACAACATGATGTGGATTCTGCCAATGTCCACATAACTATGTTTGATATAGACAAAGAAACTGAAAAACAGTAGTTCACACACTGTGTGTTTTTGTTTCAGTGACCAGTGTACAAATGGCAGAATCTGATTCTAGTGTTGACAGTGGGCTCGATGATTTCCCTGATTACCAGAGTTATTATAATGATCGTGACACTTTATATGATGATGAAACTTCAAGTACAGTTAGTACTGGAACTGACAGTAATAGTACTGTTTCACGAGAACTTTTTCAAGACACTAATTCATCTAGTATAAACGTAAATATAAATAGCAATTCCTCTGATAATAATGTATCTGTATTGACATCAATAGAAGCGTCACCATCACCTTCTATAGCATCTTCCGACCTTTTGTCGACTCCTCCAAGTAGTGTTCAAACTCCTACTGACTCCATTTTACTATCTACACCTGAACGACTTCAACGACTTCCACCTTATTCGCCTACGGATACTGTGGAAACGTTAGTCCTTCCTCCAAGATTACCTATTAGAACCCATGATGCAATTATTCATCGAGACCCCGAGAGCCAAGATGGACTCGGTGGATTTGTTTATGATATAACAATGAGATCACATACTTCTTCCAGTATGACCACACCTACAAGTGATTCTTTGCCTAGTGATTCTACCACTGTTCTGGACTCTGATGTTGCAGAGTCAGGTATCAGTGTGATACAAAATGAACTTGCACGAGCTGATCTTGGATTAGACATACACACCCCTCCTTTAAGTGATGTAGAAGCAAGACAATTTACTCCATTATCTACTAATATTGTCTCAGAACCTATAATCGATATTCGACCGAGACCGTGGGAGTGGGCAAGAAGCGAGTTTTTCAGAACACCTCGCCCGTTGGCCTCTCCTCATGAATTTGATCGAGATATCATACGACCCAATACATATGAACAAGACTTTATGAAAGATACAGATCTCTTAGGCATTGAGGATGAATTTGGATGTCAATATTTTGATATGGATTTGAATATAGTATATATAGAGGTTGAGCGAGAGTTGATATATTATTATGACAGTGCTGTTGATACTCATTTAACTTTTGCAAATAGGTCTAGATATTTAGTGATATAGAATTGCCCTGATTTACAATATCCAAAAATCAATGAGCAGGGTTAGATAAGTGAACCTCTATGGTATTATAGTCACCGGGTGGCTACTACCAGTAGTGTACATCATAGATTTCACATGCCAAGAAATGTAGCAGAGTTTACTCCCTTCTGTGCAAGATATCGTGACTTTAGTCGTCGTAGACGAGCACGATATCACTCAGATGGCCGACCAAGGAGTTTTCAACCCTTTGTTGTCTATCGTCAATACCACCCAGATTATGTTGGACATTTCACAGGGTCAACGTTTGATTACCGAACAGGCCCAAATACTGTGTATCGGCATTATCAGTTGCCAACACAAAATGAAAACCTTCAGAGTGAAGATTGAGAAGTGTAAAATTTAATAAGCAACAACAAGCAGAAAAGTCTACGTAGACTACTACATATATATAAGATTTTCATGAATCTGGTTTCCCAATTTATGTATAATCCTTCATTGGAAACCTGATCCATGACGATAACGGGTCGTCTGTGTTTGTCTTGTTTACTAGTCAAAAATTTTCCAAGAAGTTAGTAATTCTGCACTGCAGTGTAACAATTTTTATAAATTCGGAGTTCCTGGAGTGTATTAGATAAGTTACACACAGGACTCCCGTATCAAGGCAAACAAATTTGAAAGTTGGTGGAAAGAGTGTTGATTGAGTGCACCAAGTTACAGACGAACCCAGGGGAGCGTATTATAAGTGTAAATTTTAGTGTATAAACATAATACTATTGGTAACATAGTGGTTTCTTTTAAATATAGTTATATTTTATTTTGTATTTGATTAATTTTCTTGTTGGAATGGCTTCAGCAACTACTTTGGAATTTGAAGAATTCGCCGAAGAACAGGCAATGTACGATTTACATCAACGCGAAGCTTACCAACATGCCGTAACTCCTTGCCATACTTACGAGGAACGGGCAAGGTTTGAATTACATAAACGTACAGCCTTTCATCGAGCTGCGTCTCCCTGTCATGGTCATTCTCTATCTTTTCCAAAAGATTTATGGCAACGTCGCCGTTTAAGGTATATTCGTATATGGGAAACAAGACATTATAATCCTGCCAATGGCCAGACGGAGATAATACAACACGAACTTGCCTATCGTTTTTATCTCTCTGAGGAAAGAAAGGTAATATTTCCCCATCTTTTATATTCTCCGGAGTTCCGAGCCGAAGTTCGACCCCATGAGGTCACTGGTCCCGGTCCTGACGAGGTCATTCATTATCTCAATGACCCCTGTTGGAATGGCCGTTATTATGACCATCGACAAAATAAATTGCATGCTGAACTGGACCTATTAGCCAACCCTGGCTTGGTCCATCCATTCAGGAGTCATGAGGTCTTCCCTGGTAGTACATATCCCGCCAGTGAAGATGCAGATGATTCATTTGGATTTTATCAGCACCAAATGCACCCTCAACGATTCTTTCCTCCTGGTAATGTACAGACAACTTATGAATTAGAGAAACAGCAAAAGCAGTATCGGCTCCTTCGTGAGGCTTTAATCCGACACGAGGGAAGACGATTACAACGTTTTAGTTTACGCAGCCAAATTATTAAATATAATGAGACGCAGGAGGTACAGACTCATTATAAGGGTCTTGGGGACCCTTGCTGCATCTGCTTAATTGAAATTCCAAAAACTTGGCAGGATTTATTTGAATGTGCCCAATGTAAACAACAAATCCACTACTCTTGTGGTATTGCATGGGCCAGATCAAAAGCCGGTGCTCCTGAGCCACCTTCTTGCCCACACTGCCGTGCACCCATGAGGTGGGGTATCGGTAACGAGCCGAAGCTTCCAGTACCAGCTGAAATGGACCCACATCAGTTTTGAGTTGCGTATGACATGACAGAAGTTAAAAAGGCGACCTCTACAGCTGCGCGCCGTCGGGCACTGTTGTCATCTTTGGATATGATTGTATAAATTTTCCTCTTGTGTAAATAACAAGATATTCGAAAAGTTCTTTTCAATCAAAATTATATAAGTGACATTCTAGACGTGACTCCTAGTCTCGTCACTATCGACAACAGATTAAAAACTAACGAAGAACCGTTAACGGGGAAAGTAGAATTGTTCATACGGCACAGCTGTAGCATAGTGTAAAATAGTTTTTGTGTTTTTATTGAGTATAGCCAATCACAGTTCTTTTGTTCTATCGGTCACACTTGATATTCGTAGTCAATTTTCAGTTTTTATAGTGTTATTTCATTGAGTATAGTCAATCAAGTATAGTCAAACACAGTTCTTTGTTTTATCAAGCACATGGGATATTTAATTATAGTCAATTTTTAGTTTTCATCGTGAAGAATTTGTAGTTAAGTTACAAGTAATATTACATCCTTGGAAAATGGCCACCGCATTTGCATACCACACAGTTAACCCAACTTCGGAAGATTTTCTTCCGGAGCAACTAGAGTACTGTACACAGAGATTTCGTATACCTGTACCTATGATCTTTCACAACGGAGCTTCTGCTTTTCAGCGTAAAATCCGTGTGTGGGATATGGTCCAGTTAAACGAAGTCACCGGTCACTTAGAATTGATTCAAACTCAAGTTTTATACCGGTATTGTCTCCATACAACGGAAGTAGGACGCGAATTGGTGATGCCTCACATAGTGGCAATCGAACATGAGGCTCGATTAGCAACCCCTTGGGAGGCAGCATGATCAAGCCGTATAAGTGTTATTCGTTATTGGAATGACCCACGGTGGGACGGAACTTATTATGATCAACGAATTCCTTATCAATCGGAGAATGGGATCGATCTATTCATCACATCGACTCCGGTCCGTCCATTTCGCCCGAGTAAATATAGTCAAATCTCCATACCCAATTTACCTCGCGAATATCGAATGATAATTGGTGAAACGTTCCATCATGTGCAAGTGGAACATACATATGAATGGGAAAATGCACAATACAATCATCAAGTCTTGCAATACTCGCTTGAAATGTATGCAAGCCTTCGAATCTTTCAAGCCAGACAAAATATAGTTGATGGAGATGGGAGACAATGTGCGATATGCTTGGTGGACATTGTTGGGCCCCATGAAGCATATCGTTGTCCTCAATGTACTCAGATAGTACATCTCTACTGTGGGTTAACTTGGATGCAGCAAAAACAAAGTTGTCCTCTGTGTCGATTTGACCTCCTATGGGGAACTCCTTTGAAGAAGCATAGCTTCGATTTTACGACCCGTAATTATCAGTTTTTCCCCACTAACAGAATCAGGTAGAGTTTATTGTTATTTTTATTACTTTCAGGAATTAAGAATGTAATACCTTAGGAGAAAAGGTGATTCCTGTTGTCTGGAGGCGTTCCGATAATATTCGTCCGTAATAAATAATCCCTGTAGTGCATTTCTTCTCCCTAAAAACTGGTAGTGACTGATCCTGGTCATGGATTCCCGTCACCGTGTTGACCGTGATGCTGACAGCATCCTGGTCACCACAGGTGATTGGTCATCCTGTTTCCCTGGATCCGGTCAGCCGGTGATCCTGGTGATCCTGGTCACTATCCTGATCACTATTGATAATTCTGGAATTCATCTGATCCAGACTCGAGCTCCGCTAAAAGTTTACCGGACCTCGCGTCTTGGTTGGGAGGATTGTAACGAAATGCCCTCCACGGAGCCCCTCCACGGAGCGCGTTGGGTTAACCTCCGTGGGGTGCGTCGGAGTCTTATGATTGCACTCGAGAATCTTGGTTCCCAAAGTGTTAATGTGTTAATCAGAGTGGCCAAGTCCTACTTGGTAATAATTCTCTGTTGTATAAACTTTAATAAGTAAATGCTGTTTTCAAGCCCAAGTTATGTAATTTTATTCAATTCCTCGTATATTTGCATTGCATAATAGCAGTGCAACTGACCTAAAAGAAGTACTCTACGCACTTACTGTAAAAAGGTGTTTTTGACAGTATTTGCAATTATGACTGGCATATTAGCTAGTAAAAGCCTAACCTATAATAACCCCATCAGAATGCTTTTGACAGATTTTAGCATTGTATACTGACCCGACCTAACCTCAACACACCCAGTATCAGTTTCAGCTCTGAGAATTGTGCAATCTTGCACGTTCACAAGATGGCGCTGTTGGTTTTGAATGGTTTTGCGGTTATACACCTACCAAGTGCCACTGTCCTTTTAAAGGCGAGAACGCATACTCTTAGCATAGGATACCCACCGGATGCCCTACTATTCCAGGATGGAAGTAAGGGGTTAAGAAATACCTCTCTGCCATCTTGGGGTATATGTGGTGTTTTGTGGTGTTTTATGACGTAAATTCTGCCGAGTAGACACGATTCAAACCGTATTTAAACCAACGGAATCACCCGAGACGGCACTTCTCTCTTTGGGTCTTCCGTATGTACAAGAAGTCACTCTCCTATTCTCGTGGAAGGACGCCGCCAAACGCTGCCAGGCCAGACAACATTTCCAGACACAGGACGCGATGAGAGCGATGCGATAATTTCGACTTAGTCTCATTTCGTATCTGATATTTTCAAACTTTTACCAGAGAGAGAATTTATTTAAAGTTTAACTTGTAGGAACTATACTTAGGGTTTTAATAAAAGTGTAGAAAACTGTAAGTACATTTTATGTGTTTTAGAATTCACCCTTTCGCTGCGGCTGCAGTATCAAGAATTGTTGCAGACTCTACAGAAACTGGTTGCCTCTTAAGACTGAACACTTAAATTGTCCTGTGGCCATTTTTGCCACGATTATAGTCCGAACTAAAAACCACTAGACGATCATTTTTCCGGGGTACTTAACCCTGGTATGCCACAATACATCTACTGTCAGAAAGTATGAAAAGACCACGAGATGAACACCTTTCGCGATTTTCTCATCTGGTACAACAATCGTGATGTCCAACCATTCCTAGAAGCACTAGAGAAACAATTTGCCTTCTACAAAGAGCGCGGGATTGATATGATGAAAGATGGAATGAGTGTACCCGGACTGACATTGAAGTATTTGTTCAACACGATTGACAATGAAACCCAATTTACCATTTTCAACAAGAAGAACAAAGATTTACATCACCTGGTAAAAGACAACATCGTGGGAGGTCCTTCGATAATTTTTGACCGTCATCAAGAAAAAGGACTAACAAAAATTAGATCTTATCAGTATGGAGAGGAAGCTAAAACGTGTGGGGGTTTAGTTGGTTATGACGCCAACGCTCTTTACTTGTGGTGTTTAATGCAAGAGATGCCAACTGGGGTGTATATAAGAAGACGTAAAGAACATGACTTCAAACCGGAGTATTCTCACAAATATGGCAGAATGACGCAGCTGTGGTTAAACTATATCTCCAGAAGAGACAGTCTTGAAATTCGGCATCAGTTCAATGGAGAAGAGAAAAAGATTGGAAGGAGACATCTGCCCGTAGACGGCTGGTGCAAAGAAACGCAGACGGTGTACCAATTTCACGGTTGCTTCTGGCATGACCACAATTGTCGACTGAACACCAAAAGAAATGGAGAAGCAATTCTTTTCAACAGTGTTCGAGAAAAACAAATGGAAGATCTTCACAAAGAGACTATCAAGAACGCCAAATACATTGCTGATCAAGGATACAAACTTGTTGAAATTTGGGAATGTCAGTGGTTGAAAATGAGAAAGGATCCTGCAGTAAAATGTTACCTAGAGAAAATTGGGGGCAACACTTTAACATGGACAATGAACGAGAGTGAAGTAACGCAGCATGTGATTTCGGGCAATCTGTTCGGATTAGTTGAGTGTGACATTCATGTTCCAGACCACCTCAGACATCACTTTGAAGAAATGACACCCATCTTTAAAAATACCACCATTAGTACAGACGACATTGGAGATCACATGAGAAAGTTTGCAGAGAAAAACCACGTCATGCGCCAGCCGAGAAGAAGTTTGATCGGGAGTTACCATGCGAAGGGGATATTGCTTGCAACGCCACTCCTGAAATGGTACCTTGATCACGGCCTCGAGGTGACACAAATTTACCAAGTCATACAATACGAACCAAAAGCGTGCTTCAAGAAATTTGGAGAAGAGGTATCACAGGCTAGAAGAGACGGTGATCGGAATCCAGATAAGACAATAGTTGCTGACACAATGAAACTCCTTGGGAATAGCGGGTACGGAAAGACAGTAACCAACAAAGAAAAACACAGAAATATTATTTACTGTAATGACGACGAAGCTTCTCGCTTAATAAACAACGTGCACTTCCGACAAATGAACCCTTTGAGCGAAACAGTATACGAGCTGGAAATGAATAAGAACCGCATCAAGCTGAACTTACCACTTCATATCGGATTCTTCGTGTACCAATACGCAAAGATGAAGATGTTGCAGTTTTACTATGATTTTATTGATACCTTCGTGGATAGACGTGATTTTCAGTACTGCCTCATGGATACAGATTCTGGATACATCTCATTCTCCAAATCATCTCTGGAAGAAGTAATAAAACCGGAAAAGAAAGAACAGTTTTATAGAGCGTATCATCAATGGTTACCGTCAGAATCATGCGATGAGCACAGAGAAGACTTTGTTCAAACCAAGATTAGAGGAGATATATGGTCATCGAAGGGGTCATGTTGCAGCGACCGGAAAGTATTCGATAAAAGAACACCTGGCCTTTTCAAGGTTGAATGGAGCGGAGATGGAATTGTGGGTCTCTGTAGCAAAACCTACTACTGTTTCGGCCCGAGTAGCAAGTTTAGTTCCAAAGGAATAAATAAACGCCAAAACGACCTGACGAAGAACAAATATATGCATGTGTTGAAAATGCAACAGAGTGGAACAGGAGTCAACCGTGGATTTGTGGTGAACAATAATCACATGTACACTTATAGTCAGATGAAAGATGGACTGCCATATTTTTACCCGAAAAGAAAAGTTCAAGAAGATGGAACCTCGACCAAACCACTGGATATATAGACATTAATGTACTCTGACCATCAGCTGTTTTGTCACTGCAATCTTGATGAGAAAAATTCATTTTTCTGTGTTACACGTCATTCATTAGTCGTGTATATTTGAAAACTGCAATTAAATCGTGTTTTGTCAAATGAATGTATATTGTAATATTATTATGTTGTATAGAATAAAATGTATTGAATGTTGAAAAGCCTTCTGTTATCTATTGTATAGGACGCTTCCAGAAATAGGAGCCAGATAGGAGCCATAAATAGGTTGTGTAGGAGCTTGGATGTAAGAAGCCTAAAGGCTTTTCTGGGATTCAGGAGCCAAACTACACAAGTGCAACATCAGCGCCCCCAATAGTCCACAAATCAGCTCTTTTTCGGTCTCCGAAAGTCCCCACTAATCCCCGAACCACACCCCAATCTGACTTTAATTGCCAAAACACCACAAAGGCTAACCTCATTTCATTAGTAGTCCGTATTTCGTACTACCAATACCACCTCCACCCACCCTCATCCCGAAACGAGCTAATAGGTTAGAACTTAGTGGATAATAGACCAACAGGCCGTTAATCCTTTACTACTGTTCTAAACAACCTAGTATAATACTGCCTGGTCTGGAATTCCATAGTACCAATATCAGCCATAAGATAATACAAAGGATTCGGTAGGTTAATAGTACTAATGGGGGTAATAGACCAACAGATCATTCATCCTATACTGTCCAACTTTAATCACCAATGACTATCTCGCAATACCACACTACCACCCACCCACCCTACTGCTTGACTTACCTATAGCAGACATAGGATAATATGAAGCATAAGGTGGATTAATAGTATTAAGGGCTAACTTGGGACCTACATGCATATATACCACTACTACCATATCACCCCTTCTCCCCAAACGAGAAGCCCGACATACCCTGACCCGAATTACGTCATGTCAGATTGTATACTGAACAATAACAGCGGTCAGCGTCTCTATGACGTCGCGCGCGTATCACGACGTCACGACGTCAAATAGCAACGTCAACCGTTTCGCAGGAAAAACTTTCAAGAAAACCCAATTTTCCCATCATCTTTCCACCACTTACCCATAATATATACCTATAGCCCCATGCGTACATATATCAATATACATGCCATAGCATACTATATATACAGTACCTACACCATTTGGCGGATCTAGCTTCAAGGAGCCGTACTTTTGCTCCCCCAAAGTTGCTCCCCCAAAAGTCCGGTTCCTATGGGAATTTAACACTAGCTGCTCCCCCAAAAGTCCGGGTAATGAGGCACGAAAAGCCCCTGCTATACTACTAACAGTAATCGGAGCCGCGTTAAACAGTGTCGAAATTAATTAGATGGCTGAGGAGTTTATTTTGTTCTGACATGTCTGTTTTAAGAATTTCGTATAAGTATATGAAATTTTAATGCAAGGAGGTACATTTAGATGTATTACAATAGATAATATACAATAAAGTATACAATAAAATTATTATATAAATGAATAAATAAAAAATGATTCAAAATACAATACTTCAACACTTTCCCCCAGCGGACGAGTTTCGGACGAGTTGGGTAGAATTGCAGCGGATGACTTGGGTAAAATTGCAGCGGACGATTTGGTTAGCGGACGAAATGAGTGTAATTCAAAAAAGTGATACTGACAGGTTGCTTTCGGTCCCGTCAGAAATCAAAACAAAGTAATAATGTCTTACTTTTTGGTGCTATTTGTATTTCTGAACAGTGCTTCGTAGTTTCGAACACCAAAAAATGGAAAATAATAACCTTTTTGGATATTTACCGCCATTGAAAATGGCATGTCATCTTTATTCAGGAACTGGAGGAAGATTCGGCCTGGGGAAAACTCGGCCCGGGGAAGATTCGTCCAAAAGAAAAGCAGTATACATCTGTTAGGATATTTTAGATACTCTACGATATTCGTTTTAACTCCTAAAATAATTCTTAAAAAAATATTAATATATTGCTCGATATTTATTGAAAAAAATATTAATATCTATTGTCGAGCAATTATCTCTGCAGTAAATTCACGTTCAATGTGTTCTGTAATAATTGACATCTCCCATCTGTGAGAATGGTGTCCATTTATTTCAACCCCAAGTCATTTCGGCCTCTGGTCACTTCGGCCTCAAACTCATTTCGGCCCTAGTCACTTCGGTCCTAGTCACTTCGGCCCCTTGGTCATTTCGGCACCATTTTGAGTGTAGAAATCTATAAAGATTAGCGCATAGTTTATGTTTAGAAATAATGGGTAAATACCTTTATTAAGTAATGTTCAGTCATTTGTATTTACACAGTGTACAGAAAAGTTTTACATGACATTAAAAATTATCCATGTGTTCAATTTTACATAAATTTAAGGTGCTATCTTTTTAAGTAAGGGAAATTTGTTTACTTTGAAATTTTGCAAAGTATATGCAGTCATCTCATTCATTCATGTTGTTATGCACAATTCCTAGTCACCTTCCAGTTCGAGGTTCACAGGGTTTCTTTTTCTTTTCTTTTTTCTAAAACAACCACCATACTACGATTTCGATACTACCATAAATATGTCCACGTTTTCTAAAACACAGACCAGAATTCTCGTAGTTATGCGCAATTCCTAGTCAACTTCCAGTTCGAGGTCCGCGGGGGTCTGACCCCAGTACCCCACTTCCAATGCGTACACTCAAACCAAATAATATTACTGACCCTCGCTTCCGACTCTCGTGGATTTATAAGCAAATAAAATAATTCAGGTCGCAAGGGATTTCAAATCCCACATCGTCCATGTGCACCTTCGGCGTGCTGAAACTTTTTATTCATTTATTCATCATGAAAGAAAATCTACTAGGCATGAAGGAATACCATATATCATATGTATACCTGAATATCTATTTGAGGTATAGATGTTGAAAAACAATTAAATGTTAAAATTCAAAAGATATTTAAAAATATTTATAGAGGCCGAAATTACTTGGTATATTGGGGCTGAACTGACTTGAGGCCGAAATGACTTGGGACCAAAGTGACCGGGGGAGGAGGTTTGGTTATACAGTGGAGCCTACATAATTGGATAGGTCTTAGTTGTATATCCCTGTTAATTGAATATAATTTCCCAACACAAAACCATTTACCATGCCTCCACACCACTGGTATATTTGGGCTGAATTGACTTGAGGACGAAATGATTTGGGGTCAAAGTGACTTGAATTCTTGAGAATTGCAACCAAACTGTCCTCCAACAATTTGACCCAAACTGGATACTAATCTAACCCAATCCATCCTCTGGCAATTTGCCCCAAACTGTCCTCCAAAATAGGAGTGCATGATTCTTATTGATTTATTTATTGGGGTTTAATGACACTTCGATAGCCAGGGTCAAATCATGTTGGACAGTTTTACAGGTGAGGAAGCCAGAGAGAATCACCGAGCAATGACAAACGACTAACGTACAAACAGCACACAAGCTGGGTTAGCATTGGTTGAAGACAAGTGTACGATTGATATTCAGTATGCCTTGGTACACATTGCCACCACGTGGGCAATGGGAATAACGTGTCTTGCCCAAGGAAACAAAGTGGTTGCCGCAAGTGGGATTCGATCGAGGACCTTTCGGCTTGCAGCCTGCACTTCTCACTACTGAGCCCAATTCTTATTGATAAAATAGTAAAAAAGTAACAGAAGATACAGAACACAAATTGTTAATTTATTTTTTAATTTGAAGTTGTTGGTTTACTATGATAAGGGACTAGTTGTAAATGGGTGAGTGCGTTCACAAATATTAATATTTTTTAAGACCTGGTATCAAAATAGTATAAATTTAAGAACAACCATACAATTTATTATCAGTTAATTACAATAAGGTCTCAATTTATGTTTACTCAATCATCAATCAAGAAAATAACTTCTACATGGGAAAGAAAAAAAAACACTAAAAAGTAAACAAAAATGTTAGAAGTTGATCCTACAGTTATCCAACAATGTTTTGGTGACTACTATTGTGCAAGTTTGTAAAAAAAATGTCAATTTTTTGTATATTCCCACTGTAGGTCAGTTTAGGTGCATTAACAGTGGCTCAGGCCAAAATGTAGCAGCCGGTTTGGGTCAAATTGCAGAGTACGATTTGGGTGTATTCAGTCGGTGACAAACTCCATGTAATTGTTAAGTTGAAGTTTATTAAAAACAAACAGGAAGACAAGAACTGTCGATATGTATTTATTGGTGTTTTAGATCACATGTTTCTACATAATGGCTAACCATGACCACGACAGTTTTATGGGTAGAGGAAGCCGGAGTACCTGGAGAGAACCACCGAGCAATAGCGAACTATGGCGAGCAATGTCAACTCCCCAACATACCTACTCCACACATGCAGGGTTAACATTGGTTGAAGACAATTGCACCATTGACGTGCAGTATGCCTTGGTACAAAACGCCACCATGGCCCTATGTGGCCAATGGGGTGAAGTGTCCCGCCCAAGGACACTAGATGGTTGTCGCAGGTGGGAACCTCTCGGCTTGCAGCTTGTACCTCTACTAACTGAGCTACCACACCCCAAGAACTGTCAATTAATTGTTACAGATTATTGGAACACAGACAGAGTATATTCTTTGTGTTTTTTTAGACCTTCGATCAATAACAAAGGCTTTTTAACCTTCAAAATTGTATAGTACCAGCTAAAACATGTTGTAGAATGACCAAATTTCTCAAGTACATAGTTTCATTATTATTGTTCGTGATATTTGTTTCTGCTGTACAGTGGAACCCTGTTAATTGAAGAGCCACTTTGGCAATGAAAATTATTCAATTAACAGGAGTATTCAATTAACAGGGATTGTGTCACTTTCCTGTATTCAAGAGATAAACTTAGCATTTATTCTATTATATTTTATTTGACAGAGCTCCATGGGCTCTGTCAAACAAGATATAATAGATTAAATGCCTGTATTGGGTGTACTGAGGCCAAATTAGTCTATAAACAAAGGAAAACTGGGAAGAGTCAGGGTAATTTCTCGACATGTTACAAGATTTTTTATTCACTTTACAGGAGATTACTCTATAACCTATATTCAATTAACAGGTCAAATTTGGAGGTATGGTAAATGGTTTAACACCCCCCCCCCCCCCCAATCAAAACCATCATTCAAAAGTTTTGGATTCAGCAAATTTGATTTCTTTATTTGTTGGGGTTTAACAACACTTTTTACAGCCAGGGTCACCTCATGTTAGTTTTACTGGGGAGGAAGCCAGAGTACCCGGAGAGAACTACCGAGCAATAGCAAGCAATTGTCAGGCTCCTCAACATAGTAACTCCATTCAAGAAGGATTAGCATTGGTTGAAGACAAGTGCATCATCGGTGTGCAGTACGCCTTAGTACAGTTGCCACAGGTGGGATTCGTACTGAGAACCTCTCTGCTTGTTTTGGGAAGGTTTTTTTTTTGTTCCAGCTTCATTAACGTTTGTTTCATGTGGCACAATTTTGTCATGATTTGTAATCATAAATCCTTTTTTAAAAAAAAAACTATAGACAAAATGCATAGAACATTTAAAAAAAAAATTCTGTGAAGATTTGACCTCTGAGGTGATAAGATTCGACCACGACTGAGACCCAACATTCTCGGAAAAAGTATGAGGGCTGAATCTTCATGAACCCCCCCCCCCCCCCCTTTTTCAAACTAAATTGCCCATTACTTATAAAGCACCATAACTAAGGCAAAAACAATACTATGAAATTTCTAAGTCTGAAATTCTATAAATTCCAACTAAATTTAAACAAATTATACAGCAAAATGAAGGATGTGGTGTATAGAACCCAAAAAGTATGTGTGCACCTCACGCACTGACACACACACTTGACATCAGACATCTGCGGTTCCTGAAAGTGTGCTATCGGTACCACATTTGTACCATAACTGATAATAATAAAATAAAAATAAGAACAACAAACAGAGGAATTCAAAATGTAGCCTCAAGGCTGCATGGTGGTGAATGCCAACGCTGTCCCATTGTCCTGGAAACGGGGAGTCCTTTACAAATGTTTTTTTGTCATGTGATACTCTGGATATTCCCCATTTTGTAATAGAAATCAATTTCGTAATGCTAGAAAAATCCAGAAAATGACACAATACGGAGTTATGTCGCTTAATTGTTGCCTGTTTTCAGATTGTTTGCACAATAACTTGGAACAAATAGCAATAGATTTGATTCAGTATTGGTATGTGAGACTTTCTGAATGTCTTGAATGAGTTAAAAAACTGGTATGTTTCGCCTACACTGAGCATAGTTATGACCCTTAATTTGTTGATTTTTTCCTGTTTTCAGCTCAGAAGTATAACTTCAAATATCAATGGATTTTGTCAACGTTTGGTGTGTGAGACTTTCTTAACAATGTCTTGAATGGGTTCGAAAACTGGTACCGTTTGGCCGTACTGAACAGAGTTATAGCTCTTAATTAGCTATTTTGTTCCTGTTTTCAGCTCATCAGCACTGTGACCTGCACACTTATCAAAGGATTTGGTCAATATTTGGTATGTGTGACTTTCATAATAATGTCTTGAAGGAGTTCGAAAATTGGTACAGTTCAGCCATACTGAGTAGAGTTATGGCCCTCAATTAGTTAATTTTTGCGTGCTGTCAGCTCATTAGCAAGATGACCTGAACAAATATCTAATATAATTGGTACGTAAGACTGTAGCAATGTCCTGAAGGAGTTCGGAAAATGGTAAGGTACCGACATACTTGCCCTCAGATTGCTAATTATACCCCCACTTTTTCAAAAAATACAGGATTGCGCCTATCCGTGAGTCGGTGTGTCTGTCCATGCATCTGTGCGTGCATCTGTCCATCCTCACTCAGATGTCAGCACGCATTAAAACTTGAACATTACTGTTCAGATTTCATTGAAATTTCATACACATCTTCACTATCATACGTGTAAGATCTTTTAAGGAGAAACAGCCGTTTTGCTGCTGAAAATATTTTTTCTGTGCATTATGGCTCTTTGAAAATACAAAAATAGCCTATTTTTGTCTGTTCGCCTCGTATATCGGGTTTGGGTTATCGGATCTCAATCATATTCATTACTTTTCACTTTTCAGACTTATCCCGCTTTTTAACTTTGAAAATGCGCTGTTTGCCTCGTAAAATACCAATTTTTTGTCTGTTTGTCTCACATTTCAGGTTTGGGTTATCGGATTTCAATAAAATTTGGACTGAAGATTGTTTATGGGACAGGCTTTCAAATGAGTCACGTCCCTGATGTAAAACCAAGACAATTCATGCGAATCACCACCCCACATGTGGCATTATGTACTTGTTCTCTTTGATGGTCCAATTATTGTTTCTGGCCTTTACAGTTACTACTGTGTTGGGGGGGGGGGGGGTAATGTTACAGCAAAACAAAGACAATAATATCACATCTCACATGTAGATGACCAGATTGACACAATCTATTGTTAACAGGTTACGTTACGTTGATCTCACAATTGTTGCTGGGTTGGATTTCTCTCCATTGTAAAACAAAGATGATAAACCCCTCGTGTGTATGCCTAGTGTCGAAAATATGTCCATCTTAGCATTTTCAGAGGTTGGGGGAGGGGGTGCATATGCCAAGCTTAGCATGCTTTTCTTAATATTACATGACCTTTTAGAGTTACTCTGGTGTTTTGAGTTCTAAAATGGGTTTGTGAACACTTCAAAGATTTTACACAAAAAACTTTTTTGACTTGAGATTTGTTGCAGGGTCTATTGGGTGAGAGATTTTCTCTATCATCTGACAGAGCCTTATCATTGACACTGGTATATCAGCACCTCTGGTACAATCGCTTGCGTTTGAAGTCTATCCATATGTCTGTCCGTATATATGTCCATCTGCGCTCTGATGTCTGTTTGCATTATAACTTGAACATTACTTCTCAGATGTCAGTGAAATTTGGGATAAAAGTTGTTTGTGGGAAAGGCTTTGCAATGAGTCATGCCCCAGCAGTAAAAGAAAGAAAATACCTGCAAGCCGCCTTGCCACTTGTGGCATAATAGGAACCCCAGCGGGCCGTAGGCCTGCAAGGGATTGCATATAGCCAATCAGATAAATGTGTTCCAGAACAGAATTCTCGAATACACCGTCAAGCGATATTTTGAATTGGACAGTAAATTTCAGGACAAAAATCACGTGACGTTTAGTTCACAATTGCCAATACTGGATGCGTTCGGAGTCCTACCATTGGTAACCAATGGTAGCTATTCGGTACCATCGGTAAAGATTGGTACCAATTCCGCCATTTTTTTCACCAGTGGTACATTTTTGAGACCATGCTCGAGAGTGTGGAATTTTTCACCAACGCGAAATCGAAAATGGCGAACGCAGACCGATTCAAAATTAAAATACCACCATGGAAAAGATTCTATAAAGAAAGAAAAAAGTTCTTGGTTGGCAAAAAGTAAGCAATTGACAGTGAATTGTTGTAATGAATGTTCAAGTGAATATATAGTTTTTTTCTGTGAGAAATAACACAAAATACCGGATAATGTCCCATTTTCGTGGCATTGAAACGTAAACTTGGGTATGCACACGCCATTAATCCGTTTCCAGAGGCGCCCGAAGCACGGGGAACTGTTAGACTTCGATACAGTGCGTAACCAGGTGTGGGGGAGGGGGGGACAACGTTTAGCTAGCCCAAAAAACATTGTCGTGCGTTTAAAACACGTTGGGAACAAATATTCAGAAGTGAAGCGGCGATTGTGCGTTTTCTTTCCGTCATGTTGTTACCGATGACTACCAATTTCCGTTCGGAGTCGAAATACACCATCGGTCACTGTCGGTGTTCGTTCGGGTACCTGTGGTAAATACCGTTTGTTACCAATGGCGGGACTCCGAACGCACCCCCAATTGCAATCCGCTTATCCCCCTCAAGGAATCTTTGGGCCGATATCAACAATCAAACAAAATGTCAAATGCGTTCGTTTTCTGTTACAACCCAACTCGCATCTCAGCTTTGCGTGATATTTACATGTCTACACATCACTCGTATTCTGTCTTTTTAGATGTTTTCCAATACCCTCAACAAATAATCTTATTATTTCAGATCGAACTCTCCTGATTTCGCCGTAACTTGTCCTATTTGGCGATTACATGATGTACCTTCATCGAAAAATCGCAAATATAACCGGCGATCTTGTTGATAAAATTGATGCGATTTCATAAAGATATGCATGGGCAAGTAAGTAGGTAATAAATGCCGATTCGGGACCACATGTACAAGATTTCGTACATGTACACGTACATCGATGTATACCTCCATAGGATTTAGTGTGAAAATCGTGTACAGGTACACGATTTGTCGTTTTTTATGGTGGTACAGAATCGGCTTTGCCGATTCTACACCACTGGATTCTATATACACATCGCCCAAGAGTGAAAAAATGTATGAAATTTTAAGGAAAAATAGGTGTATCGTCTGGTACAGAATCGGCAAATGGGTTTCCCCCATAGGATTCAGTGTTAAAAATCGCGAGCAAAAGCGTGTTGCCGTTTCTGGACCAGCGTCGAAAAGTGGTTTGCCGATTCTGGACCATCCCGTGTCTGTACACGATTTTAACACCGAATCCCTATGGAGGCGTACACGGAAATCCATTTGTGGATTGTACATCAGAAATCGACTCATGTACGGTGCACGGAAAAGAGGTGGTACCGAACCGGCAAACCCACTGCCACGATGAGAGTAAAAACTGACACTCATGTTTTTGTTCTGGCGTGAATGAAGGTTTTCGTTCAAAAGAGTCGACAATAGTGGAAAACACAAATAAAATTGACAATTTCTTAAAAAGAGTTTCATCGCGCAATAGCGAAATCAAACATTTTTCTTTCGATTTGATTCTTGAAAATTTTCAGAAAAAAATTGATTCTTGAAAATTTTCAAAAAAAATTGATTCTTGAAAATTTCCAGCAAAAAAATTGATTCTTGAAAAATTTTCAGAAAAAAATTGATTCTGGAAAATTTTCAACAAAAAAAATTGATTCTTGAAAAATTTTCAGAAAAAAATTGATTCTTGAAAATTTTCAGCAAAAAAATTGATTCTTGAAAAATTTTCATAAAAAAATTGATTCTTGAAAATTTTCAGCAAAAAATTTGATTCTTGAAAAATTTTTAGAAAAAAATTGATTCTTGAAAATTTTCAGCAAAAAAAATTGATTCTTGAAAAATTTTCAGAAAAAAATTGATTCATGAAAATTTTCAGCAAAAAAATTGATTCTTCAAAATTTTCACAAAAAAAATTGATTCTTGAAAATTTTCAGCAAAAAAATTGATTCTTGAAAATTTTCACAAAAAAGATTGATTCTTGAAAATTTTCAGCAAAAAATTGATTCTTGAAAATTTTCACAAAAAAAATTGATTCTTGAAAATTTTCAGCAAAAAATTGATTCTTGAAAAATTTTCAGAAAAAATCAGAGGTAAAAAATTGTTTGTTCACGTTTTGTCACTGTTAATTTTGTGAAGTAAATCTTAATAAAACACTTTATGGAATGTTTGATCAAATTGACACTCATGTTTTTGTTGTGGTGTGAATGAAGGTTTTCGTTTTTAATGGATCGTTTTAATAATGGATAATAAAACGCATTTTTTCCACTCAATTAGGTTTGAGTGATAAATCTTTAATATATTCATGATAATGTTCGGAGATGTGAATGAAATCCTTTTAACGTTAAATTAGAAACCGGTTTCTTTATGTGCTAAAATTTTTTAAACTGTCTTCAAAGTTCTCTCTCAATTGGACATTGAGTGAATGGTTTTGATATATGAATGAAATTCTTTTAACAAACGTAAATTATTCTCAAATGCATTAAATCAGAAACCGGTTTGTCATGTGCTTAAACTTTTCAAACTTTTTCAAGTTTTCCCAGTTCAATACTGAGTTGAGATATGAATTTTTTTAGTTATTATATCAAGACAGAAGATTTTTATTAACTTAAAACATAAAAAAAATAATTATACATTTAATTTTGAAAATAATAAATAACTCACATTAGCATACTCAAAGGAACATTAACAATTAAAAACGAAAAATGTTTTTACAGATGGATTCTAAACGTCGAGATAAAATTTTAGACGAATATGAACGTGCTAAGAAGGGCATTCAATCGGCTGACAGAAGCAGACGTTTTGGAGAGATCGAACTCAAACGCGAGACCACAAAATATTTAAACCCATGACGGAGGTACAAGAGCGAAGCAAGAAGGAGATAGTCGAAGAATTGAGACCCATAAAAGAGAGTTCTTTGAGAATGGGTTCGTTGCCCAGTAGTTTTGGAAATCGATATTCTTTTCAATCTACACCGGATTACGTTCCCACAGGAATTCAAACCGACGTGAGCGACATTCAGCTTTGATTATCACCACTGATAGCGTCGCGTCATCTGAGGATGGCGGTAAGAGAGATCTGTTGTATGGAATTTATAAGGATTCTGAGGGCAGAACTTTTGTAGACGACACAGAAGTGGAAATGGATAATGAAGATTTAATTGTCGGTTCGAATAGGTATAAAGTAACTGATGGACTGTGCAAATTGCTCCTTTTCGACAAGCCCAAGCCTGGAGATTACATGGATCGGGATTTCGACAATAAGGGCGACATTCTGGTTCAGACCCATGCCATGCTGAGAAATAACGATGCTAGAGAGACTAGACCCAAAGCCAACAGAGGTTACAAGTGGACGAAAGTGGTGAAACCCATATGGGATTGGAATAAGAAGTACGTCGAATCGGTGACTGGTAAAGGGGTGAAAACCACTTTTCTTCTGAGCGATTCTGACGCTCTGTCTCAGAGATTGAGATTTTTGATGGGGAGTAGACGTGCTGGTAACACAGGGTTAGATAATGAAATAGTTACTATATCTGACGAATTGTTAAGAGAGAAGGTTTTGAATAAAACCCATTATAAAAGGCTGATGAACGAATTGAAGGATTGATGTATATAATAAGTAGAGAGAAACAAACAAACAAACAAAAATATATAAAATAAAAACAGTAAATTTATACACTAGAATAATAAAAGTATTTAAACAACAAACGATTTACCAGTGAAAAAACAAAATATATATTATAAAATAAAAATATGTTGGTGATAAAGAACAGGGGATACGTCAGAACTTACGTTCAAGGCGGTTCTGGCATCGTCGATTCTATAATGCGAGCGTTCACGAGCGATGCGGGTAGAAAACTCGCATCGACCGCAATTGAGGTCGGTAAGAAGATGGCTTTGGATGCTCGTAAGAAAGCCGCTTCCGAAGCCAGTGGTAGGATAGCTTCTGTGGCTGGCAAGAGGGCAGCCGACGCGTTGAACGACAAGTTGATCAGTCCACCGGCGAATCGAGCTGCGTTAGAGCGAACGCCGAAAAGTTGGAAAGATTTTAAGGATGCTGTGGTACCCATACAAGATTTAGCCAAAATGACGAGTGGATCCGGATTGAAGAGACCTCGCGACGGTGTAATATAAATAAATAATAATATTAAAACAACTGAGTTTCAAAAAAACATAAAAATTGTGTTTGAAAGAATCTAAAATAATAAACAAAAAAAAAATAAACAAAGATGAACATTAAAGATATGTCTTGGAACGACGCCGCAACCAAGGGGTCGAATAACAAGTTCTTTCCCAAAAGCATAAGAGGCTTGATAGTGGGAAAATTGAATTGTGGAAAGACCAATCTGTTGATGAATCTGTTGTCCCGACCCGACTGGTTGGATTACGACAGATTGTTTGTGTTTGGCAAGAGCTTGTTTCAACCCGAATACAGATTGCTTCGAGAGTGCATGGATCGTAGATTGCCCAAGGACGTCATAGCCAGAATCTTTGACAGTAGGGAGGAATTTGACAAAAGTGAAGCTCCTCTTTCGACCATTTTGGACGGTGCGGCGATGGAACTGATGAAGAGAAATGCATCCTCGAACGTCAAGTGTCGATTTTATGAGAATGCTAGCAACGTTCCAGATCCTAGAGAATTGAAATCGGAAGATAAGAATCTCATGATTTTCGACGATCTGCTTTTGGAGAGACAGAACCGATGCGAATCGTATTACGTTAGAGGTCGACACAGCAACGTGGACTGTTTCTACCTGTCGAAGAATTATTTTCGATTGCCCAGACAGACAATAAGAGAGAATGCTAATTTTCTATGTCTCTTTCGCCAAGATCTCAAGAATCTCAATCACATCTATGGTGATCACGTCGCAAACGACATGAGCGTGGCAGAATTCAGGAGATTCTGCAAGAGGGTTTGGGATGGAGGACTTTACAATTTCGTCGTGATCGATTTGACTAGCGAATTTAATCGCGGAAAATATCGGTGCGGATTCGACAAGTTTTATGTTTCTGATGATAATAAGCTAGAGCGTGAAAATAAAAAAAAATTAGAAAATAATAAATCTTCAAATAATTAGTTTTGAAAAAAAATAAAAATAAAATTAAAATATAATGTTCGAACAAGGATAATTGTTAGAATGGATAGCTGGGAATACGGCTGCAAAACAGTCCATTCAAATCGTGGTGAGTGGCGATTCGACTCGATTCGCTACGAAATTCGAACCTTCCATCGAATTGAATAGAGAGAAAAGATACAAGATGGCGTTGCTGAATCTGGAGACTTATTATTCCTTTCCCAACATCACCGAAAAGAATAACTCGTTTAAGTATTCCAAAGGAGTGGATTGGTTGGAGATTCGAATTCCCAAAGGAAGTTACGACATAGACGATTTGAACAATTACATTCAGACGCGAATGAAGATGGATGAAAAGGGAAGCAACAAGATCAGACTCACTCCCAATCCTAATACCTTACAGACGATGTTGGATTTAGAAGATAATTTTCGAGTGGATTTCAACACGGATGATTCTATAGGCAAGATGTTAGGATTCGATCGAAAGATGTATCGAGACCACACGGCATCTGAAAATACGGTCGACATTCTCGCAGTCAATAGCATTCTGGTGAACGTGGATGTGATTGCTGGAAGCTACGTGAATGGTAGCACTCAACCGACGATCTATTCCTTCTTTCCAAACGTGTCGCCGGAGCGACCTCGAAATTTAGTTTATCTACCAGTGATTTTAGACACGTTGTATAGTCTCAAAACCACGTTGATGGATCAAAATGGTGAACTGTTAGATCTTCGCGGAGAGAGGGTGACGATACAATTTCACATAAGAGAAATATAAAAGCCAAAAAAAAAAATATTGTGTATATATATAAATAACAAAAATAAAATAAACGCAATATTAATTTTACAAAAATTATTTAATATAAATAATTATCATTAAAACAAGAAAACAATTGAAGAAAATATATTTAAAAAAAAAGAATTATGACAGAATACGTGACTAAAAACGTGAGCATATCCACAGGACAGAGGAAGAAACTTGAGAGAGCATTATGAACTCGAGGCGAGGTGGTGAAATTCAAATGCACTCACGAAGATCTGACGAGAGGTGGTCAGGATTCGATCGCCTGGACCAGAAGTCAAATCAAAAGGATGGAGAAAGCGATTCGTGATGGAAGAGGGTTGACGGTGAGATTGAGTCCCGCTCAGTTGAGATACATTTTGAGAATGAAAGGTGGTTTCATACCGCTATTGGCAGGAATCGCCGCAAAAACATTACCCTTTGCCGCAAAAGCACTACCCTTTCTTGGAAAGACTCTCAGCGTGGGAGCTCTCACGGGACTCACGAGTTCGGCAGTTGAGAAATTAATGGGTGGCAGCAGACTGTTTTTGAAGAAGGGAGGAGCCGTGTGTCGCGTCCACGTAGAGTTGTATCTAGAACCCATTAGAGGTGACAACTCTTTGAGTGGAAATGGTCTCTGAAGAGTGGACGGAATGTTGAGCGACTCGGCAAGGGTTTGTTGTTTGGTGAGAATTTGCCATTTAAGAATATACCGATTTTGAATATGTTATTATAATATAAAAAAATTATATAATTATATAAAATATAAATCATAGAAAGTATAAAATAATATATATAAAATGGATAAAAAAGTGGAGAAACAATTAGACGATAATGATGAATATTGCGAGATAGAGTGCGAAAAAGATGTAGAAAACAATTAGATGCTAAGGATGAATATTGCAAGATAGTGTGGGAAAAAGATATTGAAAAACGATTAGATGCTAATGAATATCTTAGGAAAGAACTGATAGAAGCATTAAATAAAGAAGAGTTAAATAAAGAAGATTGGGATATGCGGTTGAAATTGTTAGAACTGATAGAAGAGTTCAAAAAAGATTGGGATATGCGGTTGAAATTGTTTTTGAAGAAGGGAGGAGCAGTGTGTCGCGTCCACGTAGACGACAGCGGTAAAGGATTGCATCTAGAACCCATTAGTGGTGACAACTCTTTGAGTAGAAACAGTCTCTATATGACTCATGGACGGAACGTTGTGCGACTTGACAAGGATTTCTTGCTTGGTGAGAATATGCCGATTTTGAATATGTTATTATAATGTAAAAAAATTATATAAATATCATTCATAGGAAGTATAAAATAATATATAAAATGGATAAAAAGGTGGAGAAACAATTAGACAATAATGATGAATATCGCGAGATAGAGTGCGAAAAAGATGTGGAAAAACGATTAGATGCTAATGATGGATATCTTAGGAAAGAACTGATAAAAGAGTTAAATAAAGATTGGGATATGCGGTTGAAATTTAAAAGAATGAGACGTTTTCCACCGTTACCACTACCTTCTGAAGAGAATGGTAATGATGCAAGTGTCACCAACAGATGCACAACATTCGTTCATAATTATGATTCGGATAAACAAATGTGTTGTTATAAAAACGTAGCATATTACAAAAAAAAAGAAAAAAAGAAAAGAAGAATCGACGCTGAAATTTAAGAAAAAAGGAAACGCTATTATAATATATGGGTAATAGTGAAGAAGGAAAACAAAAAAAAAGTAATGAGATCTAAAGATGATCTCATTACTTTTTTTTTCATTCTTCTTCGCTAAAAAATCAATCTCTCTATTGTTTATATTTCCAAGTCCGTTATTAGCATGTTGACACTCGTGTATTCTCCTTTTTCGAAAATGTGTTGAATGTTTATCTTTACTTTTTTGAGTTTTTTTACATCAGTGAAAGCGCTCTCACCACCCGATTTGTCTACGAGTGAGATTTTTGGATATATGTAACTTCCATAGAACAACGACAAATCGTCCTTGTCGAATTCTCTATCTTTAGCGATGACGATTTTCTGTAGATCGCTTTGGTACTCGTAAAACAAATCGAGCATGGCTTCATCCAATTTCAAAGACATCTTATATTTGTCATATTTATGCTATAAGTCCTTCATCTCGACCTCGTTCAATTCGATGGGATCGTGTTGTTGTAATCTATAGATTTTAAAACCGAATTTCTTACACGTTTCGACTCATTTCAATTCACATCTTTTAGGTGTTGTTGTCATGATCGATTATTTGTTTTTTTTGTTTTATGAATTCTTGCAAATAATGTATATTTTAAATTTTGTATTTTAATAATTTGTTTAAAAGTTTTGTTTTTTTTTTACTCTTTATATATATATATAAAAAAAAAAAAGTTTTTAATTTTTTAATTTTCTTTAATGTGAAAATTTTTGTAAAAGTTTTTTTTCTCTTTATATATGAATAAAAAGTTGAATTTTAACATCCTTTTTTTCTCGTATTAATTCAATTTTTTTCACGTTAAGGAACATAAAAAATTGATTAATTTCATCCAAAAAAAAAGATATTTTTCATATTAAATAAAAAATTGAATTAAAAAAAAATCTTTTTTATATATATAAAGAGTAAAAATCAAAACTTTTTAACAAATTATTTTAATACAAAATTCGAAAAAAAAAAATATTCTTACAAATGGAGCAAACAGATCAAAGAATGGAAAATTTAAATGAGAAAACCATACCTCAGTTAAACAAGATTTGTAAACTATTAAAAATTCCACATTTCAGAAATCATAGAACTAAATCAAAAAAAAATTGAAGTCATACAGAAATATTTGCGAAACGATGAAAAGGCAAACGAAATGTCGATAGCAACGACGTCAAAAAATGCATCGGTTGTGAAAAATGAGAAGAAGAAGAAAAAGATAATAAAAGGAATCGAAATGCCGACGTCGAAAAAAACCAAAAACATTTCGATTGTGAAAAATAAGAAGACGACTAAATGAAAAGCCATTGAAGAACTTCAAGTTTCAAAAGAAAAGAAAAGAAAAACTAAAACGAAAATGAGTGATGCACTTCAGATTCTAGACAAACGAGATATATTGAGCGAAATTCGACAAGCAATGAATGAAGGGAAAGGAGAAGAATATATAGCACAACTTGTCGCAGAACTATTCCAATCCAAGCCCGTAGAATGGGAGAGTGTGATCAAAGGCATTTTTAAAACTTTCGACGTGGTTCCCTCGTTCAAGAAAATCGATCCGAAATTGTTCATGGAACGGGTGAAGAAAAAAGTATTTGATTTGTTTCGAAAATATATGAACGTGGGACTAAAAATTAAGATGATACTCCACTGCGTGATGAATAAAATCGATGTGAAGTTCAGCGAGAGCATCGTGAAAAATGCATATTTCAGATCTAACGTCGAACCCATATTTCGAGGTTCAGATTTATCAGACGTTTTCGAAAAGATGAAAGACAAGATGTTGACTTCTCTCGCAAATTATCAACATGAAGGTAGTAAACCGACGTTCGATGAGGTGTTGAAACTAGAAATTCATATAACTGAAAACGATTCGTTGAAAGGGTCTGCCTACGTGAAATTACCGTATTTCTTAGCTAAAAAACAATCCGTGATCAATGTGAGAAATAAAGATGATCAGTGTTTTAAGTGGGCAGTCACCTCCGCTTTATACCCTGTCAAAATACACTCCGATAGACTTTCTTGTTACGAGGAGTCTTCTAAAAATCTTGATTGGACCGGAGTGACTTTTCCAACAGAGTTAAAACACATCGAACGTTTCGAGGCTCAAAATCCCACCGTAGCGGTGAACGTCTTGGGATACGACGATGAAAAATGAATGATCTATCCTCTCAGACAGACTTCGTATCTTGAAAGAGAAAAGACGATTATTTTATTATTGATTTTGAATGGTGACAATCATCATTATTGTTGGGTTAAACATCTGAGCCGATTACTGTCGAGACAAAATAATAAACATAAACATAAGATATGTTTATGTTGCAACTGCATGAACGCGTTTCACAGCGAAAAATCGTTAGCAAAACATCAGGAATATTGCAACGAAAATCAAGGTGTCACCATCGAAATGGCCAAACCCAACACCATCATGAAGTTTGAAAATCACAATAGAAGGTTAAAAGTACCATTCATCGTGTACGCCGATTTCGAATCTTTCACCACGAAAATGAGTTCCTGTCAACCCATCGCTCTTCAAAGTTACGTCGAAAGATATCAAAAAAACATGCCTTTGGGCTATTGCATTTACGTGAAATGCGCTTTTGACTCGCAACACAACATGGGTCCCTTCACCTACATGAAACAGTGTGAAGACGACGATGTGACCCAAAGGTTCATGGAAGAATTAGAATCGAAAATTCAAATGTTATACGACAAATTCAAAACTCCGGCGAAAATGATCATCACGCGAGAGCAGCAGGACGAAAATAACAGAGCCACTGAATGTCACATATGCAGACAATCGTTCGACGAGAATTCGGAGGAAAATAAGAAGGTCAGAGACCACGATCATTACACAGGTCTGTATCGTGGTCCGGCTCACAGCAAGTGTAATTTAAAATATCGAGACGCCGTTTTCTATCCGGTGATATTTCACAATCTCTCAGGCTACGACAGTCATCTGTTCGTGAAAAATCTCGGCACCTCCCACAAAGAATTAAATTGCATCGCGAACAGCGAAGAAAGATACACTTCCTTCATGATATGGAAGCTCATGGAGAAGAAAAGAGTAATCGATGGAGAGACGTTTGAAGAAGAAACGAAATCCATTTGTAGAAGCATACGTTTCATCGACAGTTTTAAATTCATGTCGACCGCTCTGGAAAAATTAGTCGATAACATGAGCAAGGATAAATTTAAAATCACGAGCGAACATTTTGGAGAACGAGTAGACATCATGTTGAGGAAAGGAGTCTATCCTTACGATTACATGAACGATCTAAAGAGATTCGAAGACACCGCACTACCTTTGAAAGAAGATTTTTATTCGAAATTATATGAATCCGACATTTCAGATGAGAATTACGAACACGCCAAAAACTTGTGGAAATCATTCGATATGAAAACCATGAGAGATTATCACGATCTCTATCTGGAGACCGACGTTCTGCTCTTTGGCAGACGTGTTCGAAAATTTTCGACACGTCTGTCATCGAAATTATGATCTGGATCCCGCTTGGTATTTCACCGCACCCGGTCTGGTGTAGGATGCTCTGTTGAAGACCACCGAAGTCCAATTGGAATTATTATCCGACGTGAACATGTTGCTCATGTTCAAAAGGGCTGCGAGAGGTGGCGTCTCGATGATCTCCCACAGATATTCTGAAGCTAACAATCCCTACATGAAAGAAGGTTTTGATTCGAAACGGTCGAATAAATACATACAGTATTGGGACGCTAATAATCTGTACGGTTGGGCTATGAGTCATCCTTTAACGATTGGAAATTTCGAATGGGTGACGGAACCGGAAGAGATGCAAAAATGGAGAGACTATCCTTGCATTTTAGAAGTTGATTTGAACTGTCCAGAAGAATTACACGATCTACACAACGATTATCCGCTGGCTCCCGAACGAATGGAACCAAACGAAGGAGATGAGGAAAAACTCATTCCCAATTTATTTAACAAACATAACTATGTCGTCTGCAGTGAGAATTTGAAACAATACGTTGATTACGGGATGAAATTAGTCGATATACATCGCATCATTCGATTCGACGAAGAGCCTTGGATGAAAAAATACATCGATCTCAACACGAATCTCAAAATTCGAGCTGAGAACGATTTTGAAAAAGATTTCTTCAAACTCATGAACAATTGCATGTACGGTAAATCAATGGAAAACATCAGGAAGAGAACCGACGTTCGACTCATCACGTCTGAGAAAAGAGCTAAAAAATTAGTGGCGAAACCCAATTACAAACACCAAACCATATTCGATGAAAATCACATGCAAAAGACGCACCTGAAGTTCGACAAACCATATTATCTCGGACCGATCATCTTAGATATCAGCAAGTGATTGATGCACGAGTTTCAATACAATTACATCAAACAAAAATTTGGTGATAAAGCCAAACTACTGTTCACCGACACGGACAGTTTAGTTTACGAGATAGAGATGAAAGACGTCTATTGAGATATATGGTGGTTCGACACGAACAATTATCCCGTCGATCACCCATCCAACATTCAATCGAACAACAACAAGAAGGTTTGAGACCCAAATTCGTAGGCTTGAGACCCAAACTGTATGCTTATCGTCTAGAAGATGAAGAGATCAAGAAGTGCAAAGGGGTTAAAGCGTGGGTGGTGAAGAAAAACATCTCTTTCCAAGAGTATAAAGATTGTCTGTTAGGAGGTGGTCCGGTGTATAAGACTATAAAATTGATTCGAAGCGAAAATCACGACTTGTATACCAAAATAGTCAACAAGATTTTGCTGACGGCCGACGACGATAAGAGATTCATGTTAGATGATAAAATAAGCACTTTGCCACGCGGACATTGGACTTTGGATCTAATTAGAGACGATATGATTGTGGATGATAAGATTCCAGATATGATTGTGGATGATAGGATTCCAGATATGAGTAAGGATGATAGGATTCCAGAAAATCAAGAGGAATTAGACGGATTCGAGATTATGGAAATCAATAGAGACATCGAGAGAGTTAGTTTAAAAAGAAAAAGAAAAAAAGAAAAAAAAAATAACGTCATTTTAGTGAATTATAATAAAATAAATAAATAAAAATATATACGCATTTATGAATAAGAAAATAGAGATATCCATAGAAGGTGTAATCTTACCTAACGAATCCCTATGAAAATCAAAGATTTTCTAGGCGTGTTTTCCAGAGATGCCCTGCCGAAGAGAAGACCTCGACAATCGGAATGCGGAATTTTAAATCTAGACAATTTATCGGGTGAAGGCACTCACTGGGTGGCGTGGTTCAAGAACGGGAAGAAGAATTATTATTTTGACAGCTATGGAATCTCGCCGCCGAAAGAAATAAAGAACTATTTTAACAAATCGATGGTTCGTTACAACACTGAACGAGTGCAATCACCAGATCAAGTGTTTTGCGGTCACCTCTGTCTCTACGTTCTCAAGAGATGGTCTGAAGGAGATCGGTTTCAAGACATTCTCAATGATTTACATTAGAGAGAGATTTATTTTTTTTATAGTATATAAAGATAAAAAAAAATTATTTTAAAAAATTTTTAATCGAATAAAAACGAAAAAATAAAAATAAAATAATTCATTTTTTAATAAACAGCATTTTGAAATATATTTTTTTAAAAAAAAACAAACAAAATCTCAAAACAACATGCCAGTCGATAAATTTGGTAGAAGTGATGACGAAAAAGTCAACCTAAGAAAGAAGGGGACGATCTTCGAAGTCGACGATGGTTACGACGTTGCCAACTTGGACGAACGTTACGTTCGGAGATACAAACCTCGAGAGGAACATTTGAACATGAACGATAAGAAGCTCTACAATCTTCCCGAGCTGATAGATCTCGCAGATGCTGCGACTAAAAAATACGTCGAAGGGGGAACGCCGATTTCGAATGAATCATGCTAGATAATTACGTGGATAAAACCATGACCGACGATCTCGATCTGAAATTCAAACATTTGGTGAACGTCGCAAATCCCATAGATCCCACGGATGCCGCGACCAAGAAATACGCAGACGACTCTCACACGAGATTCAGTGAACACCTGAGAAATAGATACATTCAGAAAATGATGCACTCGGAATTGAATGCCAATTCTAACAAGATAACGAACGTGGCCACTCCCACGAATCCCAAGGATGTGGCGACCAAACACTACATAGATCTGGAACAGAGAAAGTCTGACAGACGAGAAATGAAATCGGATCTGAATGCGGGATTCAACAAGATATTGAATCTGTCGAAGATCGACGACACGGATGCAGACTCAACCGCGGTCAACAAGGGCTATGTAGATTCTGCTGTGATACAATCACAAGAATACCTAGAATCGCAAGTGGACGATCTCTACCTGAACAAACAATCTGGTGGAACCATGGAGGGTGGTATCGACATGAACGGTAAGAATTTATTCGGACTCAGTCACGATCCCAAATTCGATTCCAGCGCAGTCAGCAGAAAGTACGTGGATGACAACTCGGTCTGGAGAAAGGGTGACATCATGGAAGGTAAACTAGACATGGGTGGACACGCGCTCACGAATCTACCGGATCCCGTGCACATGACGGATGCCTGCACCCTGATTTCGGTGGTGGAGAAAGTCAAATATGCTAGACAATTGATCACTGTGTGGGCCGAAGAGGCCGGCACCTTAGATGAGGGAAAAGCTGAGTGGTCTTTCGGGAATGGACATAGCGGATCGAAACATGGTCAGGTGGGATATCCCATGCCGTTGGGAGGTGAAATTCTTCGAATGAGTCTGGCTTCCTCGGATTTGAAAAACAGAGCGGTCGTCAATCTCATGGAGAATGGTGTAGAGAGCGATAAGAGATACAGCATCGAAAAGACTGAGAATCAACACACGAATGTTAGCACGTTTAGCATGCCTCTCAAAGTGAACGCCGGTGACAGGATTAATTTCGTTACGAAAACCAATAATCCCGAAGCCACCACTTCAGTGGTGAGTCTACTGATCGAACTAGATTCTTTGAACAAACAGTGAACGCAGGGAAAATAATGAATTAAAAAAAATAATGTGTGATTATTAAAAACAAAAAAACAAAAAAAACAACAAAAAAAAAGTAATGAGATTTAGAAAGATGTTCAATCTCTCTAGATCACATTACTTTATTTATCTTTTTTTTGTTTTTTTTGTTTTTTAATAATTACTCATTACTTTTTTATTTTTTTTTGTTTTTTTATTTTTTTTCACACTCGTCTCTCATCGAATGATCGACATCTTATTTCCATCCGATTCGAATTGTAATTCTCTGTCCGACAGGACCAGGGTGAAGGCTTCGGTTTTTCTCGGCACGTTCCTATCAAATTGCATCTTGATCTGAATGTCTAAGACGCTACTCTTGAGTCGTTCACTCTGTTTACTGACGTCGAATACGAACATGCGATACATCGACTTGTATTCACCGGGAGACATGTTAGGGTTGCTCATCAATTCGTCTAGACTGTGATACTTCTTTCTAAAATCAGCGGCGTCACCGTAGAGTCTGCAGAAATCGTTCTTGTCAAACGACGCATTGTAATTGATTGCTGGATATCTCATGGCATTCAGAAACACTTGCATGTTTCTCAAATGGCAGTGATCGAACAGTGACGCATTCTTTTCCTGAGATCCATCCCTATCGGTCTGAAATGCAACCACGATGAAACGTGGTCTCTCAGAAGCGGATTTCACTGTCAATCTCCAATCGAAGTGATTCGTGGAGAGAGGAATGCTAGCCGTGTCACACTGTCTCATTCTAAATCCCACGGGTAATTTACTCTTGGATTCTATGATCTTGTAGAGTAGCGCTTTTTCCACTATCGAAGGCTCCACATGCGGAACGAACCACGATATCTTGTGTAGAGTTATCTTACCCGCATTGGTCACAGTGAGTCTCACTATTGCATCGTCGTTTCCTTTTTGAATCAACGTCAGATTATGTTTGAATCCGTACATGATCTTGTTGTAGTCGTCCGCAAATCCGAAGATGTGTTTCAAAGGTATCCTGAATGAAAACGTTCCTTTAGGTCTGGACGTCTTGACGACGTAGTCGAATATCGCGGCGGCGCTGGCGCTAGCAGGGCTGACGGTGTCTTTCATCCACAACTGATTAAGTCCTCTAGATTTCGAAAAATCATCAGGATACGTCAAGAGTCTGAACATCGTGGTAGCCTGACCGGGATGAAACACAGATTCTATCTCTTGTCCGGATAGCATGTATTTTATATTACTGAATAGATGCATGGTGCCATTATTAGCTAGAGTAACCATGTCGTCGTCGGCGTAGTCGCTTCCATCTTCCTTGGTGAGACATCCCTGCACCACTATGTAACTCTCGCTAGGGTGGACGAATAGATCTTGAGTTTCGATGTTGATTCTTATCTCTCCTACATTGTTCAAACTCGTTCGGGTCACCGGTTCATATTCGTGAACCTCATATTCTTCAATACTTTCATCTTTCACTATGTTTTGTGCTATATCTAGTATATTTGTCATTTTTAAAGGATTTTTGTTTTTTTGTTTATTAATTAGCTTGCTTTTTTTATCTAAAAATAGTTTTAATTATTTTTTTATTATTATTTTTCTCTCTTATATATATATGTGTGTAAACAAGAAAATGTTAAAGAGAGTAAATAAAAGAAATTTGTTTTCTTTATCAAAACTTTGTCTTCTGTAATTGTTGTTCATAAAACTTTCCGATGATCTCTTCTCCATCCAAAGCTTCAATTTCGTAAGTCACCGGATCGGTGTGAAATATTTTGATTATCACGAAGATTTCCGAGGTCCATCGAGGAGTATAACCCTTTTCGAAGTGCTTCTTATAAGCATAGATTCTCACTCGATCACCGACCGCAAATTTCGGCGTTCTAGACTTCTTCCTAATCTTAGATCTTTCAGGATATAGATTCGCGTAGACCCGTTTTTCATTTCGAGGATCGCTAGCTTCCACGGGAGTCATCTTGATCGATCTGTGTCGCGTGTTGTTGTAATCTTTGACCAGACCGTTCAGAGCGTATATGTATTTCTTGGTCGAATTCGCCGTGAAGTATCTGTGCATCTTTTCCTTCATCGTTCGATTCCAACGTTCCACCACGCTGGCTTTCTCTTCATTTTCGATCGAGTAGAGGTCGACCAATCGATGAACGTGATTGTTGTAGAATTCCTTTCCCTTATCCACCCACAATTTACTCGGTTTTCGAGAAGACGAGTCGAACACGCTCTTCAGAGCCTCGGCGACGCAAAGTCCCGATTTATTCTTCAAAGCTCTGATCCAACCGTATTTGGAAAACATGTCGATGACCGTCAGTAGGTATTTGACACCCTCGTTCCACCTCGAAAACGATCTCATGTCGACCAAGTCGGCAGACCAAATATCATCCAAACCCTTCATGAACACCCTTCTCTTTCGAAATTTACGCACGATGGGTTTGTGTAACTCCTCGGCCAATTCGCTCATCAATAATCATTTCTTCTTCTTTTCAGATGCACTTTTTTTTTTGAACGCCCCATCCGAATCGACGTTTCGCACCGATCAGATTGCCGGCCAGCGAACGTTCTATCTTCTCTCTCCTGGTTGGATTCGATATGCCTCTCAATTTCCCCAACATGTTTTTATCGCAGATGTCATTGCGAGTCTTGGTGTCCGGCGTAGCACAGATCATGATCATATGCGGCCGCTTCCACCCTATTTACAGGTTTGCTCCAAGATTTAGGAGTCAGATCGGCGTTGAGTCTCTTGTTCAATTTCATTCCGGGTCCCGTGAAACTGTGACCAGACATATGCATTTCGAAAGGTAGATTATTGATCATTTTATTCACGATGCCTTTACCTTTGCTCGCGTTCTTTTTTTTTTGACAAATCGAGTCTTGATAGAACCACACACGTCGCAAATTCCGCGAAGCATCTGTCTGTCGTTTTTAGTTCGTACTTCTTGAGAATTACTCGTCTTGGTAACTCTCTTACACTTTACGTAATACATTTTTAAGAGTTATTTAAATTAATTTCGTTTTTATTTTATATATAAATTTAATATTTTTTTTTTTAAATTCTGTTCTTATTATATATATATATTTTTTTTTTCAATCGCTGCTCTTGAGTTCTATCATCTTACTGAATTCCTCCCTGGCCTCTTTCCTCCCCTTTTCCATGAGAGAATCCTTCATCTCTTCCTTGATGATCTGACGAGTCTTGATTCTCACGGTTTCTTTCATGGCTTCGTATTTCGTTTTCTCACCCAATATCGCGAAGTATTATCCGTCCGATATCCTACCATCTTTCAACGCCATCGAGATCATTTCGGATATTGTGTCGATCTTGGAGTCGGCCAAGACGCGAATCTTGTTGTGTTTCCTCGCCTTCAGATATAATTTCCCACTCAAAAAGTTTCTGAGCGTGCTAAACAATCCGGCGGCGAGAGCCACTCCTTCTACGGTCAACACGATCGGAATGCCGACCGCGGTCGACAACAATCCAATGTCGGCCGCGTGTAAACCCATGGAAATCGTGATGAGTGTCGTGTCGATCGCGTTGACGAATTTCACGAAACGCAAATACTTCTTCTTGAGAGAATGGCGAGAATCTCTCTCTCGAGTTAGATACGCTTGGATTCTATTGATTTGATCAATGCGATACCTCTCTCCTCTTTCTTTTTCTTCTAGCGACGGTGCCGTCAGCAAAACGCCGTTTGGCTTCTCATCCTCGTCGTCATCTAACGTCGGATACAATTTATTTCTGGTTCTCATTTTTGTATTTTTTTTCTTTCTAATATTAGATAAAAAATTTATGTGTGTATTTATTTTTATTTTCTATTCCCCTTATTTTATATCAACGAGAAAACTTAGACGTATGCTTCATTGAACAATAATTTCATGACGCATCCCTTGTCTTCTAAAGTCAGACTTTTACGTGCCAATTTCAGTTCTTCCCGAAACTGTGGCCTTGCTTCAATCCTTACAGAAGAGTAATCTCTTCCAAAACGCGATCACTTCGTCGATTTGAACGCGTTCGAACGACGGTTCGAAATACTTGACAACCATATCTTCCCTTTCCATCGACAGACACGAATGATTCTCGTGATCGAAGTCTAGGTGATCCCGACATCCGACGCATCGTTCTAACAAGAGGCAACCTAGTTGTTCGTTCACACAGAATGCGTAGGCTCTCATCAGCATTTTTAAAAGAAACCTTACTCTAATAGTCTGGGAAGCGCTCATGATTTACGTATTTTTTTATTATCTTTTCGATTTGATATATTTATTTTTAAATAACTATTTATTTATATTTTTTCTCTCCTATATATATCAATCACTTTTTTTATTTCCTCGGGAAACGTGGCAGTGGGTTTGCCGGTTCGGTATCACCTCTTTTCCGTGTACCGTACATGAGTCGATTTCTGATGTACAATTCACAAATGGATTTGCGTGTACGCCTCCGTAGGGATTCGGTGTTAAAATCGTGTACAGACACGGGATGGTCCAGAATCGGCAAACCACTTTTCGACGCTGGTCCAGAAACGGCAACATGTTTTGCTCGCGATTTTCAACACTGAATCCTATGGGGGAAACCCATTTGCCGATTCTGTACCAGACGATACACCTATTTTTCCTTAAAATTTCATACATTTTTTCACTCTTGAGCGATGTGTATATAGAATCCAGTGGTGAAGAATCGGCAAAGCCGATTCTGTACCACCATAAGAACGACAAATCGTGTACCTGTACACGATTTTAACACAAAATCCTATGGAGGTGTACATCGATGTACGTGTACATGTACGAAATCTTGTACATGTGGTCCCGAATCGGCATTTATAACCTACTCACGTAGCTAGTAAGTTCAAGAATCAAACGAAATGCAGTTTTTGAATTATCCTAATTTTAAGGTTTAATAAATCGTCGTGTTAGAACCAGAACGTCCTATGTCCCATAGGGGACATAGGACGTTCTGGTTCTAACACGACGAAATAGTAATGAAAAGTTTGCTTGAAAATAGGCGATACCTTGCTAATAAGATGTTCCGGGTCGTTTCGCCCCAATTCCCGTTCGCCCCTTGAGTCGTTTCGCCCCAAACCTCTATTGGACCGGATCATTTCGCCCCAGAGACGGAGGTGGGTGGTTTCGCCCCTTAATTTAAATTTTATTAATAATGCAATGTAATTGTTTCTTTTACCGTATCTGCATTGACTGATACGTGAAATCAGACAAACAGAGAGGGTTTTGGTGGTATGTCAACGAGGTATGGAATATGGATTAAATAAAAACAGAACTTGCAGTGATATTATGTTTTATTCCTGTTTTATTTATGCATTTGTTTATATTTTTACAGTTTAGTATTCAGAAGCACAACTTTTGACTTTTGAGTATAATTTGTACATTTATATAACATCTGTAACAATGCATTACAATTATCAATCTGCCTGTGCCGTTTCTCTTCTGTGGGTCTTTAACTCTTTTCCCCGGACACCTCTCAAAATACTGCACCCCCATTGCCCATGTGCGGGCACAGTAGCATTGTGTGCTAAGGTGTACAGTACGTTGATGGTGCACTTGTCTTCAACCATTGCTAACCCTGCTCGTGTGGAGTTAGTATGTTGGGAGCCTGGCATTTGCTCGGTGGTTCTCTCCTGGGACTCCAACTTCCTCCACCCATAAAACTGTCCGACACGAGGTGATCCTAACTGTCAAAAGTGCTGTTCAACCCCAATAAATAAATAAATAAATCCACGTTCCATGTGTTCAATAATACACTGTCAACAGTGAGAATTGCATCCAAACTGTCCTCCAGCAATTTGACCCAAACCGGCTGCTAATTTAACCCAAATCATCCTAAGGCAATTCCATTCAAACAAAACCACCCCCAGAAAAGGATCCTACTAAATACCGAGGTATACAGAGAGATACCGAGGTGAAAATAAAACAAAGTAAGTCAGGGTTGTTTAAAAAGGTTGAGATATAAATGCAGACATTTAATTGATTCCTTCGAAGCAATATACGTGATTTTACTTGATTTATTCGAGTAAATGCAAGATATACTCGCCCAAAAAAGAAAGTGTACATTGCAGAAATTGATCAAACTCCAAAAAAATAATTTCGTAGGTGTAAAGAGTGTTAACCTGTTCATGAATAAGCTATGCTGAACACAAAAACAGCTTTCCCCGTTAAAATTGCATTAACGTTAAATGGCGTGCTGCACGTTTGTGAAAAGGCATGTTTTGCACGTGGAGAGTCTGAAAATTCATGCAGCAGTAAGGCTTTCCTATCGTTCACATTCAAACTTGCGCTGCTGTTAAAACTACTCCACATTAGCATGCCAAGATTGACAATGAATCAACGTCTCCTTGCCCTGGATATGATTAGAGCTGGTAGAACACACAGAGAGGTTGCCCAGCATTTGAACTGCCACTGTAACACTGTAGACAGGCTAGTCCATCGACATGCACAACATGATGACGTTCGAGACCGACCCCGCTCCGGGAGACCCCGAGTTACCACCCCTGCACAAGATCGGTGTATCCGTGTCGTCCATCTCCGGAACCGGCAACAAACGGCAACGACGACAGCCAGGAACATACCTAACCTGAGACGGATACATCCTCAAACAGTAATCAACCGGCTGAGAGAATACGGCTTACGTCCTCGAAGACCTGCAATCCGTCCGATTTTGACGTTACGTCATCGTCGTGCTCGACTGCAGTGGTGTAGACAACATCTCAGGTATCCCTTACACTGGTGGCGACGTGTTTTATTCACAGATGAATGTCGTTTCCATCTTTCATCATCAGATGGTCGCCAGAGAGTGTACAGGCGTCGAAACGAGCGCTACGCAGATCCATGTGTCGTGGAGCGAAACCGTTATGGGGGAGGGTCTCTCATGGTGTGGGGTGGCATTACTGCCCGTAACAGAACTGAGCTGGTCATTATTGATGGCAATCTCAATGCAGCCAGATTTCGTGATGAAGTGCTTACACCTGTTGTTGTCCCATTTCTGCAACGTCACGGCCCCGGCGTCATTCTACAGCAGGACAACACCCAACCCCACGCAGCTCGTGTTGTTCAACAGTATCTGCAGCAACAACAAGTGGATGTTCTTCCCTGGCCCGCAAATTCGCCCGATATCTCACCCATTGAGCACGTATGGGACGAAATGAAACGTCAGCTACGCCGGCTTCCCCATGCACCGTCAACGCTTGTGGAACTCCAAAGACAGCTTATCAGAGTATGGAACAACATCCCACAACACTTCCATGCTAACTTGTACGCTTCCATGAGGCGTAGATGCACAGCAGTAGTCGATGCAGACGGAGGTCATACCAGATATTGAGTGTGTGACTTTTGTGTTGGACCCTTAGTGTCTTTGACTCTCCATGGCACCAAGAGTATTCGTCGTAGCGTAATGAAATTTCTCGTGTTGATCACAAATTGATTCATCTGTGATTGAATAAAATTTCCATGAATGGAAATGATATATATCTTTTTTTAGTGTTATTTTTTAGCATGCACACTTTCTTTTTTGGGAGAGTATATATTCATGTAGACCGAGTTGTTACCGAAAACTACCCTTGGTATATAGTAGGTAGCTTGGTTATTAATGGGCTATGTCTGTGCGTGGATGAAGCACTTAAGTGGTAACTGGGTATCATAAAACAGATCACTGTAATATTTGATAAAAATAAACCTCCCATCAGATTTTATCTGGGCCAAACTTTTCAGTTCGGGCAGCTATAATTTTTTTTTTAATTTTCATTTATTTATTTATTTATTTATTTATTTATTTTTTGTTTATTGTTTTGCCATTGTTGGCTTTATGTTATTAGGATTTTGTGGCTTAGTGTGATAAGTATCGCTCGGCCGTACACTCAAAGCTACAACTTGTAATTGGTATATGTGCAGTACATGGGGAGAGGATTGCAACAAAATCACATGTGGAGTGGAGTTATCACCCAAAGAATCACTTTCAAATTCTGTAAATATGGACAAAAACCCAAGCAATGTTTCAGCCAGTGGAGTCAATGGACCTCCAGGTTTAACCCAGAGGTAAATTGGCTGTCCAGAGCTTAACTTGTGCTTGTTATGCTTTGCAACAAATTTGGAATTATTGTTTGTGTGAAATCTCCACTCTGTGGGTGATTTAGTGATAATACACTCTGCACCAACTGTATATATACAGTATACTTTTTAGCCCTTTCGCCTGTGATAACGGCACTAATTTATGGTGATTTGTTGACACTTTTTTTGTTTTCAAGGTTTTCACCTTCTTTATGTGACCAGTTTTTTTTTTTTTGCCGCCGTTTTATAGAATTGTGGAAAAATTAAGTCAGTATCCTTTTAATCGTCGGTCCCATTGGTCAGCCATCAGTGCTGACCATGTCTCTTGACAAACGGCAATTTTTTTTATCGTTGGCGACTGAAAAATTACCACTTCCAAAAAATACTGTTTCCCATGTCATGATATTGGTCCATAACAATTTTTCTGTCATAACAAAGAAGACAATTGCCGACAGCCACAAAGAAAACTAATCAAGAAGTCACTATGTGATTAACAATTCACACTGTTGCTTACTGAGGTGGAGTCGCTTTAAATACCATTATCAAGCTACCTACTAAATACCAAAGGGAAGATTTTTCACTCTATTACTTCAGCACCCATAATTCTCAAATATGCCATTAAACCCATCCACACACTGCTTAAATCTATTTACAAAATCAGAATACACCCCAGGGTGCAGTGGCTCAGTGGGCAAAGTGCAGGCTGCAAGCCGAGAGGTCCTTGGTTCGAATCCCACCTGCGGCAACAGCTTTGTGTCCTTGGGCAAGACACTTCACCCCCATTGCCCATGTGGGGGCACGGTATGCTGTGTACTAATGCATACTGTATGTTGTTGGTGTACCTGTATCGAACAAGGCTAACCCTGCTTGTGTAGTATGTTGGGGAGCTGATAGTTGCTTTCCATTGCTCATTGGTTGCCCGCCAGAAAAGGAGTGATTTCTTTTTCAAAAATAGCAAAACAAGAAACAATAATTTTTAACATGTAGTAACAAAATAATTTTCACGAAGCGCACAATTTTATGTTAGTTAACAGATAAAAGAACGCAGGGTGATATTTGCAAATCTTATTTTATTACTGGTACCAGGTACTGGTAATGCAAATTGTCGTTTGTCATCAATAGGTGATCACGTTTCTGACAAAGCACTTAAAACTATCCCAATGTTAGCTACTGGACATAAGCACACAATTTGATGTTAGTTTACCATGATACAGGTGCTTAGCCAGGATATCAAAGTTAGGGGCAAGAGTAATATCTAGTGGGGGTGGGGTCGGGGCATAAAGAATATGACGCACAGCATCACCTGAGCCATATAGCAGTGAGATGGGGATGAGGACAAGAGGGAGTGTGCCCCTCTTGTCAGTGGAGGGGTCAGGTGCCCCCCCCCCCCTAAAAAAATTTGAAATTCAAGACAGAAAAAAACAATTTCCTTGACTTTCTGTCCATTTGTGTCCATAATATATAAGTTGCGAACAAGCATAAAAATCTAGATATTAAAATGTCTTGTCGGATGTTCATTATATGGGTTAACAGAGGAGGGAATGGCATTAATGAAATTGGGGAGGGCATGTGCCCCCCTCCCCCTCCAGCCCCCATGCCTACAGTACAGCCGCCGTGGACTGGTCACTTTCCACGGGTGGGCAATATTTCCGCGGATGCAATGATATTAGATTTCAAACCCCGTTTACAGCAATAATCATCAAAAATTTAATTAATGAAGCACAGGGTACAATCCGGTGCTTCATAAATTAAAATTTTAATGATGATGATTGTCTCTTACCTGGAAAAAGCATGCGTGGACATCACTGCCCATGCATGGATTATGACCAGTCTACGGCAACTGTACTGTATGTCTGCGCCACTGCTGTGAGCAGGGACTAATCTAAATGGGTGGGTGTGTTCACAAATATTAATATTTTTAACACCTGATAATTATTTATTTATTGGTGTTTAAGGTCACATGTTTATGCACAATGGCTAATCATGACCGTGACAGTTTTACGGGTGGAGGAAGCCGGAGTACCCGGAGAGAACCACCGAGCAACGACGAGCAGCTGCCAGCTCCCCAACATCGTAACTCCGCACTGCAGCGTCAGACTGGTTGAAGACATGCGCACCATCGACGTGCAGTACGCCTTAGTACACGGCGTCATCGTGCCCCCACGCGGGCAATGGAGATGAAGTAACTTGCTCACGGACACAACGCGGTTGCCGCAGGTGGGATTCGAACCGAGGACCTCTCGGCTTGCAGCCTGCACCTCTACCTACTGAGCCACCGCGCTCTCTAACACCTGATAACAAAGTAATATAAGTTTATGAACAACCACACACAACTGACTTTTAATTACAATACTCCTAATTCCTAATAAACATACATGAATGTTTATTAATTTTGTGGAATTTTTACACTGTGTATGAAGCTTATTTGATCCTGTATGTTTGTTAAAATTGGCTTCCACTTGGGAGGACTTCTTGAAATCAGTCTACACTGTATTGTGTGGTATTCCTTTGTGTTAGACAATGTATTCATTGTAATAATCTTCATGCATAAGGCCCCACAAAGTAGATCTGTTTCTCAGGCCATTTTTTTGTAAAATTGCATGTAGGTGGGTGGTTTTTTATTTAATTTTTTATTTTTGTTATTATTTCTTTGTCATTAAAAGTTTATGTTCTTGGTTTGTTTGAGGCCTCATAATCTACAGAATAGCATGGTGGTGTATTCCATCCCTTGAGTGCAAGAAGGCTTTGCAATACTATAGCATAAGCCTTGTTGCACTCCAGAGACAAATTAATCAATTTCAATAACACGGGTAAAATATCGGACATGAACCATTTAATTTTTCTGTTTTAGCTCACCTCAACAAAGTCAAGATGGGCTTATCTAATCACTCTCCGTCCATTGTCCATCCGTCTGTCGTCCATCAACACCATGTTTTGGTCTTCTCGTCCAAAACCACTGGGCCAATTCAAGTGAAAGTTTGTGTGAGCGATGGTCCCAAAGGGGTATTGCATTTTTGTTTAACTCAACATGCCCAGCCCCATAGGGAGGGGTGGGGGAAAATGCTCCCAAAACATTTTTAAAATTTTCTCATGAACCAGTGGGTTCAGTGACTTGATATTTTTTATGGAGCTTCCTTTTGAGGTGTAGAATCAAGTTTGTTCGTGAAGCAATATTTGGCTTTGCAATGGGAGGGGTTAGATTTTTGGCACCACCCAAAATTTCTATTTTCTGAACCGATGGTCCGATTTGAACGAAATTCAGTATGTGGTATTATTGGGTCATAAGTACTTGACTCATGCAAAAAAACCCTGCATCCCCCATGGCAACCCAGGAGATAAAAATAGAAATATTTTCAAACACCCATGTTTCCCAAACCACTTGAAACAGAGAACTGTTACCTGGTATGAAGCATCCTTAGGATCAGTAGAATTGAATAGTGAAAAAAATTGCCTTCTGTTTTGTAACTGAGTTCTGCAGAGGGCATCAAAATAATGCTGACTCAGCATACTTGCAAACATTTCAGTCTTTTCTCCAGAACCAATGGTCAGAATCTGTTGATATTTGGTATACAGCATCCATAGAGGGGTCAGAAACAGCTTGTTAAAATGAAGCCCATTGGTTCATATTTGGACTCAATGCAGGAGCCCAACTGTTTTAACTTACGGCAATTTGGGGAATTTTCTTTAAAAATCTCCTTCAGAAATCACCAGCCAGAATCTTTTAATGTTTGGTATACATCATTCTTATGAGGGTCAGATTCAAGATTGTTCAACCAAGTCCCTAGGTTAATATTTGGGCTTCCTTTGGTAGCCCAAATTTTAACTTAGAGCAGTATGAGGAAGTTTCTTTAAAAATCTTCGCCTTCAGATCCACCAGTCAGAATGCTTTCATATTTGGTATACAACATCTCTAGGGGGGTGAGATTCAAGTGTGTTCAAATCGGGTCTGCAGGTTAAAATGTGGGCTCGCTATGGTATGGTATGGTCCACCAGTCAGAATGCTTTCATATTTGGTATACAACATCTCTAAGGAGGTCAGATTCAACTTTGTTCAAATCGAGTGTCTGGGTTAATATTTGGGCTCGACATGGGAGCCGGAATTGGCCATGTAGCTGAAGAATTAGAATTTTTTTATTCAGTACCCTCTAGAGGTGTGTAACTAAGAGTAATCGACATAGGTGGTATCAAGGGGCTTCAGAGGGGAGCTCCACATTTTACATTATGATCAGCTGAAGAAAAGGCATGACGCTTGAACTGTTTTTGTCACTCCTGAGGGGCTCAAGGATTGACAGTGTATCCTATGGAGATGGATTGCTTAATGTAGATTCATTCTTGGACTGTTTATATCGTGTTCTGTTGAAGGTGAGCGCGTCAGGCCCCGTGGGGCTTCTTGTTTTATTTATTGGGTTTTAACAACACTTTCGACAGCAAACAGCTACAATTTTCTTCTCTCCTTGAACCAAGTCTCTGGCCCAACTGCAGCAGTCATGGTCCACTGAGTTTTTAGCTCACCTAACTTTCAGTCAGGGTGAGCTATAGAGATCACTCGCCGTCCGTCCTCCGTGAACATGATGTTTGCGTCCTCTCCTCCAAAACTGCTGAACCGATTTAAGTGAAATTTGAAATGCTTGTTTGTTATGACATCACATTTTGATTTTGTTCAAATCAAGTTACCCTGCCCCTCACGCCCAAAAATTATGCCAAAATCTTAAAAATCTTCTTCTCATGAATCAGGAGTAGCAGAGACTTGATATTTGGAGTGCAGCTTCCTTTTGAGGTGTAGACTCAGATTTGTTCAAGAGAAGTTTGTGGGGCTACATTTGCCTTCGTTATGGGAGGGGCAAGAATTTTTGCCCCGCCCAAAATTTCTATTTTTAAAATCAAGAGGCTGACTTGAACAAAATTTAATACGACAGCTTATTGGGTCATAGGTACTTAATTTATGCCCAAAAATATATTCCCGTCGTCCCCGTCGCCCCATGGGAACCGCAGGAGCTAAAATTAGAACAGAATTTAAAACGCCCATATCTCCAAAACTACACAACACTGAGAATTCTTATTTTGGTGCGAAGCTTCCTTGGGACTAACAGAAGGGAATGGTCCAAAACAATGGCTGTCGGGTCTATTATGGGGTACTTTTTCTGGACTTTGAAAAATGCTGAGTTAGCATTTTTTAACACTGTGGGTAATGGGGAAAGCATTTAAGACTCTTCTTCACCCAATCCACTGCTCCAAAAGCTTTCAAATTTCACATATACCATCTTTGGAAGACTTTTTCAGACGTTTATTGAAATCAAATCCCTGGGTCCATATTTGGGCTCTCTATGGGAGTCCAAATGTTGAAACTAGTGCAGAATGAGGAATATTCTTTAAAAATCTTCTTCTTCAGACCCACCAATCAGAATCTTTTGATATTTAGTATGCAGCATCCTTAGGCGGGTGAGATTTAAGTTTGTTCAAGCCAAGTCCATATTTGGGCTCACCAGGGTTTCGCAAATTGCGAGAACAGTCATTTCGTTCCTGTGACGTTCTCGCAAATGCTTGTTAAGAAGATCCATTTACCGTTCCCCGCAAAAAATATAAGCATTTTTTCATCAGATAAAATTTAATAAAATTAGATTAATTTTACAGCTGAAACGATTAAAGGGTTTTCTTGATTGATTAATCACATGGATTAACCTTGGTTAACCGATTAATCACTTGCCATAATAGGTAGCTGAATAATTGCCGTACCGTTGATGATTTATATAATTAAAACTTTACTCAATATAATGACCAAAACCGGCCAGCGCCATACACAAAATTGCCCATTCAAATTTTATTATATTTTCAATTTTTGTCTCAAAACATAGCTTATGACCCTCATTGGAATGAGCTCATTGAGCTTGTTCCAATAAGGGGTCACAAGCTATATTTTTGAAACAAACATTGAAAATCTTTAGTAATTCAAGAATTTATTGTGCAAGTATCGTCTGCTACCCGCATTTGGTGAAGGGTTGAGAATGACCGTTTCCAGCTACTGATACAGTATAATGATCATGCAAGTGAACAAGTATGTAAGCGTTACTCTGTCTCATAGAACTGATGTGAGCCAGTGTGACAATGTTTGTCTGTTTTGGGGTAAGTTTGTTCCTCAGTTAACCCATATAATACCGTACTTCAAAAATAACGGTTAACCGATCAATTACTTTTTTATCGATCAAGACGTTGATCATTGGTTAGTCAATTAATCGGTTAATCATAACAGCTCTAATTAATTTCTATAAACATGATTACTGCAATAGCCTTTGATGTGGTGGTTGAATAATCTAACAATCTAACAATCTATGTATTTGAAGATAAATAAGCATAATTCATGTGATTAAAACACATGTTGGAAATGGGTACCGCAAAAAATAAATGGGTTCCGCAAAAACTATATTTGCGAAACCCTGGCTCACTGTGGGAGCCCGAATTATAACTTAGTTCTAAATGAGGAATTTTCTTTAAAAATCTTCTTCAGATCCAACAGTCGGAATGTTTTGATATTTGGTATGCAGCATCCTTAGGGGGTAAGATTCAAGTTTGTTTATGCTAAGTGCCTGGGTTTCATATTTGGGTTCACTGTGGGAGCCTGAATTATAGCTTAGTTCAAAATGAGGAATTTTCTTTAAAAAATCTTCTTCAGATCCAGCAGTTGGAATGTTTTAATATTTGGTACCATATGCGGCATCCTTAGGGGGGGGGGGGGGGGATTCAAGTTTGTTCAAGCCAAGTCCCTGAGTTTTTATTTGGGCTCCCTGTGAGAGCCAGAATTATAACTTAGTTCAATGTGAGGAATATTCTTGAAAAATCTTTTTTTTTGAGATCCACCGGTCAGAATCTTTGGATATTTTGTATAAGCTTTTCTTTCACCCTCCATCCCCCCTCCCCCCCCCCCCCACCCGCACACACACACACATACACAAGTCAGGGCTGGGGCGAGTATTGAGTACTTTGTCAAAAAAGTGGTACTCGAGTATTACGAGTGCTGAGAACTTAGGACCCAGCCCGTCACAAATATATTAAACATCAAAGAATATTATATACTTGAAACAAATACAGTACAGCTGATATGTCCTGCTCACTTTCCACGGATGGGCAATATTTCCACGGATACAATAATATTTGATGCCAAACACTTTAACTATAGAAATAATCATCAAAAATTCAAATAATGAAGCACCAGGTACAACCTGGTGCTTTATTAATTAAAATTTTGCTGATGATGATTTTTATTGCCTAGTAAACGCATGAGTGGACATCACTGCCCACGCGAGTATTACAACCCGTCTATGGCGAATGTACTGTAACTGATTTTGAACATATTTTCTACAATTTCACTTCTTTTGACAGAATGTGTGCCTGTGGGGATTAAAACCAAAGTAGTGAAAGTGCACTTGTGGATATTTGCAGAACAAGCACAGTACTGCACAATCAATATTTGATGATTTTAGGAATTTTAACAATATCATGAGACACCACAGTAGCAGGTACTGGTCATTCTGTTGGAAAAAAATCACTGTTTTATGACTCGAGGTGCCATAACTGAGAAAACGGAGGCTTTTTCTTACAATGATTGTAAAATATTCATCAAACACAATGTGAAATGTCTTCAGAAGCCAGAATGTGATTAAATAGCAATGGGAAATCCGAAATTCAATATGTGTCAACATCAATTTATTTATAAATTAATGTAGTTTTTTTATGGGAAAAGGCATACTGAGGGGTGTGGGGGGCACATCCAGGGCTATATTATACCCCATCACTAGGTAAAAGAATATTTGACATCATTTGTTGAGATAAAATGGCACTTTCTATTGATATTGGTGAATTATTTTGTGTCAGCCAGGGCTTATATTTCGACGAGAATCTGAGAATTGATTCACCTAATTATCCGTGCAACAAAACCAGGATTCTCGTAGCACCACTGCTAGGATTCACGTGAAACGAACTGAGTCAGTTTAACCCTTTACCTAACACAAAGGCAACAAATTAACCAATACAACACTAACATGACCTGAAATATTGTGACACTGGCAATAACATTTGTACAAATATGGCTGTCATTGAAACCGGCTCTCATCAGCCGGTTCCAGTAACATCCATAATTATTAAGCTTGATGAATATTGTTTATTTTTAGCTCACCTGACTGTAGTAGGTGGCGCTTAAGTGATAACTTTCTGTCTGTCGACCATCCCTCCATCTGTCCGGCGTGAATTTTACATTATCAACCTCTCCTCATAAACAACTGGGCTGAATTGAACCAAATTTTGTATTCATGTTCCTTATCATATGTGAATTCCAGTTTGTTCAAATAAAGTTGCCAAGCCCGCAGGGGTCCTCAAAAGGGGCATTTCTCTGATAGCACCCATAAATTGTTTTCCAAAATTAAAAAAAAATCTTCTCCAGAACCATATATAAGAATCTTTTGATACTTGGTATACAGCATCTCTAGAGGAGAGAAGGGGGAGGGGGGGGGGGGCAGATTCAAGTTTGTTCAAATCGAGTCCCTGAGTTAATATTGGGGCTCCCTATAGGCACCGAAATATCCACAGTGCAATATGAGGAAATTTCTTTGAAAACCTCCTTCAGATCCACCAGTCAGAATGGTTTCATATTTGGAATACATCTCTAGTGGGGGGGGGGGGGGGGGGGGGGTTAGATTGAAGTTTGTTTGAATCGGGTCTCTGGGTTAATATTTGGTCTATTTATTGAAGCCGAAAGTTTAACTTAGTGCAGTATGAGGAAATTTCTTTAAAAATCTATTGCTTCAGATCCACCAGTCAGAATCCTTTCATGTTTGACATACTGCATCTCCTAAGGGGGTCAGATTCATGTTTGTTCAAGCCAAGTCTATGGGTTAACATTTGGGCTCGTTATGGGAGCTCAAATTAACTTAGTGGAACATGACAACATTTCTTTATATATCTTTTTCTTTAGACTCACCAGTTAGAATCCTTTAATATTTACTGTACAACATCTCTGAGGAGGTCAGATCTAAATTTGTTCCAATTTGGTTCCTGCCAGTCAGAATCCTTTCATATTTCGTATTTCGGGGGGCGGGGGCAGATTTGAGTTTGTTCATTTCGAGTCCATGGCTTAATATTTGGGCAGGGGTGGGTTAGGTTCAAGGTTGTTCATTAATGTTCAAATCTATTACTTAAGAGTTTTTCCATAAAATTTGCCTTTTAAGCTGCAGTGACACAACAACCCTTGGAAGTTTGGCAGTACTTGTCTACAGCTGACAGAATTGGAAGCAATCATGAAGACCTATGCTAATAATCATCTGACATGGACACTGGAGTTATGAATAATTTCATAACGTCATTCCTATGTAGTGTTCATGAACCATGACTAACTGAATGTGACCCAAAATACTTCTCTGAACCACTTTGTCAGGTGAGCGATTAAGGCCCCTGGGGGGGGGGGGGGGTAAATCAGTAGTTGGTGTTTTAAAAATTAAAAAGCTGTATTGGGAAAGGGGGTTAACATGTATTATCAGCATGCAACAGGGGTTCAACCATACTGGCTTCATGGGATCCTGGCCCACAACAGGTCGGAATTCTCGCAACGATTATCGCAAGAAACCAAATGGATTCTCCCAAATTTAGAGGAATTATAAGCCCTGCACAACCCCAATTTTGAAACAAAATTTACATATTGTTTCATGAGGGTGGGGCACTATTCATCTTGTTGTATGGTTAATTAAAACAGATTTTGTCAAAAGGTTTTGTGTGCTGATGCAGATTTTAGTTTTATTTTGGGGTTAGGGTAGTTCTCAAAGAAAGCTGTGAATTCTTATCCCTCCCAGCTTACTCATTAGGTAACAGAGCAGGAGTTCTGTCGGAGGCAATACCAGTTTTTAAGCCCATTTGACACAGATTGGACACAGATTGGACACTTCTCTTCAAACGAACAAATTCCCCATGCTTTTGACTAGGCAGAAGCCAAAAGTTGAATTCTATTGCAGAGATGAGTCTTTCATCACATGAAAGAGGTAAATGTATCTTTGGTAGGGTTGGGTTTGCTCATAGGTATAGCTGTTGTAAATATTTTAATTAGATTTTCCTGCCTCGAAAAGTTGCGCTCGGAAATTATGTAATCCCCAAAACTAAGCAGTCTTGGGAAAATATATTGTTTCAATAAACATTTGAAGAAATCTTCTGACATCTTGCATTACTGTTGAATGTTCCAGATGAATAGAAGTGGGTGATTTGAGGACTTTTTGGACCTAAAAATTTATTTGACTATTGGTGTGCTTTGGTTGGGAATCGCCTGAGAAATATGTACATGTGACCAGCACTTCCCTTTCTGTTAGTTTTTTTCTCCTATTTGTTGCATGACCCCCTGTTTAAGAATCAGAAAAAAGGTTGTCTGAGGGGCTATACTTGACAAAAGATATTTGAATGCCAAATTTAAATGATGCGACCATATTTTTTTCGCCTGAACGTTATAATGGTCGCCCGTGGGAAAATATTTAGTACTGTGATACGTATTCATGTTTGGCTGAAATTAAACAATTGCAGGAATTCGATTGCATAAAGTAATGGATGCGGAATGAAATATTTCAATATGTTAGATACTTTGGGGTTTCTTCTTACGCCTTGCGTATTGTCATATTATTGTTAAATACGGCAATTGGTTTAACTTAATTTAAAGTCAAAACACAGCCTGCAAGATCAACATAGCCCTTACGTATCAAAGTCGTTGCTTATAACGTGCATTTCAGTTTGATTACTACAAAATCACTGTGTGTGTGGGTGGGGGGGGGGAGGGGGACTACAATTATTTATAAGTTTAGTAGATTAGCAAAAGGGCTAGCCGCCTTTCTATGTTTGTGGGTGGCTCCTAAGATTTTATCCAGAAATTTTAAGAATTAGTCGCCACAATCAGTGACGTGGACCCCCCCCCCCCCCCCCAAAAAAATTTTTTTTTTTAAAAATAAGAAATTACCACACTCTCGTGATTTTTATTCCCCCCCCCCCCCTCCATTGTTCTTTTAACAAGTAGTAGTTTGATTTTGTCACTGGTCGCTAATACCATTGTTGTGACTGTCTTATTAAAAGATTATTGCCACAGGTTTTAATTTAGGAACAAACTATTGTTACCATCTTCACATGTGGAAGTTCAATAGACTTTGTGAGGTGTGACTTCTGTATCCACAGTCGATTTTTGGGGGGGAGTTTGACAAATTTGTTACATTCTTGGTTTGCAGAACTCTATTGTAAGGTAAATAATTTTTCTTCAATACGTTGAATGAGATGATGTGCGGCATAGGTTAATTACGACGCTTACCCTCAGAGTGGAGTTTCCTCTCGCACAATTTTATTTTAGTTCAGAAGTCTCTTTACTAACTTTTTATTTAAATATATTTTTCCCAGTTTCAAAATGAACTTGATTTATTATATGGATGGAATTTACACTTGATGGGTGTTTTCAAATTTGTCCAATATGGCATTGTACTCTGTAGAGTTTGCACCAGGCTACTGGACAGCCACCGTCAAAAAGTAGGTTGTCCACGCATATAATATGACGTTTGATTCGATTTAACAGAATGGGCCGGTCTGAATAGGAACGAAATGTACTCGCACTAAACAGCAAAATGTCCGGATTCTCGAGCACGTGTTCGATATGACTGTGTTAAACTCTTTACACTCGGGAAAAACAAGGCTACTCAATGTTATTGCTGAATAAAAAGTTGTAATGTTTTTCTTTCCTTATTTTCTGTCCAACAGATATTCGCCTTTCTTTAACTAACTATTTAGCTCAAAGTGAATGCGATTGCCATCCAGGTGTGTAGCCAGCACTTTTTTAGGGGGTCGCCCACAAAGCAACTCAAGGATGAGAATATCTGGCAACTAAAAAGACTGAAAACTTGGCCAGGGGCTAAACCTTGGCCAGGGGCCAAGCCATGGCCAGAGGTCAAATTGGAGGAGATTATGGGTGGGGGAGATCCCCTCCCATAATCTCCTCAACTTGACCTTTGGCCATCGATGGTAGTCCGGTAGTTGGGGGGGGGGGGGGAATCCGTATTTGATATCAACAGTGATCAAAGATTTCATGTTGAGGTAAAGTGAATCAAATTCAACATAGGCATGTATTACATTGCTGTGGAGAATATCGGCCGCGGACCTGTGATTCGGGGGGGGGGGGTCGTACGGCCCCATGACCCTCCCTGGCTACACCCTTGCCGTCTTGTTTGAGGCCGAGACTGAAATGCGAAATGTGCAATTCATCAAGTCTATGGGAAAATATTTACAAACTGTATTCATTTTTAACATTACTGTTACAGGCCCACCTCTTTTTTCAATGGAGTAAATACGTTGACGTCTGCGTTCGGAATTTTTATACTCGTAAGTTTCAGAATTAAATTTACTCGCCAAAAACTCGTAAGTTTAGTTCTGAAGCCTACTATTTGCCACTCCCCTCTGCTGAGGAGACCTCCATTCCCTCTGTCCCACACGCGTCATCCCAACCCCACTGTTCCTTCTAATCTCACAGTACTCGTTTTATAATATTTCTCACTGGCACGTTCTTAATCTCCCCAACTATAATATTAATGCTCAACAGGTAAAGGTAGAGTAACGTATCGGACTGTCATTGACTATAACAGCCAAGCAATCCTATAATGGCCCAATGCGTCTAAATATGAATAATGACGTCACATCTCTCAGCCGATCGATAATATTTTCCCCTAGATTTCTATTTTGGTCGAAATTTAATTTCGGATTTAATTTGTAAACACATTTGTATCGCATTTTCCATTGTGTCTTGGATAGATAATGTTTCAAACTTAGGAAGCGTCAGACGGAAAGTAAGTTATGACAACTTTGATGAATAAAATCTAGCCCAAAATTCGTATCTCGAAGATATATTTCATCATCCAACTTTCCAAATTTCGCCGTGGATTGATCAGACGCTAGCCATCCAGTTTGTTTGTCCACAAATCAGACCATAGGTTCTGAAGGTTTTTTTTTAAATTTGAACACTCGACTTATTCTACAAGTTCTGCTTGTCTAGTTATACTGTTGAAGTTAATTTTTATTTTCCTTGATCTTGTATACACCTGTTATGTTTCTAAACTTAAGTCTATATTTGATAATGTACATAGTTGTTTTAATTACCGTAATAAAAGAAGATAAATTAATGTAAATTACTGGTTTGTGTTATGTTATAACACCCTCAACAATCCCAGTTTTCTCTCTGGTGTAGATAATTAACATTTCCTCACTCATCTTAACACGGACAGCCAGCTTGTTAATTACCATGGAGACGGATATAGTTCCATTGCAGTCAATGATTGACAGAATCTATTTATAGGCTGACTTATCTTAATTACCCTTGATAAACAGGACTCAGATTTTTAATGCACTGCACACGAAATGATGTGAGTATTCGTGGGATGTCACACATATTTGTGCCGGCGCCTCATTGGTTGGTAATAATCAATGGACAGGATTACGGTCATGTCAGTCTGTCGAAAATAGAATAGCACTCCGCAGATTAAAATGTATTATTTCACTTTTTCGACACGTCTGCCTGTCAAATTAATAATTTTCTTATGGTTATGCATTTTCGAACAAAATAGTTCTCTTTTGCTTGATTCAAATATTGCCTGTTTGACCTTTAATTCACGAGGTGTGATTTTTTGTCAGACCGTACTGACAGCGTGGTTAATTGGTTACACTTGGTATTTTCCTTTCCCTGTGCTATAGATAGTAACGCAAACCGGGTTCGTCACCCCATGACATTCGCACCTTGGACTCCGAGGTGCTAACAACTGATCAATGGAGCTCCCACTGGTAATCCAAGAGACACTTGTCAGAGTGAAGGCTACCCTTGCAACCACCTGGAGTATCCAGGTGCTCAAGGGTAAAATTCACCTGACAGTAGATTTTGACAAAGAACCTGAACCGCGTCCTTGGAGAGGTGTAGCACCTTTCGTGAGGGGATGTCCCCTCACACTGGTCACCCTCCTGGTGCCACGGAGAAGCTGGATGAAGGCGGCCGGAGTAGTACAGCCACCACCAAGAAGAAGAAGAGGACGAGAAAGAAGGGACCCTCCGCCAGACGACGAGATGTCCGCCGAATGACGGAGTTCCTGGAGAAAAAGAAGAAGGAAAAGGAAGAGAAGAAGGCAAGTGAGGGCGTCAAAGGGATAACTCCTGTCACCCCTGAACAACTCTTGTCCAGCCCGGTACCCCCCCTCCCAGGGGGAGGGTCCGGAGGACTGTGGGTCGTCAGGTGACAGTTCATTCCCCAGCTCATCAGACTCTTCATCTGAAGAGGAGATGGGGGAGGATGCTCTGTCAATGGTGCAGGAAGCTGTCCCAGATGACGCACCTTCCACCCCTCCAGCTCTTGCTTCTCCAGCTTCTTTGGACCAGGAGTCCGACCAGGAGGAGAGCTTCCCGGAGTCCGTGGAGGCATTCCTAGGGGAGGCGATTCCAGACGAGACTGTCCGAAGCACGATCCAGGACGACTACAGCTACTACTTGGAAAGAAAGTTCTCAGCAAACTCTATCAGGATAATCCTCACAAGCTGTCTTATAGGGTCCAAACAACAACCTCAAGAAACAGCAGCAAGAATCAGGCCGTACATAGCCAAAGAAGAACCAACTCTTCCGCCTGATCCGTCAACTCCACCAACTACTATCTCTCCAACACATCCTCCTCCTCCAAAGAAAAACCGCAGGAAACACAGACGCCGCTGATTACATTAACTCTTCCTACTTCTCCACGGCCAGACAAGCCAAAGCCAAAGCCAAATCTCATACAACTAAAGAGGGTCGAAAGGGGCTTGCTCCCCATACCGTCCCTGCGCGCCTTCGGCGCGTGAAACCATTTCGTTCGTTCGTTCGTTCGTTCGTTCGTCACCCCCAGTTTAGCACAAGAAATCAGGGGTGATTGTAAACCGGGTCTTTAATGGACTGTACACGTAATGAAGTGATAAGGTAAATTTCGAAGAGGCTTGATCTACCCTATTTGGTGCCCTCAGATCGGGGGGGGGGGGGGGTACTCGATGCGATTTTCCGTAGCTTGAAAACTCACACCCTGCTGAAAAGGCTTGAAAGTCCTGTAAAAATTACTGATTTCGAATCACTGAAAACTGAACACAACGGACCGTTGCAGAATTGTAGCGCCGCGGTATTAAATTGCAAAAAGCCTCGTTGTAGGTTGCATACTTTTATGCCTGATCAGAAAGAGGAATTTTCCTCCGAACAAACAAAAAATCGTTATCAGATTCCAAATTCCTTCCATTGTGATTTACCGAATATTATTTACCTGATCACTTTTAAACGTTGCCGGAAGCAGTATGTGGGTCAAAGCCAACATCCTTTCCGAATGCGTGCTACGCGACACAAACAGGATATAAAACACTAATGCCCCTGTAGCGCAACATTTTAACCTTCCAGGCCATTCTTTGAACGATTTTGAAATCCATCCAATTGAACAACCGCCAATTAAAGACACATTAGAAGAAACGGATGAATTTTTTAAGAAAAAAACGTGAAGCTTTTTGGATCAATACGCTTCAAAGCCTCTGGCCATTTGGTATGAACGTATCAGAGGGAGAATACGATTGGAGGTCTATCATTCCTTTCACTTTAACATATAACAGAATGAATATCGAAATAGCAAAAATAGTAAAAGATGAATTCAATTTAACCAACTCAAATTAAATGAATCTTTGAATCTTCGACCTGTCATCGCTTATAAGAAAAAACAAAAGCTTGCGTAACATCCTTGTATAAGGACGCAATTAGGGCCCATCAATGAATAACATTAATTATTGCCAGTCAGTTTAACCAGTTCCTAAGCTCATCACTTAGTTTAAATTAAATTTGTGTATTTTTTATCATGTTTGAAACCCATCAAGGTTCCGTAATTGAAAACAATATTTCGGCGGCATATTACAAGGAAAACACGTTTCAGTAGAAAATGTTTGTGTCAGTGCGAATTTTTAACCCCAAAAACACACAGCCATGTTTGTTTTCACGACATTGCGAGGTATCATACTTCATACCAGCGGAGCGAGGTCATCTCTTCCTAAGGCTTCCAGAAAGGAGATATTTGTATATAACCGACCAAAGTATGGCCTATCCAAAAGACCGTCCGCATTTTTGTCCAGCATCAAGGGCTAAGGGTTAGACATTCCACATACATGCTGAGTCACATCCTTATATGGTAGTGTCTTTCCGAGGTTGTGTTCCTTATTCCCTACTATGGATTGAACAATATGACCTTAGTATGTAATGCTATTGACATGAAGTGCTTGTTATCGCTACCCTCCCAGAACAACCTGGCGTACAGAGTTCGGAGGGTTTTTTTTTTCTTAGGTGTGCCTGTATGTCTAGTATACTTCATCAAAAAAATTGAAAGGGCTACGACTTCTGGTTTGTGAGATCTATACAGTCGAAAATCTGACGACGCTCGTTCGAGAAAAACTCTTTTGCATGGAGGTATGCTGTATGCAATGACCGGCCCTATGTGCTGGACTGTGATGCCAACATCATCAACAGGCGATAGAGCCCTTCTGAAGGTACAATCTATCACCTTCAAATCTTGATTCATTCCATATATAATACTTCAATAGGCATAGATTCTCCCCCACCCATCTGGCAGCAAAGTTTCCAAAAATCAATCCACGAGTGCAATAAATAAAGTTCTGAAACACACCTCTTTTCCTGTAGCGTGTTTCTAAAAAGTGATCTATTTCTGGGATAAAAATATTCATTAACCCTTTACCTAACATGCAAAGCAGACGACACTTGTAAAACTAATTCTTGAATAACTAATTTTTTTCATTTTTTTTTGTCTCAAAAACATAGGTTATGACCCCTCGTTGGAACGAGCTCGTCGAGCTCGTTCCAACGAGGGGTCATAACCTATGTTTTTGAGACAAAAAATGAAAAAAATAATGAAAATTAATTGGCGATTTTTGAGAATAGCGCTGGCCGGTTTTGACCGTTACGTTAGGTAAAGGGTTAATCAGTGGCCGACGATCTGGGACGAGTTGTCAGTTTAAGAAGGTCTAAAATAAAGAGTTTAACTCCAAACTTTCGGTTCTATATAAAGGTACGAATAGTTAAAGTTGAACAGATCGGCAAAAAGGCAGAAATAATGCCAAACTCGGCCGGTAACAGGTAAATAATGAATGGAAAAGTCACTGCATTGAGAATAAAGTAGGGACGAATCGTCCCCTCGGTTTCCAAGCGATCCACGGAGTTTCCACGCAGACCCGACATTCGACAAAGATACTAAACTGTCGAGCAGGGATAGTAGAAGAAATTCTGAAAATTACCGCCTTCATTGGTCTGGATACAGTTGGCGTATATCCGACACTGGTGTCTGTTCGATTTTAACGTACAATTAGCCAAATTACAGCTTTTTCGCCATTAACCCATGCACGATTTCTGTTAAGTTGTTAACTTTTACTTTTTGGCAATTATCTAAGTGTTGAAGGCAGTGTCGGAACCCATTGGCAACAGTCATGATGATGCAAGTTTCATTTTGTCGCATATCTCCATCCGTAAAAGTGAATTACAAGTCTTAAATGACACTAGCTCAGACAGGGGGCAGTTCGAGCACGTCCCCACACCGTTTCGCACGAACTAGAAAATGACCAAATTCAAACAATTACCTCCTTTCATCAAAACGCAATATCTCAACCAATACTCCTTGCATTTCCATGCATTTTTCACTCATTGTTTACTAACAGTTGCTGCATCATTTCGCAGTAAAAGCGACACGAATTTCGCATTTCGTCATGTCGAAAATAAAAAGTGAGTATGCACATGCGCGTGGGGTTCTAACGGGGCACGTGCTCGGTTTCTGGACTTTTGCATATGACCGAGTTCAGCAGAGCTTCAAAAACAAACGCTGAAAATTTGGAGTCGCTGCTCCAGAAACGTTCGATACAATCTACTTTTCATGAAAAATACTGTATTCCAAGTGTTCGATATGCGCAGGTTGTTATTATTAAGTATACACGTAACGTTAGATGGATTCTAGATGTTGCTCTGCAGTTTCAAAATCATCTAGTTAGTTATCACACTTTCATGAAAAAACAGCATGGAAGTGTCCTAGCAATTTCAAAATTCTAGTTAATATTCAACTAGCGTACGCATGTGTCAGCTGCAAAACTTAATCACATATGATTTCTGTTACGGAGTGTGTTCCACACAGATGGACACTCATCACAAACACTATAATGAAAACTCGAGGTACTTCTCAAATTGTGTTTATAGGACCGGAACTAACACTGGAGTAACTTAGTGAGGATTTTATACCGAGGTAACGATAGGGGGGTTACACCCCCCCCCCCCCCACACACACAGCAGCCATAAACTGCCCGTTTTATATTGCCCCGAAAAAAAGTTATCCCAAGTGTATTCTTTCTTGAGAACTCTACGTGTATGCTGCTTTTATCTGGATAGTGTTTTTACATCATTGTTGGATGTCTGTGCAGGCAGCCAACAATAATATAGAAACACTGTTGAGTCATCTGCAGCTATGTACATGTATATACGGTAGTTATTAACGTAAAATTAATCTGATGGCTTAAGGAGTAAGGTCTTCACTATTATGTAGACGCCGAATTACTACTGAAATGGTTAACCGGATAACCGGTTTGAAACCGGTTACCTACCTAACCGACTAAAAAAACGTCAACCGGTTATCCGAAATATCGATAGTGATCATCATTCCACGGTTAAAACGTAGTAAATCTGCCGCTTCTTTTTTGGGGTAGATTACACCTCGAGGCACCGGTGTTTTTTATTGAGAAATAATCGACTTTGGCGTTCAAAACTTCGTTAATGATTGGCAATTTCCGTGTGTTCTGAGTAACCGCAGAAACTATTCCGTAGTATGTATACAAACGAACGTTGTCGAGTACTCGACAACGTTCGTTTGTACACACACTACGAAATACTTTCTGAGAATAATGCTTTCCAATTCCTATAGTTTTGATCCCCGATTCGATGAAATAATGCTACGGTTAACCGGATATTATCCGGTTATAGCTCTCGGTTAGTCGGTTGTGAAAATGAGCCAACCGTTTCAGTCCTACTTCGAATTCAACGAACAGTGCTGCCAACATTACTTATATTACTTATGGAGAGTTCTCTAAGAGACAAATACACAAATTTGGCATGCTGGAAGGGGAGGGGCAAAAAAAATAATATAAACTCTTGCTATGCAGCCTTCAACTAGCTTGTCAACGAACGTTGAAGGAGCCCCCCCCCCCCTCCCCTCCCCCCCCCCCACACACACACCTTACTGTCAAGTCATGGGAGACAAAAAGAAGATCGTAGCTTTGTGAAAGACTTAGCTAAGTTGGAAAAGACAGAAACTCCCAGCACTTCAGATAACATGAGACACAAAATCGATGCAAAATAAAAATATAACACCAGAGAAACAGAATTTGCTGTGATCAGTAAATTCGAGTCTGTGTGAGAATGGTGAAAGCATCAAATCTAAACTGTACAGAAAGAGAATTATGGAGACTTATTTTCGGGAGATAAATAAATCCGGAATGGGTTTTTGTAAACAACAATTAAAGATTTTCATACAGAAATCAGATGAAATATTTCAAGAAACCAGAAATAATTTCTCTACGCAGCATTTAATGTGTTCTCTCAAGGAATCAGACTTGGATATTGAAGAAATACATAATAAATACATTGTTGTGTTTTTGATCTGAACCGTTTCATGCAAAAAACTACAAATGATTTTTAAAAAAACCCATGAAATTCTGGACTGAGTGACCCCCCCCCTCCCCCCCACCCCCATTTCAAAACCTGTATTGGACGCAGGTCAATGTGTCTGATATGCAAGTGTGTCCTACTTTCTCGTCTCCCTTTCAAAATGTTTGGCCCCGCCTACTTACGGGGTATTTAAATTTACATATGAACTTTAGGAATGCATTTGAGGGTCTAATTTGTGGTTCCCAATATCTCTGCAATATGCAATCATGCACATGGTTACTCGAAAGACATTTGCACGTATTTTCAACCTTCAATGAGTATCAACTTGATTTTCAAAAGTTCTAAGTAGATAACGTCATCGTATGCTTGAGATATCAGCAGAACCATGTTTCAAAATGTATGGCTCTATTCAATTTTTTTAACCTTAAGTTATACCATGCTCTAGACTTGCGCGTGACTAACATTACCCAAACATGAACATCAGGAATGGGTCAGGAGATCTTTAAATCCCATCGTTCAAAATAGCTCTGACTATTTTTGGCCTAACATTATAGCATGCTCTAAAAGTGGACGGGGCCAAAAAGTTTGAAAGTGTTTTTTTTTCTGAGTAATGAAATACATGTGTGAACTTCGGGAAATCATTAGGGTTACAAATACAGTTTCTTGCAGTTATTAAAAATGCATTCATTGCCCCCCTGGGTGACCTCAGTGATCTTGACTCAAATTTTGAACCCCTGCTCATTTCGACTCAGTTGTTGTTGGTCTCAGGCCCACAGGTCATTCCATGCTTGAGAAATGAGCGTCTCCATTGAGCTTTGACTCATTTGTTGTTCATTTGGTGCTGGTTTCAGGTCCATAGGATAAACCATGATTGAGATATGAGTGTGACGACTTTCAAAATATTTAGCCCCGCCCTCTTTTTGAGTGTAAAAATGTATTTAAGAACTTTGATAATGCATTAGGGGTCATAAATTGCGATTTCCAGCAATTCCAACAGCTGCACTCAATGCCTCTTTGGTGACCTTGACCCATATTTGGAATCCTCATCTAGTTTCGACTCATTTGGTGATGCCCCCATGTCCATAGACCAAACCATGCTTGCGATGATGCTAAACATCGTTTAGTCCTGGCTAGAAGGCCTGGTGCAATATAGGGCCTCTGTAAAATATTTAAGTAAAACAATTCAGTAACATGGATATACAGATATTTTTAAAGCCTTAAAGGCCACGGGGGCTCTTATGACGGTCCACTGGAACTGAGAAACTCAGGAAATTAAACAGAGACTCGCCTAGGCTAAGCCACAGAGAGTATGCTGTTTCAGGATCGGGATAAGTGAGGTCGCCCCATTTTATCAAAAATTTCAAACCATAAATGGCAGATAGTTCCACAAGTGGAACTCCAAATTTGTGGGGAGCTTGTCCCCTGGCCATGCTCTTATATTAAACGGTCTCAATTTTATATCGTAGACTTACAACTAATAGTGCTTCAGTATCATTAGACCAAACGCTACTGACAGTCTCCACAGATAAAAAACATGTTATAATGTTTACCCTGTAGATTTTCAAGCTACTAATGTCCAGCACAATTACCCTTACAGACGGTCTAGCAGCAACAGTTTGAGGTTGTATTCTAAGCGTTACACAGTCCCGACACACACATTCTTAGTGGTAGAAGTATAGAACAGATCCTCAGTTGTGGTGGTTCAAAAGTGTGAAGAAAAGAGTTACATGAACAGTTGTTAAACAGTCCACACGGGCCATCCAGACTATAGAATAATTATTTGGCTTTGCGCTGATTTGCCGCGGACCTCTAACTATATAGGACCTCATCATTACAGAGGGGAAGTTCTGTCACTGCAAACTGTTGAGGGCAGCCACAAATCCAACAGTGTAAGCCTCACAAAAAGTAAATTAATATGTAAGTCGCTTAAAAACATTCTGTCGGTGGTGCTGTACAGCCTGTCTTATCGCCAGGTGAAGGTTATACATTTCAATGAAAGGAGGGCAAACACGGCATGTTTGAGATGCATTGGATTCCCATCTACCCATGACTCTTGTTTGTACATCAATGAAGCTGCACTAGTTCCCCAGTAACCGTTGTTTCAATGCAAAACACTTGAATATTGACAAACATATCTGATATGTATAATAAACGAAAAAACAAATTCTCTTTTTTTATTTTAATTTTTATTTGATCATATATAGAAACGCTTAACCTTTTATCCAACATAACCTCCAAACCGTTCAGTGCTACCTACAAAAACTGCCATTCAAATTTTATTTTTTGTCTCAAAAAATATCTTAGGACCCCTCATTGGAACGAGCCCACTGTGCTAGTTCACATGAGGGGGTCATAAGCTATGTTTTGTGGCCAAAAAAAAATGAAAATTTACACTTATTCGAAAATATTTTTTATAAAGTGACGTCTGCTTTTCGGATGATGTGAAGGGTTAAAATGTATTGTCTATATTCGCTGAGTACTTGAATTTGACGCCAGGCTGGTGGGTATTTTCTGATATCGTATTGAATAGATGTAACCTTTTATGCTAATAGCTCAAAAGAATTTGTGTCGAGCTTGAAAATTAGGACCGGTAGGAAAACCTAAACCATTTAAATTTTTCCCTCATCTTTTTAGCCTCAGAAAACAGAACACAAACACTAGATTTTCTGGATAAGTAAAGAGAGACACCCTCCCTCCGAAGATACAAAGAAGTAAGGAGCAAGAAACTGGACCAGTCTCATAATAAACTGTACAGTGCTGTGGGCAGCCTCCTTAATTCGTTAAAATGTCTAAAAAAAATGGGAGCAGACATGAAATAACACGCTCAAACTGAAAACGGGTCCGTGGAACTGAGCAGCCTTCCTGAAGCCTAAGCACAGACCCCAGAGAAGAGTCACAGTCAGCAAACGCTAAAAATGAAATGCATTGCTGGAATTGTTGGTTGCAAGATACACCGGATAGTAGGTCCACAAAGATAGTACCAGTTGCAAGTACGAGGGTGGCCCCTTAACCGTTCGAACCCTGATGGCCTGATGGCATCTTCCTTGTCAGTTGAATGACAGGAACTGGAAGAGTCCATTTCCATTTTTTTTTGGGGGGGATAGACCAATTAATATTAGGGCTGCATGTTGAAAATAGTGATTGGTCTCCCCCACACATTCATTTAGAAGCCATTCTTCTTTGTGAAATTATGATGCATCATGTTCCTGTGCCGGAAAGGGACCTCTCGCTTTTAAAAGGTTTAAAGGGTTAATAACGGTAAACAGCAGTGGAATGGGAAGTACAGTTAAAACTAGAAGTCCTGTCACGAATAGTGCGCTTATTTAGGCTATATTGCGCGTTGGAATTGTGCGCAATTGCCATATCGAATGGCATCCAAAGCACGGCAGGTTCTCTTGGTTACTCATAGCAAACACATGCAATGTTTCTGCCAATGGACCTCCGGGTTACCCGGAGGTCCATTGGCTGAAACATTGCTTGTGCACAGACCATATGTACATAATTTGATAGCTTTACTTGGGCCATAACGCGTACATTAACGCGCATATCAACGTGCTATTTGTGCGCATTTCATGACAGAACTTCTAGTTTTAACTGTATATAACACCATAGCCAGTAGACGAGGGAAGTCTTCTAGTGACAAAAACAATTTTGAACCGAGAATTCAAGGGCTGGGACGCTTACATGCTAAGCCATATTAAGATAAAATCATCATGAAATCATCGATAGTATTTTATGTTGACGCGAAGTCCTGGTTAAGCAAGACCAACGCCGAGGGTGACCCTGCTTGCAATACCACGCCTGCAATACAACGGATAGCATTACAGACTGAATGAAACATTTATTACTGGGTGACGGATGAAGGATGGCAGATGACGGACCTTTGGCAGATTACAGATCATAGGGGTATTGCCATAAAAACTATTAACCCTTTACCCAACATAACGGCAAAAACCGGCCAGGGCTATTCACAAAAATTACCATTCAATTTTCATTATGTATTTCATTTTTTGTCATAAGCTATGTTTTTGATGCAAAAAATGAAACTATTTAGTTATTCAATGATTTTGTTTGTAAGTGTCGTCTGCTTTCCATGTTAGGTAAAGGGTTAAGTGTCACCACAGAGTACCCCTGCCTCTTTACCAAACGTAAGAGTGATTTGATTTGATTTGATCATTTTGTGAAAATATATTTGTCTTGAAACTTTATAGATTTTTTTTTTGATTTTTTTTTATTTATTTAACGGTATAGTTTACAGACAATTACATATTGGACTGTAGGATACAAATAGATAACTAGAAAATGATATTCAGTCTATACCGTTGGGAGATGACATAGCCAGATTGGCTGTCTACCTGTCACTTCCGTAATACATTTAACTCCAACACTGACTACATGCTCTGCGCATTGATCTTTGATAGAAAGATCTACTTGTATGGATACTTGTGAGTAGCTAGTAGAACTGCAACTTTGACTCGGCTACGTACCCCATTAGTCTATTTCTGTAGGGGGCGCGGTGGCTCAGTTGGTAGAGGTGCAGGCTGCAAGCCGAGAGGTCCTCGGTTCGAATCCCACATGCGGCAATCGCGTTGTGTCCTTGGGCAAGACACTTCACCCCCATTGCCCACGTGGGGGCACGGTGACGCTGTGTACTAAGGCGTACTGCACGTCGATGGTGCACCTGTCTTCAACCAATGCTAACCCTGCTTGTGTGGAGTTGGTATGTTGGAGAGCTGGCAGTTGCTCGCCGTTCCTCGGTGGTTCTCTCCGGGTACTCCGGCTTCCTCCACCCGTAAAACTGTCACGGTCATGGTTAGCCATTGTGCAGATATATGTGACCTTAAACACCAATAAATAAATAAATTAGTCTATTTCTGTAGATGGACGAGTTTCCAGGTTAAAAAGGTGGCTAATTGTGAATGTGATAGTGGGTATTGGGTATCCCTAACCCTATATGCTAATCTGATATTATTATGGTTATCAAGCTGGGTTGTGGTTAACTTTAGAAGACAAATATGGCACGGTTCAAGTATTGTTCATCAGTCAAGATAAACATAATGGACACACTATTATACGAAATAAGTCCTCGTTGTGTCGACAGTTTGGGACTCGTTAAGTTATTTAGGTTATCGGTGTGCCAACCATTACTGTAGCGTGTAACAGTCAGGACAGTATGGGTTGTCACACTGTTAGCTTTCTTGATATGAGGACAGAAGTTTTGTTCTTAACTTCTCTTTAAATTCTTTTCTATTTTCTATGTTTCGCACTTCTGGGTCCAGTTCGTTCCAGATTTTCGGAAAGGCATATGAGGGCAGCCTATCTAAAGCCTTTGTTCGGGTTTTGTTGATACGTACCAGTCCTGATTGCCTTGTATTCATGTGTGATTGAGGGATTGGGGAAGCAAAATAATGTTCGAAAGATTCTGGAAGTTTTCATTTTTCCAATCAAACATAAATAAACAGGCATGTAGTTTGTACAAGTCGGTGACCTTCAATATTTTATCTTTTATGAACAATGGGTCTGCATGGGAATTATCCTTTTTGTTGTTTAATATTCGAAGTGAACGTTTCTGTATTCTTAGTAATTTATTGATTCCTCTTGAGTTTCCCCATATTTGAATGCCATATACGAAGTGGCATTGGACCAAAGAGTAATAGAGCATCTTCATAACATGTTGTGGTAGTAGTTTTTTTGCTCTGTTCAAAGTATAATTTGCCCATCCAATCTTAGAACAAATTTTTGATATATGAGTTTGATAAGATAAGTGTTCATCAATATGAATACCTAAACAATTTAGAGATTTATCTTCTTCATTTGAACCCACCCTTTTTAATTTTTGACCATTCATGAAAATATCAGGGATATTTTAGTCTTCTCTGTAAGTAAATTTCGTTTCTGACAGTTCAGTTTGAAAAATGACAGAATATATAGTGTGTAAGGATACAGAAATCAAGTTTACGAAACATATGTCACAATCATCTCGTGTCCCCTGACCAACAAAGTGACACTCCTTGCAATAATATAATAGCAGTACTTAAAGCATTCTTTCATCCAGATGTGACTTTGATTACTCTCGTTTCCACATAAAATCAACCATTAAGCATCGGGCTTTTTTATTCAGAAATAGGTGAATGATCTTGGAATAGAAACAAATCTAACTACAACACAACACGTTTAACCCTTAAGGTGATATATATATAGGTGATGAGAAGTTAGCTTGAAAATAGGTGCAGGTCATTTTCGATGTCATAAAAAATCTAAACAGGTTATTAATTTGGCATTTTTTGTTGCCCATCCGTATTTGTGAACAATACTTCACAATTGTGAATAGGCAAAAATGAAAAATTTTAACATTATTTTATATACATTTGACGACATCGAAAATAACCTGTTACCTATTTTCAAGCTATAATTATCATTACTAATATAGTACCTTAATCCCCATGCAGCCATAAACTGCCCGTTTTATATTGCCCCGAAAAAAAGTTATCCCAAGTGTATTCTTTCTTGAGAACTCAAAGTGTATGCTGCTTTTATCTTGACGGTGTTTTTACATCATTGTTGGATGTCTGTGCAGGCAGCCAACAATAATATAGAAACACTGTTGAGTCATCTGCAGCTATGTACATGTATGTGTGGTAGTCATTAACCCTTTACCTAACATGAAAAGCAGACGACACTAACAAACAAAATTCTTGAATAACTCATTTTTTAAATTTTTTGTCTACAAAAACATAGGTTATGACCCTCATTGGAACGAGCTCGTCGAGCTCGTTCCAATGAGAGGTCAAAACCTATGTTTTTGAGACAAAAAATTTAAAAATATTGAAAATTAATCGACGATTTTTGTGAATAGCGCTGGCCGTTTTTTGGTCGTTACGTTGGGTAAAGGGTTAACGTAAAATTAATCTGATGGCTTAAGGAGTAAGGTCTTCACTGTTATGTAGACTTCGAATTCAACGAACAGTGCTGCCAACATTACTTATATTACTTATGGAGAGTTCTCTAAGAGACAAATACACAAATTTGGCATGCTGGAAGGGGAGGAGCAAAAAATAATATAAACTTTTACTATGCAGCAATCAACTAGCTTGTCAACGAACGTTGAAGGAGCCCGCTTAACCCCCACCCCCCCCCCCCTCCCCACACACACACCTTACAGTCAAGACATGGGAGACAAAAAGAAGACCGTAGCTTTGTGAAAGACTTAGCTAAGTTGGGAAAAGACAGAAACTCCTAGCACTTCAGATAACATGAGACACAAAATCGATGCAAAATAAAAATATAACACCAGAGAAACAGAATTTGCTGTGATCAGTAAATTCGAGTCTGTGTGAGAATGGTGAAAGCATCAAATCTAAACTGTACAGAAAGAGAATTATAGACTTATTTTCGGGAGATAAATAAATCCGGAATGGGTTTTTGTAAACAACAATTAAAGATTTTCATACAGAAATCAGATGAAATATTTCAAGAAACCAGAAATAATTTCTCTACGCAGCATTTAATGTGTTCTCTCGAGGAATCAGACTTGGATATTGAAGAAATACATAATAAATGCATTGTTGTGTTTTTTATATGAAGCGTTTCATGCAAAAAACTACAAATGGTTTTTAAAAAAAAACATGGAATTCTGGACTGAGTGACACCCCACCACCACCCCCCCCCCCCCCCCACCCTATTTCAAAACTTGTATTGGACGCAGGTCAATGTGTCTGATATGCAAGTGTGTTCTACTTTCTCGTCTCCCTTTCAAAATGTTTGGCCCCGCCTACTTACGGGGTATTTAAATTTACATATGACTTTAGGAATGCATTTGAGGGTCTAAATTGTGGTTCCCTAATCTCTGCAATATGCAGTCATACACGTGGTTACTCGAAAGACATTGGCGCGTATTTTGAACCTTCAATGAGTATCAACTTGATTTTCAAAAGTTCTAAGTAGATAACGTCATCGTATGCTTGAGATATCAGCAGAACCATCTTATGGCTCTATTCAATTTTTTTAACCTTAAGTTATACCGTGCTCTAGACTTGCGCGTGGCAAACTCGTCTCCTGAGTTCCAATGTGTTCTATGTGCCTACTGGCACAAAGAACACATTGGAACTCAGGGGACGAACTTTCGTGCAATTTTTTAGTGTTGAAATTCAAACATGAACATCAGGAATGGATTAGGAGATCTTTAAATCCCATCGTTCAAAATAGCTCTGACTATTTTTGGCCCAACATTATACCATGCGCTAAAAGTGGACGGGGCCAAAAACAAACTTTGAAAGTGTTTTTTTTTCTGAGTAATGAAATACTTGTGTGAACTTCGGGAAAGCATTAGGGTTACAAATGCAGTTTCTTGCAGTTATTAAAAATGCATTCATTGCCCCCCCCCCCCCCCCCCGGGTGACCTCAGTGATCTTGACTCATATTTTGAACCTCTGCTCATTTCGACTCAGTTGTTGTTGGTCCCAGGCTCACAGGTCATACCATGCTTTAGAAATGAACGTCTCCATTGAGCTTCGGCTCATTTGTTGTTCATTGGTGCTGGTTCCAGGTCCATAGCATAAACCATGATTGAGATATGAGTGTGACGACTTTCAAAATATTTAGCCCCGCCCTCTTTTTTTGAGTGTAAAAATGTATTTATGAACTTCGATAATGCATTAGGGGTCATAAATCGCGATTTCCGGCAATTCCAAAAGCTGCACTCAATGACTCTTTGGTGAACTTGGCCAATATTTTGAATCCCCAGCTAGGTTTCGACTCATTTGGTGATGCCCCCATGTCCATAGACCAAAACATGCTTGCGATGATGCTAAACATCGTTTAGTACTGGCTAGAAGGCCTGGTGCAATATAGGGGGCCTCTGTAAAATATTTAAGTAAAACAATTCAGTAACATGGATATACAGATATTTTTTAAAGCCTTAATGGCCAAAGGGGCTCTTATGACGGTCCACTGGAACTGAGAAACTCAGGAAATTAAACAGAGACTCGCCTAGGCTAAGCCACAGAGAGTATGCTGTTTCAGGATCGGGATAAGTGAGGTCGCCCCATTTTATCAAAAATTTCAAACCATAAATGGCAGATAGTTTCACAAGTGGAACTCCAAATTTGTGGGGAGCTTGTCCCCTGGCCATGCTCTTGTATTAAACGGACTCAATGTTTATATCGTAGACTTATAACTAATAGTGCTTCAGTATCATTAGACCGAACGCTACTGACAGTCTCCACAGATAAAAACATGTTATAATGTTTATCTTGTAGATTTTCAAGCTACTAATGTCCAGCACAATTACCCTTACAGACGGTCTAGCAGCAACAGTTTGAGGTTGTATTCTAAGCGTTACACAGTCCCAACATAAACATTCTTAGTGGTAGAAGTATAGAACAGATCCTCAGTTGTGGTGGTTCAAAAGTGTGAAGAAAAGAGTTACATGAATAGTCGTTAAACAGTCCACACGGGCCATCCAGACTACAGAATAATTATTTGGCTTTCCGCTGATTTGCCGCGGACCTCTAACTATATAGGACCTCGTCATTACAGAGGGGAAGTTCTGTCACTACAAACTGTTGAGGGCAGCCACAAATCCAACAGTATAAGCCTCACAAAAAGTAAATTAATATGCAAGTCGCTTAAAAACATTCCGTCGGTGGTGCTGTACAGCCTGTCCTATCGCCAGGTGAAGGTTATACATTTCAATGAAAGGAGGGCATGTTTGAGATGCATTGGATTCCCATCTACCCATGACTCTTGTTTGTACATCAATGAACCTGCACTAGTTCCCCAGTAACCGTTGTTTCAATGCAAAACACTTGAATATTGACAAACATATCTGATATGTATAATAAACGAAAAAACAAATTCTCTTTTTTTATTTTAATTTTTATTTGATCATATATAGAAACGCTTAACCTTTTATCCAACATAACCTCCAAACCGTTCAGTGCTACCTACAAAAACTGCCATTCAAATTTTATTTTTTGTCTTAAAAAATATCTCAGAACCCCTCATTGGAACGAGCCCACTGTGCTAGTTCACATGGGGGGGGGGGGGGGGGGTCATAAGCTATGTTTTGTGGCCACAAAAAAATGAAAATTTACACTTTTTCGAAAATATTTTTTTATGAAGTGACGTCTGCTTTTCGGATGAGGTGAAGGGTTAAAATGTATTGTCCATTTTCGCTGTGTACTTGAATTTGACGCCAGGCTGGTGGGTATTTTCTGATATCGTGTTGAATAGATGTAACCTTTTATGCTAATAGCTCAAAAGAATTTGTGTCGAGCTTGAAAATTAGGACCGGTCGGAAAACCTGAACCATTTAAACTTTTTCCTCATCTTTTTAGCCTCAGAAAACAGAACACAAACACTAGATTGTCTGGATAAGTAAAGAGAGACACCCTCCCTCCGAAGATACAAAGAAGTAAGGAGCAAGAAACTGGACCAGTCTCATAATAAACTGTACAGTGCTGTGGGCAGCCTCCTTAATTCGTTAAAATGTCTAAAAAATGGGAGCAGACATGAAATAACACGCTCAAACTGAAAACGGGTCCGTGAACTGAGCAGCCTTCCTGAAGCCTAAGCACAGGCCCCAGAGAAGAGTCACAGTCAGCAAACGCTAAAAATGAAATGCATTGCTGGAATTGTTGGTTGCAAGATACACCGGATAGTAGGTCCACAAATATAGTACCAGTTGCAAGTACGAGGGTGGCCCCTTAACCGTTCGAACCCTGATGGCATCTTCCATGTCAGTTGAATGACAGGAACTGGAAGAGTCCATTTCCATTTTTTTTTTTTTTTGGGGGGGGGGGGATAGACCAATTAATATTAGGGCTGCATGTTGAAAATAGTGATTGGTCTCCCCCACACATTCATTTAGAAGCCATTCTTCTTTGTGAAATTATGATGCATCATGTTCCTGTGCCAGAAAGGGGCCTCTCGCTTTTAAAAGGTTTAAAGGGTTAATAACGGTAAACAGCAGTGGAATGGGAAGTACAGTTAAAACTAGAAGTCCTGTCACGCATAGTGCGCTTATCTAGGCTTAATTGTGCGTTGGAATTGTGCGCAATCGCCATATCGAATGGCATCCAAAGCACGGCAGGTTCTCTTGGTTACTCATAGCAAACACATGCAATGTTTCTGCCAATGGACCTCCGGGTTACCCGGAGGTCCATTGGCTGAAACATTGCTTGTGCACAGACCATATGTACAGAATTTGATAGCTTTACTTGGGCCATAACGCGTACATTAACGCGCATATCAACGTGCTATTTGTGCGCATTTCATGACAGGACGTCTAGTTTTAACTGTATATAACACCATAGCCAGTAGACGAGGGAAGTCTTCTAGTGACGAAAACAATTTTGAACCGAGAATTCAAGGGCTGGGACGCTTACATTCTAAGCCATATTAAGATAAATTCATCATGAAATCGTCGATAATATTTTATGTTGACGCGAAGTCCTGGTTAAGCAAGACCAACGCCGAGGGTGACCCTGCTTGCAATACCACGCCTGCAATACAACGGATAGCAGTACAGACTGAATGAAACATTTATTACTGGGTGACGGATGAAGGATGGCAGATGACGGACCTTTGGCAGATTACAGATCATAGGGGTATTACCATAAAAACTATTAATCCTTTACCCAACATAACGGCAAAAAACCGGCCAGGGCTATTCACAAAATTACCGTTCAATTTTCATTATGTATTTCATTTTTTGTCATAAGCTATGTTTTTGATGCAAAAAATGAAACTGTTTAGTTATTCAATGATTTTGTTTGGAAGTGTCGTCTGCTTTTCATGTTAGGTAAAGGGTTAAGTGTCACCACAGGGTACCCCCGCCTCTTTACCAAATGTAAGAGTGATTTGATTTGATTTGATTTGATCATTTTGTGAAAATATATTTGTCCTGAAACTTTATAGATTTTTTTTTTTTAATTTTTTTTTATTTATTTAACGGTATAGTTTACAGACAATTACATATTGGACTGTAGGATACAAATAGATAACTAGAAAATGATATTCAATCTATACCGTTGGGAGATGACATAGCCAGATTGGCTGTCTACCTGTCACTCCCGTAATACATTTAACTCCAACACTGACTACATGCTCTGCGCATTGATCTTTGATAGAAAGATCTACTTGTATGGATACTTGTGAGTAGCTAGTAGAACTGCAACTTTGACTCGGCTACGCACCCCATTAGTCTATTTCTGTAGGGGGCGCGGTGGCTCAGTTGGTAGAGGTGCAGGCTGCAAGCCGAGAGGTCCTCGGTTCGAATCCCAGTTTGAATCCCACCTGCGGCAATCGCGTTGTGTCCTTGGGCAAGACACTTCACCCCCATTGCCCACGTGGGGGCACGTTGACGCTGTGTACTAAGGCGTACTGCACGTCGATGGTGCACCTGTCTTCAACCAATGCTAACCCTGCTTGTGTGGAGTTGGTATGTTGGAGAGCTGGCAGTTGCTCGCCGTTGCTCGGTGGTTCTCTCCGGGTACTCCGGCTTCCTCCACCCGTAAAACTGTCACGGTCATGGTTAGCCATTGTGCAGAAATATGTGACCTTAAACACCAATAAATAAATAAATTAGTCTATTTCTGTAGATGGACGAGTTTCCAGGTTTAAAAGGTGGCTAATTGTGAATGTGATAGTGGGTATTGGTTATCCCTAACCCTCATGGGCGCAGATCTCTTCCACGGCATTTAAATTGCGCTTTCAAATGGTGCATTCTGGTGGCCTCTGGGGTATAATTTCTCTTAATTATTTAGTAGAAAAAAATATGTTTTTCAACAGCCTGTTGTAATTTTCTCAAAATGCTTAACCATAATTGTTCCCGCTTTACCGAGCGTTCCCTATTAGATTAACACAATTCAACTGTGCGGTGGATTAGCATAAGGGCCCAACAGATGGAGCGACGACGTATGTGTCGGGCCCGTTAATGGATTAACAGATCCAATAACAGCCCGACACATACGTCATCAACAAGTCGCGTGAATTGAATGAATTCGATCGATAAATTTCGTTCTCAAAATATAAACAACGCAGACGATACTGTCTTGCACATTTTCACGAGCTCAGTACCGGCCTATTACTCTCTCTGCATAAGAATTCTGTCGGCAACATTGATATTCCGATATCAAATAGTTATGCTGCTTATGCATTCGTGCAACCCACAGCTGTGTCTGGCTGAGTAACAACTTATTTGAAGGCGCAGTGTTGAACAACTGTTCGTTGAACGTTACGTCAGTCCAAACATGGACCCACAGACATAGTCCGTAATATAATTTTTGTGGTTGATACGGCTACAGTACAGGCCGTACCAACCCCAAAATTATATTACGAACTGTGGGTCCAAGTTTGGACTAGTTGAACGTGTATCAGAAGTGAATCTCGCATTAAAATTCATGAGAGGGTGCAGCAGTGGGGGAGCATAGTGGGGGACATGTCATACCATGTCCCCCCAGTGGTGGGGGGACATGGCATACCATGTCCCCCCCTTGATGAGATCTGTGCGGGACACGTCCCCCCCGTCCCCCCCATGATCTGCGCCCATGCTAACCCTATATGCTAATCTGATATTATTATGGTTATCAAGCTGGGTTGTGGTTAACTTTAGAAGACAAATATGGCACGGTTCCAGTATTGGTCATCAGTCAAGATAAACATAATGGACACACTATTATACGAAATAAGTCCTCGTTGTGTCGACAGTTTGGGACTCTTAAGTTATTTAGGTTATCGGTGTGCCAACCATTACTGTAGCGTGTAACAGTCAGGACATGGGTTGTCACACTGTTAGCTTTCTTGATATGAGGACAGAAGTTTTGTTCTTAACTTCTCTTTAAATTCTTTTCTATTTTCTATGTTTCGCACTTCTGGGTCCAGTTCGTTCCAGATTTTCGGAAAGGCATATGAGGGCAGCCTATCTAAAGCCTTTGTTCGGGTTTTGTTGATACGTTCCAGTCCTGATTGCCTTGTACTCATGTGTGATTGAGGGATTGGGGAAGTAAAATAATGTTCGAAAGATTCTGGAAGTTTTCCATTTTTCCAATCAAACATAAATAAGCAGGCATATAGTTTGTACAAGTCGGTGACCTTCAATATTTTATCTTTTATGAACAATGGGTCTGCATGGGAATTATCCTTTTTGTTGTTTAATATTCGAAGTGAACGTTTCTGTATTCTTAGTAATTCATTGATTCCTATTGAGTTTCCCCATATTTGAATGCCATACACCAAGTGACAGTGGACCAAAGAGTAATAGAGGATCTTCATGACATGTTGTGGTAGTAGTTTTTTTTTGCTCTGTTCAAAGTATAATTTGCCCATCCAATCTTAGAACAATTTTTTGATATATGAGTTTGATAAGATAAGTGTTCATCAATACGAATACCTAAACAATTTAGAGATTTATCTTCTTCATTTGAACCCACCCTTTTTAATTTTTGACCATTCATGAAAATATCAGGGATATTTTAGTCTTCTCTGTAAGTAAATTTCGTTTCTGACAGTTCAGTTTGAAAAATGACAGAATATATAGTGTGTAAGGATACAGAAATCAAGTTTACGAAACATATGTCACAATCATCTCGTGTCCCCTGACCAACAAAGTGACACTCCTTGCAATAATATAATAGCAGTACTTAAAGCATTCTTTCATCCAGATGTGACTTTGATTACTCTCGTTTCCACATAAAATCAACCATTATAGTCCAGGCACATTAGACATAAAAATGAGAAAGTAAGGAAAAAAATCGGAGAAAGCTGATTTTTTTTATATGTTTCCGGGACACACATTGCGGATAAAGTGTGAAAAGTCCCCGCGAATCCGAGTTGAGCTTTTTTAGTTATAGCGTTTTTTTGATGAAAAAAAATGTTTTTTTAAAAATTCGACCCAGCTCCATATTTCTCATTCTTATTCGCCTTAGTAGGGTGAGAATCATAAATATCGTGCTGAATTATATTGAGAATACATATCCCCAACAGAAAATGCCAACTTTGTACCAATCCTCACACTCAATGGTGAAATATTCACGAAAATGTACAAAATTACGAAAAAAAATTTATTGTTTTCATACACACAACGGTACACAACGTCCATTAAATCAAATCTACGACTACTTTGGGAGTTAAATTATATATCAAAAATTGCAGAAAAGCAGTGGCTTTATAATGATATATAACAATAGTCATTTATTCCATAATGAACTGGTGAAACGTGTGAAATATTAACCATACCCCTAAACTCAAATTCAAACGGCATCGATTTTTCTCATTCAAATACCGTATTATAGCATCATTGTTTCAATTTCCATGTTCGATTAAATCACATAATGTGGTGTTCGCCTACACTCAAGATGTAAACTGAATGTGAGAAACAGGGACTGAACGTTTGTCCAGTGACGTTTGACCAACCACTTTATATCAAAGCAGTGGAGATTGTGTCTTCGTCAGATAAGTTGACAAAAGTTTTCGTTAGACTCGGCGGCTTCCATATGATTATGTCATATTTAGGGGCAATTGGTTCGATCATGGCTGGTAGCGGCTTGGATGAACTTTGGGGGACTGTTTATGCTGGTGGGTCAATCCATCATTTGATCAGTGGTCATGCATATTCAAGAGCAGTTCGTGCCCATTTGCTAACACAAATTGCCATTACAAAACTTGTGTTTGAAGAAAGCCGAACACTAGATAACATAGACTGCACAGAAGTCAATGAAATATTCTGTGGACTTGCCAGAGGTGACTGTACAACAGCTGACGCTGTCAATCAAGAAAGTGTCAACCATCTACTGTCAAAATTACACGAACTGCTCCAGAATGCGTCCGTAGGACGCACATGAAAGCTTTGGGTACAATACTACGAGCAAATAGGTCTTCTCCAGTTGTTCTTGAGAGCAGAGCGCACAGGCGACTGGGAACTCCACACATATTGTGTTCGCAATATGATTCCAGTATTTCACGCAGGTGGTCATTTTGCATACGCAAAAAGTTCTCATCTCTATTTGCAGCAGATGAATGAGCTAACAGAAATAATGCAGCAGGATGATTTGAAGTTGTTCACTGAGAAAGGTTACTTTACCATAAGGCGCTCAGATAAATTCTGGGACGGGATATATTCTGATCAGACCATAGAGCAGTGTTTAATGAGAATGTTCAAGCTCCCTGGTGGTCTCACACATGGCAGGGGAATAACCGATAGCACTGTTGCGAAATGGGTACATGGACTACCTCTTTGCCTTCCGATATGTAATGCTCTCGAAAATTTTGTTCATGTTCACACTGGTCATGGCGAACAACATCGGGATCTCCGTCAAAGTTCACAATTGACTGATGCCAATGATATCACCAAATTATTGAACTGGCTCAGAGTGCATTCCCCTTTCAGAATAGAGATCCACTACAATTAGTCTCTATAGCGACCGGGATTGTGGCCGACGAAACTGTGAACTGTGACCAAGTTCGCAAAATTGGTGAATGTTGCGTATCGAATGTTGTAAGCAAAACGTTCAACAGCATCAAACTACGACGTGTTGACACTGTGAAGTCTTTCGCATCGATGGCAAATAGCATCAAAGTCCGTGGAAGTAAGGTAGTGATTGACCCCACAATTCTGTTCAACCGCATCACATGTGTTATTCAGTCACAAGCAGAGATGGAAGAGTATCTCAAATATGAACTCGCCCCGAAACCACCAGCATTGTTTGATTCTGCTGGAATGAGGAAGACACACAAAAGCACGCTCGGTAAGATCCTCAAAACATACGGTTCTGAGCAAACTAAAATCCCAGAGCATTCTCTGTTTGTTGTAGATGGTGGATTTTTATTGAGGGCAGTTGTATGGCCTAAACAGTCGTCATATAAGGACATATGTACATCATATTCCAATTATCTAGTGAGATATTTTGGGGCGAACGTCGTGGTTGTTTTTGATGGTTATGCTTGTACAATGTCGACAAAGGGCATGGAACAAGCCCGTAGATCTAAAGACAGGTATTCCATTGATATCAATATCTCACCCGAGTTACCAGCCACCACACCCCAATCCGATTTCCTTGCAAATGCCAAGAACAAAACCCAACTGATCGATCTTCTAATGCAGGAGCTATCTGCTATCAATATTCAGTCCAAGCAGGCCGAGGCTGATGCTGATGTACTGATAGCCGAAACTGCACTTGACATCGCTCAAGATGACAACAATGTTGTCGTTGTGGGAACAGACACAGACTTGTTAGTAATTCTTACCACTCGAGTTCAACCGGGATGTAATATTCACATGATGTATTCCATTACCCCAAACTTACTAGTTTCACTTAGTGAAATAGCAACCAAAATGGGTGACCATAGAAGCAACCTCCTTGTAGCACATTCTATAAGTGGTTGTGACACTACTTCTGCACTCTTTCGAGTTGGTAAGACGAAAGTATTCAGTACAATTGTCTCCGATGTTATTAGCGACTCACAACAGTATGTCAACACAATTTTGGCGGATGACAGTACACCAAGTGCAGTAGCCGCTGCCGGGGAACAACTTCTCCTGATCTTATACGGGAGTAAAACTGTTTCCTCTCTCGACCAATATAGATATGTCACTTACAAGCGTTATGTAGCAAAATCTAAACTGAATAAACCCATCGACCTAGACTCACTCCCACCAAGCAGCGATGCTGCACAACAACATGTCTACAGATGTTATCTCCAGGTCCAACAATGGCTGGACACTTCGCTTCCTCCGGCGGATTGGGGGTGGTCGCTAGACAATGGACTTCTTGTACCGACTGCAGCCACAAAGCCATGTGCCCCCGATAACCTACTGAATCTGATCAGTTGTGGTTGCAAGAGTGCTTGTACAAAAAGGTGTGGGTGTAAGAAGGCAGGACTCTCTTGCTCAGGTTTGTTTAATTGCAGTTCGGATTCTTGTAACAACCACAGAAACACTGTCCTGTCGGAAATTTCTGAGTTCGATGAATAATATGTATATAGGTCATGTCATTTCTGTATATAGCGTTGATAATAGTCAATGTAACTTAATCCATGTTGATTGATTTGTACATTCTGTAAATATTATTTATTGATTTTTGTACATTCTGTAAATATTATTTATTGATCTAATGCTGCCAGACACAGACGTGTCTGTTCGGTCCCAAGCCCGAAAATAGTTGAGTTCTCATGCTGACGAATTTTATGCCAAAAGGGGAACTCGGCCAGAAGCAGAGGGGGTCTTCCATAATGTCTATTTTGTAAGCAATGATAAAAGTCTTCAAATGGTGGTGGATTTTTTATCGTCTGTCCAACTAACATCCCGTTCTGTACTACGACCCTTTGGGCAAATCCGTTAGGAAAATCGTCATTTTTTGCGTAAATCCGATACTTTTTTTGTGAATTTTCAATAATTTTTCGCAGAAATTGTCACAGAATGCACATTTTCCTCTAGGTAAATGTATATTAGACATTATGTAGCTCGAAATACGCGTAAACAAAAAATACAGTTGGATCAATTCGAGGTTACAAAGTTCGTGCGATTTTTTTTGATTTTTTTCAAACGCGTTTTCGAAAAAAGGCTGTAGAAAAAAAATATCAACTGGGATTTTAGGGGACTTTTGTCTAATCGTTCAGTGACATGTACTCGACATTCCCTGAAAAAAATCAGCTTTCTCCGATTTTTTTCCCTAGTGAAACCTAATGTTCTTGGGCTATTAAGCATCGGGCTTTTTTATTCAGAAATAGGTGAATGATCTTGGAACAGAAACAAATCTAACTACAACACAACACGTTTAACCCTTAAGGTGATATATATATAGGTGATGAGAAGTTAGCTTGAAAATAGGTGCAGGTTATTTTCGATGTCATAAAAAATCTAAACAGGTTATTAATTTGGCATTTTTTTGTTGCCCATCCGTATTTGTGAACAATACTTCACAATTGTGAATAGGCAAAAATGAAAAATTTTAACATTATTTTATATACATTTGACGACATCGAAAATAACCTGTTACCTATTTTCAAGCTATAATTATCATTACTAATATAGTACCTTAATCCCCATGCAGCCATAAACTGCCCGTTTTATATTGCCCCGAAAAAAAGTTATCCCAAGTGTATTCTTTCTTGAGAACTCTAAGTGTATGCTGCTTTTATCTTGATACTGTTTTTACATCATTGTTGGATGTCTGTGCAGGCAGCCAACAATAATATAGAAACACTGTTGAGTCATCTGCAGCTATGTACATGTATGTGTGGTAGTCATTAACCCTTTACCTAACATGAAAAGCAGACGACACTAACAAACAAAATTCTTGAATAACTCATTTTTTAAATTTTTTGTCTACAAAAACATAGGTTATGACCCTCATTGGAACGAGCTCGTCGAGCTCGTTCCAATGAGGGGTCATAACCTATGTTTTTGAGACAAAAAATTTAAAAATATTGAAAATTAATCGACGATTTTTGTGAATAGCGCTGGCCGTTTTTTGGCCGTTACGTTGGGTAAAGGGTTAACGTAAAATTAATCTGATGGCTTAAGGAGTAAGGTCTTCACTGTTATGTAGACTTCGAATTCAACGAACAGTGCTGCCAACATTACTTATATTACTTATGGAGAGTTCTCTAAGAGACAAATACACAAATTTGGTATGCTGGAAGGGGAGGAGCAAAAAATAATATAAACTTTTACTATGCAGCAATCAACTAGCTTGTCAACGAAAGTTGAAGGAGCCCGCCCCACCCCCACCCCCCACACACACACCTTACAGTCAAGACATGGGAGACAAAAAGAAGATCGTAGCTTTGTGAAAGACTTAGCTAAGTTGGGAAAAGACAGAAACTCCTAGCACTTCAGATAACATGAGACACAAAATCGATGCAAAATAAAAATATAACACCAGAGAAACAGAATTTGCTGTGATCAGTAAATTCGAGTCTGTGTGAGAATGGTGAAAGCATCAAATCTAAACTGTACAGAAAGAGAATTATAGACTTATTTTCGGGAGATAAATAAATCCGGGATGGGTTTTTGTAAACAACAATTAAAGATTTTCATACAGAAATCAGATGAAATATTTCAAGAAACCAGAAATAATTTCTCTACGCAGCATTTAATGTGTTCTCTCGAGGAATCAGACTTGGATATTGAAAAAATACATAATAAATGCATTGTTGTGTTTTTTATATGAAGCGTTTCATGCAAAAAACTACAAATGATTTTAAAAAAAAAAACATGAAATTCTGGACTGAGTGACACCCCACCACCACCCCCCCCCCCCCACCCTATTTCAAAACTTGTATTGGACGCAGGTCAATGTGTCTGATATGCAAGTGTGTTCTACTTTCTCGTCTCTCTTTCAAAATGTTTAGCCCCGCCTACTTACGGGGTATTTAAATTTACATATGACTTTAGGAATGCATTTGAGGGTCTAAATTGTGGTTCCCTAATCTCTGCAATATGCAGTCATACACGTGGTTACTCGAAAGACATTGGCGCGTATTTTGAACCTTCAATGAGTATCAACTTGATTTTCAAAAGTTCTAAGTAGATAACGTCATCGTATGCTTGAGATATCAGCAGAACCATCTTATGGCTCTATTCAATTTTTTTAACCTTAAGTTATACCGTGCTCTAGACTTGCGCGTGGCAAACTCGTCTCTTGAGTTCCAATGTGTTCTATGTGCCTACTGGCACAAAGAACACATTGGAACTCAGGGGACGAACTTTCGTGCAATTTTTTAGTGTTGAAATTCAAATATGAACATCAGGAATGGGTCAGGAGATCTTTAAATTCCATCGTTCAAAATGGCTCTGACTATTTTTGGCCTAACATTATACCATGCGCTAAAAGTGGACGGGGCCAAAAACAAACTTTGAAAGTGTTTTTTTTTCTGAGTAATGAAATACATGTGTGAACTTCGGGAAAGCATTAGGGTTACAAATGCAGTTTCTTGCAGTTATTAAAAATGCATTCATTGCCCCCCCCCCCCCCCCCCCCCCCCCCGGGTGACCTCAGTGATCTTGACTCATATTTTGAACCTCTGCTCATTTCGACTCAGTTGTTGTTGGTCCCAGGCTCACAGGTCATACCATGCTTTAGAAATGAACGTCTCCATTGAGCTTCAACTCATTTGTTGTTCATTGGTGCTGGTTCCAGGTCCATAGCATAAACCATGATTGAGATATGAGTGTGACGATTTTCAAAATATTTAGCCCCGCCCACTTTTTTTGCGTGTAAAAATGTATTTATGAACTTCGATAATGCATTAGGGGTCATAAATCGCGATTTCCGGCAATTCCAAAAGCTGCACTCAATGACTCTTTGGTGAACTTGGCCAATATTTTGAATCCCCAGCTAGGTTTCGACTCATTTGGTGATGCCCCCATGCCCATAGACCAAAACATGCTTGCGATGATGCTAAACATCGTTTAGTACTGGCTAGAAGGCCTGGTGCAATATAGGGGGCCTCTGTAAAATATTTAAGTAAAACAATTCAGTAACATGGATATACAGATATTTTTTAAAGCCTTAAAGGCCACAGGGGCTCTTATGACGGTCCACTGGAACTGAGAAACTCAGGAAATTAAACAGAGACTCGCCTAGGCTAAGCCACAGAGAGTATGCTGTTTCAGGATCGGGATAAGTGAGGTCGCCCCATTTTATCAAAAATTTCAAACCATAAATGGCAGATAGTTTCACAAGTGGAACTCCAAATTTGTGGGGAGCTTGTCCCCTGGCCATGCTCTTGTATTAAACGGTCTTAATGTTTATATCGTAGACTTATAACTAATAGTGCTTCAGTATCATTAGACCGAACGCTACTGACAGTCTCCACAGATAAAAACATGTTATAATGTTTATCTTGTAGATTTTCAAGCGACTAATGTCCAGCACAATTACCCTTACAGACGGTCTAGCAGCAACAGTTTGAGGTTGTATTCTAAGCGTTACACAGTCCCAACATAAACATTCTTAGTGGTAGAAGTATAGAACAGATCCTCAGTTGTGGTGGTTCAAAAGTGTGAAGAAAAGAGTTACATGAATAGTCGTTAAACAGTCCACACGGGCAATCCAGACTACAGAATAATTATTTGGCTTTCCGCTGATTTGCCGCGGACCTCTAACTATATAGGACCTCGTCATTACAGAGGGGAAGTTCTGTCACTACAAACTGTTGAGGGCAGCCACAAATCCAACAGTATAAGCCTCACAAAAAGTAAATTAATATGCAAGTCGCTTAAAAACATTCTGTCGGTGGTGCTGTACAGCCTGTCCTATCGCCAGGTGAAGGTTATACATTTCAATGAAAGGAGGGCAAACACGGCATGTTTGAGATGCATTGGATTCCCATCTACCCATGACTCTTGTTTGTACATCAATGAAGCTGCACTAGTTCCCCAGTAACCGTTGTTTCAATGCAAAACACTTGAATATTGACAAACATATCTGATATGTATAATAAACGAAAAAACAAATTCTCTTTTTTTATTTTAATTTTTATTTGATCATATATAGAAACGCTTAACCTTTTATCCAACATAACCTCCAAACCGTTCAGTGCTACCTACAAAAACTGCCATTCAAATTTTATTTTTTGTCTCAAAAAATATCTTAAGACCCCTCATTGGAACGAGCCCACTGTGCTAGTTCACATGAGGGGGTCATAAGCTATGTTTTGTGGCCAAAAAAAAATGAAAATTTACACTTATTCGAAAATATTTTTTATAAAGTGACGTCTGCTTTTCGGATGAGGTGAAGGGTTAAAATGTATTGTCTATATTCGCTGTGTACATGAATTTGACGCCAGGCTGGTGGGTATTTTCTGATATCGTATTGAATAGATGTAACCTTTTATGCTAATAGCTCAAAAGAATTTGTGTCGAGCTTGAAAATTAGGACCGGTAGGAAAACCTAAACCATTTAAATTTTTCCCTCATCTTTTTAGCCTCAGAAAACAGAACACAAACACTAGATTTTCTGGATAAGTAAAGAGAGACACCCTCCCTCCGAAGATACAAAGAAGTAAGGAGCAAGAAACTGGACCAGTCTCATAATAAACTGTACAGTGCTGTGGGCAGCCTCCTTAATTCGTTAAAATGTCTAAAAAATGGGAGCAGACATGAAATAACACGCTCAAACTGAAAACGGGTCCGTGAACTGAGCAGCCTTCCTGAAGCCTAAGCACAGGCCCCAGAGAAGAGTCACAGTCAGCAAACGCTAAAAATGAAATGCATTGCTGGAATTGTTGGTTGCAAGATACACCGGATAGTAGGTCCACAAATATAGTACCAGTTGCAAGTACGAGGGTGGCCCCTTAACCGTTCGAACCCTGATGGCATCTTCCATGTCAGTTGAATGACAGGAACTGGAAGAGTCCATTTCCATTTTTTTTTTTGGGGGGGGGGGGGGATAGACCAATTAATATTAGGACTGCATGTTGAAAATAGTGATTGGTCTCCCCCACACATTCATTTAGAAGCCATTCTTCTTTGTGAAATTATGATGCATCATGTTCCTGTGCCGGAAAGGGGCCTCTCGCTTTTAAAAGGTTTAAAGGGTTAATAACGGTAAACAGCAGTGGAATGGGAAGTACAGTTAAAACTAGAAGTCCTGTCACGAATAGTGCGCTTATTTAGGCTAAATTGTGCGTTGGAATTGTGCGCAATCGCCATATCGAATGGCATCCAAAGCACGGCAGGTTCTCTTGGTTACTCATAGCAAACACATGCAATGTTTCTGCCAATGGACCTCCGGGTTACCCGGAGGTCCATTGGCTGAAACATTGCTTGTGCACAGGCCATATATACATAATTTGATAGCTTTACTTGGGCCATAACGCGTACATTAACGCGCATATCAACGTGCTATTTGTGCGCATTTCATGACAGGATGTCTAGTTTTAACTGTATATAACACCATAGCCAGTAGACGAGGGAAGTCTTCTAGTGACAAAAACAATTTTGAACCGAGAATTCAAGGGCTGGGACGCTTACATTCTAAGCCATATTAAGATAAAATCATCATGAAATCGTCGATAATATTTTATGTTGACGCGAAGTCCTGGTTAAGCAAGACCAACGCCGAGGGTGACCCTGCTTGCAATACCACGCCTGCAATACAACGGATAGCATTACAGACTGAATGAAACATTTATTACTGGGTGACGGATGAAGGATGGCAGATGACGGACCTTTGACAGATTACAGATCATAGGGGTATTACCATAAAAACTATTAACCCTTTACCCAACATAACGGCAAAAACCGGCCAGGGCTATTCACAAAAATTATCATTCAATTTTCATTATGTATTTCATTTTTTGTCATAAGCTATGTTTTTGATGCAAAAAATGAAACTTTTTAGTTATTCAATGATTTTGTTTGTAAATGTCGACTGCTTTCCATGTTAGGTAAAGGGTTAAGAGTCACCACAGGGTACCCCCGCCTCTTTACCAAATGTAAGAGTGATTTGATTTGATTTGATCATTTTGTGAAAATATATTTGTCTTGAAACTTTATAGATTTTTTTTTTATTATTTAACGGTATAGTTTACAGACAATTACATATTGGACTGTAGGATACAAATAGATAACTAGAAAATGATATTCAGTCTATACCGTTGGGAGATGACATAGCCAGATTGGCTGTCTACCTGTCACTCCCGTAATACATTTAACTCCAACACTGACTACATGCTCTGCGCATTGATCTTTGATAGAAAGATCTACTTGTATGGATACTTGTGAGTAGCTAGTAGAACTGCAACTTTGACTCGGCTACGCACCCCGTTAGTCTATTTCTGTAGGGGGCGCGGTGGCTCAGTTGGTAGAGGTGCAGGCTGCAAGCCGAGAGGTCCTCGGTTCGAATCCCACCTGCGGCAATCGCGTTGTGTCCTTGGGCAAGACACTTCACCCCCATTGCCCACGTGGGGGCACGGTGACGCTGTGTACTAAGGCGTACTGCACGTCGATGGTGCACCTGTCTTCAACCAATGCTAACCCTGCTTGTGTGGAGTTGGTATGTTGGACAGCTGGCAGTTGCTCGCCGTTGCTCGGTGGTTCTCTCCGGGTACTCCGGCTTCCTCCACCCGTAAAACTGTCACGGTCATGGTTAGCCATTGTGCAGAAATAAATATGTGACCTTAAACACCAATAAATAAATAAATTAGTCTATTTCTGTAGATGGACGAGTTTCCAGGTTTAAAAAGGTGGCTAATTGTGAATGTGATAGTGGGTATTGGGTATCCCTAACCCTATATGCTAATCTGATATTATTATGGTTATCAAGCTGGGTTGTGGTTAACTTTAGAAGACAAATATGGCACGGTTCCAGTATTGTTCATCAGTCAAGATAAACATAATGGACACACTATTATACGAAATAAGTCCTCGTTGTGTCGACAGTTTGGGACTCTTAAGTTATTTAGGTTATCGGTGTGCCAACCATTACTGTAGCGTGTAACAGTCAGGACAGTATGGGTTGTCACACTGTTAGCTTTCTTGATATGAGGATAGAAGTTTTGTTCTTAACTTCTCTTTAAATTCTTTTCTATTTTCTATGTTTCGCATTTCTGGGTCCAGTTCGTTCCAGATTTTCGGAAAGGCATATGAGGGCAGCCTATCTAAAGCCTTTGTTCGGGTTTTGTTGATACGTACCAGTCCTGATTGCCTTGTACTCATGTGTGATTGAGGGATTGGGGAAGCAAAATAATGTTCGAAAGATTCTGGAAGTTTTCATTTTTCCAATCAAACATAAATAAACAGGCAAGTAGTTTGTACAAGTCGGTGACCTTCAATATTTTATCTTTTATGAACAATGGGTATGCATGGGAATTATCCTTTTTGTTGTTTAATATTCGAAGTGAACGTTTCTGTATTCTTAGTAATTCAATGATTCCTCTTGAGTTTCCCCATATTTGAATGCCATATACGTGACACCAAAGAGTAATAGAGCATCTTCATGACATGATGTGGTAGTAGTTTTTTTGCTCTGTTCAAAGTATAATTTGCCCATCCAATCTTGGAACAAATTTTTGATATATGAGTTTGATAAGATAAGTGTTCATCAATATGAATACCTAAACAATTTAGAGATTTATCTTCTTCATTTGAACCCACCCTTTTTAATTTTTGACCATTCATGAAAATATCAGGGATATTTTAGTCTTCTCTGTAAGTAAATTTCGTTTCTGACAGTTCAGTTTGAAAAATGACAGAATATATAGTGTGTAAGGATACAGTAAGGATACAGAAATCAAGTTTACGAAAACAGAAATCAAGTTTACGAAACATATGTCACAATCATCTCGTGTCCCCTGACCAACAAAGTGACACTCCTTGCAATAATATAATTGCAGTACTTAAAGCATTCTTTCATCCAGATGTGACTTTGATTACTCTCGTTTTCACATAAAATCAACCATTAAGCATCGGGCTTTTTTATTCAGAAATAGGTGAATGATCTTGGAATAGAAACAAATCTAACTACAACACAACACGTTTAACCCTTAAGGTGATATATATATAGGTGATGAGAAGTTAGCTTGAAAATAGGTGCAGGTTATTTTCGATGTCATAAAAAATCTAAACAGGTTATTAATTTGGCATTTTTTGTTGCCCATCCGTATTTGTGAACAATACTTCACAATTGTGAATAGGCAAAAATGAAAAATTTTAACATTATTTTATATACATTTGACGACATCGAAAATAACCTGTTACCTATTTTCAAGCTATAATTATCATTACTAATATAGTACCTTAATCCCCATGCAGCCATAAACTGCCCGTTTTATATTGCCCCGAAAAAACGTTATCCCAAGTGTATTCTTTCTTGAGAACTCAAAGTGTATGCTGCTTTTATCTTGATAGTGTTTTTACATCATTGTTGGATGTCTGTGCAGGCAGCCAACAATAATATAGAAACACTGTTGAGTCATCTGCAGCTATGTACATGTATGTGTGGTAGTCATTAACCCTTTACCTAACATGAAAAGCAGACGACACTAACAAACAAAATTCTTGAATAACTCATTTTTTAAATCTTTTGTCTACAAAAACATAGGTTATGACCCTCATTGGAACGAGCTCGTTCCAATGAGAGGTCAAAACCTATGTTTTTGAGACAAAAAATTTAAAAATATTGAAAATTAATCGACGATTTTTGTGAATAGCGCTGGCCGTTTTTTGGTCGTTACGTTGGGTAAAGGGTTAACGTAAAATTAATCTGATGGCTTAAGGAGTAAGGTCTTCACTGTTATGTAGACTTCGAATTCAACGAACAGTGCTGCCAACATTACTTATATTACTTATGGAGAGTTCTCTAAGAGACAAATACACAAATTTGGCATGCTGGAAGGGGAGGAGCAAAAAATAATATAAACTTTTACTATGCAGCAATCAACTAGCTTGTCAACGAACGTTGAAGGAGCCCGCTTAACCCCCACCCCCCCCCCCCTCCCCACACACACACCTTACAGTCAAGACATGGGAGACAAAAAGAAGACCGTAGCTTTGTGAAAGACTTAGCTAAGTTGGGAAAAGACAGAAACTCCTAGCACTTCAGATAACATGAGACACAAAATCGATGCAAAATAAAAATATAACACCAGAGAAACAGAATTTGCTGTGATCAGTAAATTCGAGTCTGTGTGAGAATGGTGAAAGCATCAAATCTAAACTGTATAGAAAGAGAATTATAGACTTATTTTCGGGAGATAAATAAATCCGGAATGGGTTTTTGTAAACAACAATTAAAGATTTTCATACAGAAATCAGATGAAATATTTCAAGAAACCAGAAATAATTTCTCTACGCAGCATTTGATGTGGTCTCTCGAGGAATCAGACTTGGATATTGAAGAAATACATAATAAATGCATTGTTGTGTTTTTTATATGAAGCGTTTCATGCAAAAAACTACAAATGATTTTTAAAAAAAAACATGGAATTCTGGACTGAGTGACACCCCACCACCACCCCCCCCCCCCCCACCCTATTTCAAAACTTGTATTGGACGCAGGTCAATGTGTCTGATATGCAAGTGTGTTCTACTTTCTCGTCTCCCTTTCAAAATGTTTGGCCCCGCCTACTTACGGGGTATTTAAATTTACATATGACTTTAGGAATGCATTTGAGGGTCTAAATTGTGGTTCCCTAATCTCTGCAATATGCAGTCATACACGTGGTTACTCGAAAGACATTGGCGCGTATTTTGAACCTTCAATGAGTATCAACTTGATTTTCAAAAGTTCTAAGTAGATAACGTCATCGTATGCTTGAGATATCAGCAGAACCATCTTATGGCTCTATTCAATTTTTTTAACCTTAAGTTATACCGTGCTCTAGACTTGCGCGTGGCAAACTCGTCTCTTGAGTTCCAATGTGTTCTATGTGCCTACTGGCACAAAGAACACATTGGAACTCAGGGGACGAACTTTCGTGCAATTTTTTAGTGTTGAAATTCAAACATGAACATCAGGAATGGATTAGGAGATCTTTAAATCCCATCGTTCAAAATAGCTCTGACTATTTTTGGCCCAACATTATACCATGCGCTAAAAGTGGACGGGGCCAAAAACAAACTTTGAAAGTGTTTTTTTTTCTGAGTAATGAAATACTTGTGTGAACTTCGGGAAAGCATTAGGGTTACAAATGCAGTTTCTTGCAGTTATTAAAAATGCATTCATTGCCCCCCCCCCCCCCCCCCCCCGGGTGACCTCAGTGATCTTGACTCATATTTTGAACCCCTGCTCATTTCGACTCAGTTGTTGTTGGTCCCAGGCTCACAGGTCATACCATGCTTTAGAAATGAACGTCTCCATTGAGCTTCGACTCATTTGTTGTTCATTGGTGCTGGTTCCAGGTCCATAGCATAAACCATGATTGAGATATGAGTGTGACGACTTTCAAAATATTTAGCCCCGCCCTCTTTTTTTTGAGTGTAAAAATGTATTTATGAACTTCGATAATGCATTAGGGGTCATAAATCGCGATTTCCGGCAATTCCAAAAGCTGCACTCAATGACTCTTTGGTGAACTTGGCCAATATTTTGAATCCCCAGCTAGGTTTCGACTCATTTGGTGATGCCCCCATGTCCATAGACCAAAACATGCTTGCGATGATGCTAAACATCGTTTAGTACTGGCTAGAAGGCCTGGTGCAATATAGGGGGCCTCTGTAAAATATTTAAGTAAAACAATTCAGTAACATGGATATACAGATATTTTTTAAAGCCTTAATGGCCAAAGGGGCTCTTATGACGGTCCACTGGAACTGAGAAACTCAGGAAATTAAACAGAGACTCGCCTAGGCTAAGCCACAGAGAGTATGCTGTTTCAGGATCGGGATAAGTGAGGTCGCCCCATTTTATCAAAAATTTCAAACCATAAATGGCAGATAGTTTCACAAGTGGAACTCCAAATTTGTGGGGAGCTTGTCTCCTGGCCATGCTCTTGTATTAAACGGACTTAATGTTTATATCGTAGACTTATAACTAATAGTGCTTCAGTATCATTAGACCGAACGCTACTGACAGTCTCCACAGATAAAAACATGTTATAATGTTTATCTTGTAGATTTTCAAGCGACTAATGTCCAGCACAATTACCCTTACAGACGGTCTAGCAGCAACAGTTTGAGGTTGTATTCTAAGCGTTACACAGTCCCAACATAAACATTCTTAGTGGTAGAAGTATAGAACAGATCCTCAGTTGTGGTGGTTCAAAGGTGTGAAGAAAAGAGTTACATGAATAGTCGTTAAACAGTCCACACGGGCCATCCAGACTACAGAATAATTATTTGGCTTTGCGCTGATTTGCCGCGGACCTCTAACTATATAGGACCTCATCATTACAGAGGGGAAGTTCTGTCACTGCAAACTGTTGAGGGCAGCCACAAATCCAACAGTATAAGCCTCACAAAAAGTAAATTAATATGCAAGTCGCTTAAAAACATTCTGTCGGTGGTGCTGTACAGCCTGTCCTATCGCCAGGTGAAGGTTATACATTTCAATGAAAGGAGGGCAAACACGGCATGTTTGAGATGCATTGGATTCCCATCTACCCATGACTCTTGTTTGTACATCAATGAAGCTGCACTAGTTCCCCAGTAACCGTTGTTTCAATGCAAAACACTTGAATATTGACAAACATATCTGATATGTATAATAAACGAAAAAACAAATTCTCTTTTTTTATTTTAATTTTTATTTGATCATATATAGAAACGCTTAACCTTTTATCCAACATAACCTCCAAACCGTTCAGTGCTACCTACAAAAACTGCCATTCAAATTTTATTTTTTGTCTCAAAAAATATCTTAGGACCCCTCATTGGAACGAGCCCACTGTGCTAGTTCACATGAGGGGATCATAAGCTATGTTTTGTGGCAAAAAAAAAATGAAAATTTACACTTATTCGAAAATATTTTTTTATGAAGTGACGTCTGCTTTTCGGATGAGGTGAAGGGTTAAAATGTATTGTCCATTTTCGCTGTGTACTTGAATTTGACGCCAGGCTGGTGGGTATTTTCTGATATCGTATTGAATAGATGTAACCTTTTATGCTAATAGCTCAAAAGAATTTGTGTCGAGCTTGAAAATTAGGACCGGTAGGAAAACCTAAACCATTTAAATTTTTCCCTCATCTTTTTAGCCTCAGAAAACAGAACACAAACACTAGATTTTCTGGATAAGTAAAGAGAGACACCCTCCCTCCGAAGATACAAAGAAGTAAGGAGCAAGAAACTGGACCAGACTCATAATAAACTGTACAGTGCTGTGGGCAGCCTCCTTAATTCGTTAAAATGTCTAAAAATGGGAGCAGACATGAAATAACACGCTCAAACTGAAAACGGGTCCGTGGAACTGAGCAGCCTTCCTGAAGCCTAAGCACAGGCCCCAGAGAAGAGTCACAGTCATCAAACGCTAAAAATGAAATGCATTGCTGGAATTGTTGGTTGCAAGATACACCGGATAGTAGGTCCACAAAGATAGTACCAGTTGCAAGTACGAGGGTGGCCCCTTAACCGTTCGAACCCTGATGGCCTGATGGCATCTTCCTTGTCAGTTGAATGACAGGAACTGGAAGAGTCCATTTCCATTTTTTTTTTTGGGGGGGGGGATAGACCAATTAATATTAGGGCTGCATGTTGAAAATAGTGATTGGTCTCCCCCACACATTCATTTAGAAGCCATTCTTCTTTGTGAAATTATGATGCATCATGTTCCTGTGCCAGAAAGGGGTCTCTCGCTTTTAAAAGGTTTAAAGGGTTAATAACGGTAAACAGCAGTGGAATGGGAAGTACAGTTAAAACTAGAAGTCCTGTCACGAATAGTGCGCTTATTTAGGCTAAATTGCGCGTTGGAATTGTGCGCAATTGCCATATCGAATGGCATCCAAAGCACGGCAGGTTCTCTTGGTTACTCATAGCAAACACATGCAATGTTTCTGCCAATGGACCTCCGGGTTACCCGGAGGTCCATTGGCTGAAACATTGCTTGTGCACAGACCATATGTACAGAATTTGATAGCTTTACTTGGGCCATAACGCGTACATTAACGCGCATATCAACGTGCTATTTGTGCGCATTTCATGACAGGACGTCTAGTTTTAACTGTATATAACACCATAGCCAGTAGACGAGGGAAGTCTTCTAGTGACGAAAACAATTTTGAACCGAGAATTCAAGGGCTGGGACGCTTACATTCTAAGCCATATTAAGATAAAATCATCATGAAATCGTCGATAATATTTTATGTTGACGCGAAGTCCTGGTTAAGCAAGACCAACGCCGAGGGTGACCCTGCTTGCAATACCACGCCTGCAATATAACGGATAGCATTACAGACTGAATGAAACATTTATTACTGGGTGACGGATGAAGGATGGCAGATGACGGACCTTTGACAGATTACAGATCATAGGGGTATTACCATAAAAACTATTAACCCTTTACCCAACATAACGGCAAAAACCGGCCAGGGTTATTCACAAAATTACCATTCAATTTTCATTATGTATTTCATTTTTTGTCATAAGCTATGTTTTTGATGCAAAAAATGAAACTATTTAGTTATTCAATGATTTTGTTTGTAAGTGTCGTCTGCTTTCCATGTTAGGTAAAGGGTTAAGTTTTACCAAAATGTAAGAGTGATTTGATTTGATTTGATTTGATCATTTTGTGAAAATATATTTGTCCTGAAACTTTATAGATTTTTTTTTTTGATTTTTTTTTATATTTATTTAACGGTATAGTTTACAGACAATTACATATTGGACTATAGGATACAAATAGATAACTAGAAAATGATATTCAGTCTATACCGTTGTGAGATGACATAGCCAGACTGGCTGTCTGCCTGTCACTCCCGTAATACATTTAACTCCAACACTGACTACATGCTCTGCGCATTGATCTTTGATAGTAAGATCTACTTGTATGGATACTCGTAAGTAGCTAGTAAAACTGCAACTTTGACTCGGCTACGTACCCCATTAGTCTATTTCTGTAGATGGACGAGTTTCCAGGTTAAAAAAGGTGGCTAATTGTCAATGTGATAGTGGGTATCCCTAACCCTATATGCTAATCTGATATTATTATGGTTATCAAGCTGGGTTGTGGTTAACTTTAGAAGACAAATATGGCACGGTTCAAATATTGTTCATCAGTCAAGATAAACATAATGGATACACTATTATACGAAATAAGTCCTCGTTGTGTCGACAGTTTGGGACTCTTAAGTTATTTGGGTTATCGGTGTGCCAACCATTACTGTAGCGTGTAACAGTCATGACAGTATGGGTTGTCACACTGATAGCTTTCTTGATATGAGGACAGAAGTTTTGTTCTTAAGGGGACGTCCAACCTAACTTTGGTCAAATGTCATGTAATTTTCTTTCAAGTCTAAAAAAGGCCTAAAATGAATAACCCCAATAAATTATATACCAAAATGCTTGGAATGAAACACAGAACATGTGGAAACTGAAATTTGCCATGGAACTGCTGCCATGTGTAAATAGCACCACCTGAAAGTCTGCTGTGGCATAAGTAAGAGAACAAAATTTTTACAATAAAATAACTCAAAATAAAATAACAGCTGAATTGTATAAACATCTAAGTACACACTCGAAGAAATCTTTTCCTTATTCATGAAAGTAATAAAGATTGAGACCAAATGTTATAAGTGGAGTGCTCACTGATTGAAAGCAGACATTTTCTTTTGTTTATGTTTTGATTTGGGGAGTTCAACAAAGGTCAACTTGAAGGAGTTCAGCAGAAGAAGTATGGAAGGACAAAAGAGTGTCTCCCAATATAAAGATGTATGTGTTACTGTAATGGTTTGGAAAGAAAATATGATATTCTCCTATGTAGAATGCACTGCAAAGTCATACATTGTAGTTGAATAAATATATTTACAAACCCCTTGCACTGTAACCCCTTTTATCCCATGCATCAATTTGATAGTGATTAAATTGTTCAATTTGTCTGGTTTATCAATAAGTATAATAGCTTTGTTTAACTCTTGGACACCAATACACTCATGATATCTGTTGGAGAAGAAATAAGGGTAACTCTAACCTGTCACTGCAATAAACCATCTAATGTACTTAAAAGTACATTGTTATTCAAAACACATCAAATCACCCTTACATAACCATTATTGCATGTACTTCCCCCAATGAGGCTTATGGGCATACTGAGATCAGAAGGGCACATCCAGAGGGTCTCACATATTGTTTTTCAAGAACGCAGTACACAAAGCAATCCCCAAAAGGTGACAAGTGAGCTCCATTTGACACAAAAAATTTCCCAGAGGGGGGGGGGGGGGGCTCTCTTCCTTGTATGACGCTACCTCCGGCACTCAAGGCATATGCCTTTTTTCTCAAAGTTTAACTCTTTTTTTTTCTTTTTGAAGATCCTGGCCACACATGTTCCAAACACTATCAGACAGGTAACCCTCCAAATAAGTGTATCTGCAAAAATCATGTTACATTGCAAAACATTCTTAGACTTTTTAGACTTTTAGTTCTGGATCTTTCATGCTTCTTACTTCCAACTATAACACTTAATTTATCGATTAATGTGTGAATAGAAAAGTCCTGCCATAATCAACATTTTGAGTTCCATAAGCCTTCAAAACAGCTCCGATAAAAGTGTCAAACATCAGCTTGGTGGCTTTATACAGAATATTCATTAGGTTGTTGCTTGATAAGTAATAGGAACAAAATCTTCACAAGAAAAATTCTGTAGCAATACAATTGAGGGTATTAGCAGGCACTTTGCAACAAATTGTAACAAATCAACTAGTTGTGAACAAAATTTTCTAACTCAAAAGAGTGAAAAAGTACCACAACTCTGAAAAAATGTGGGAAGAAACACATGCTACAGCAGCTACACAGGCATTGTTTCCCCATAATGCTCGATCACAACACCAAATATCCTTCAAATTGGAGTAGCAATGGTTGAGATACAAGGGAGAATGTTGGTACATGTAATGATGAATGGGTAAGACAAAGATTAAGAGGACAGGGGTCACCACTGCACGGCCCTAGATGCACCTTTGATTTTCCAACTTCCAGGTCTGGGGCATAATAATCGCAACACACCCACCTTATCAGTTCATAATTTCAGTAAAATAAAAGAAATTATCAATTTGAATTAATTAATAGATGATGGAAAATATTTGGCTTCCCTCGCCTTCTCGTACTATTTAATTACCACAAACAATATCAGTTTGATGCCGACAAACGAAACTGAACGCATGTGGTCTGGTTAAAAAGTAACTCGGCATGAATAATGATGAAATTGCGAATATTTCGTGTATTTCATTTGTTTAAAAGCCAATTGCAGCTAATATTGACCGTGCATTCGATAATTCGTTTCGGTTTTGACCACACGGCCACGCTGACAGCGGTTATGTTTATTGTGATATGCAAATTGGGGGATGGTTTCCGGTGAAGGAGATTTGTCACCTTTGTCAGTGTAAAACGATCACAAAGGACACTGATCAACGCTTGTGTTAGTATGGTTGGTTGCAAGAAAAAAATAAATTCTCAGCATCGTCCAAGCGCACCTTATTTAAAAGCATGAATGCATCATTTTCAACCCATCTTCAATCGGTCCTTTGCAGACATCAAACATACCCGCCTCAAATTCCATGGTTACTAGGAAGTAAATAACTTCACAACATCTGAGGGAAATCAACACGCTCAATATAGTTCCAAGTCACTTGGAATATACTTCGTGAAAAAGTGATTTCTGAAGCATTCTGCTTACTTTGTTATGAAAATTGCCTTATTTTATGTGTATCGTCCCGATTTTATACACTCGGTTATTTTTTTACAAGTGGTTCATGTTGTCTTTCTAGTGCGCAATAATTCCGATTTTTTGTCAACAAAAAAGTTCAGACGGCCTGTAAACACGAGAGGGAATTTCGAACCATATTTTGCAGTTTTGACATTAACAGCTCAAGTATTTGCTGTCACCTGTTTGCAAATCCGCTCATACATTGTCTCGAACAAATAAAGGGCGTGATCACGTCCTTGCATTCTTACGATTGCCCAAATTGAGTATTTCTGCAAGAACCACATCGTAATCACATGACCGGAATAAACATCATTGAAACATGGCCACATCCGGAACATCCAAAATTTGTGTTGGTGTTATTACATTCAAACATCAAAACCCACCAGAGTGTGTGTCAAAAAATGCTTTCTCCGAGTCTGTAGTATGTTATCATTATATTGAGGACAAGGCTTTCGAATTACCGATTGTTTTGTGGTTTTACCGGTTCGTTACTTATGCCATTGGCAAATGAATCTTCTTCAAAATCATAAAATTAATTTTTTTCCCTGAAAAAATTTACATGTACCTTTTCTATGCACTTTACTCATTATTTTGATATATAATTTGCCTTTCCTTACTTCTCTCATCTGTTTCTGAGGCATTGGGGAAAATGTCAAAAAATTGACCAAAGTTAGGTTGGACGACCCCTTAACTTCTCTTTAAATTCTTTTCTATTTTCTATGTTTCGCACTTCTGGGTCCAGTTCGTTCCAGATTTTCGGAAAGGCATATGAGGGCAGCCTATCTAAAGCCTTTGTTCGGGTTTTGTTGATACGTTCCAGTCCTGATTGCCTTGTACTCATGTGTGATTGAGGGATTGGGGAAGTAAAATAATGTTCGAAAGATTCTGGAAGTTTTCCATTTTTCCAATCAAACATAAATAAGCAGGCATGTAGTTTGTACAAGTCGGTGACCTTCAATATTTTATCTTTTATGAACAATGGGTATGCATGGGAATTATCCTTTTTGTTGTTTAATATTCGAAGTGAACGTTTCTGTATTCTTAGTAATTCAATGATTCCTCTTGAGTTTCCCCATATTTGAATGCCATATACGTGGCACCAAAGAGTAATAGAGCATCTTCATGACATGTTGTGGTAGTAGATTTTTTGCTCTGTTCAAAGTATAATTTGCCCATCCAATCTTAGAACAAATTTTTGATATATGAGTTTGATAAGATAAGTGTTCATCAATATGAATACCTAAACAATTTAGAGATTTATCTTCTTCATTTGAACCCACCCTTTTTAATTTTTGACAATTCATGAAAATATCAGGGTGAATGCAACTTTTAGTTTTATGGTTTGGATTAATGATAATGTATTTTGTTTTGTTGGCGTTCAGAGCGAGTTGATTTGCCGAACACCACTCATATAGATTATTGAGTTCATGTTTAAAATGGGTATCTATGGACTTGGTATAAGGGAATGAGCCATGGGCAATTGTGTCATCCGCAAATGACAAGAGATCAAGTGTTGTAGAACGACTGATGTCATTTATATATAATAGGAATAAGGCTGGACTAAGAACTGAACCCTGTGGGACCCCACATGCTAATTCGGTGAGTTCAGGCTTTTGATCGCAATATTGAACATATTGCGGTCTATTCGAAAGATAGCTTTTAAACCAACTGTTACTGATGCCTCTGAATCCATACTTTTCCATTTTTGTTATCAATATGTTGTGGTTTATTGTGTCGAATGCCTTGGAGAGGTCCAGAAATGCCGCTAGTGTGTTGTTTTTACTGTCCTTGTTATTTTCAGAACCTATAATTTTAAGTAATTGCATTACTAAATGTATGGTAGAATGCTTTTTCCGAAATCCATATTGATGGTGATATAAGATATGCGACGTTTCGAGGTATTTGATGATTCTGTTGCACATGCGCTTTTCTGATTCTTTAGGAATGCCTGGTAAAATACTTATCGGTCTATAATTATTAAATACGTGCCCGTCTCCACTTTTAAAAATCGGAATAACTCTTGCTATCTTCATCCTATCAGGGACAATACCGCGGATAAAGGACATATTAATGATGTAGGCCAGAGGAGGAGCTATTACATTAATTGAGTGTTTCAGGAGGTTAGTAGTGATGCCGTCACAATCCTCACTATTTTTAGGCTTAAGTGAATTAATAACAGAAAATACCTCGTATTCAGTTGTTGGTGTTATGAAAAACTGTTGGGTTCATTACTGTCCATGAAGTCCATAAAATGTCTCTGGGATACATTTATTTGTTCGCTAGTACGTTTCCCTATGCACGCGAAAAAGTCGTTGAATTCCTGTACTATTTCCGCTGGATCATCTATTTTTTTTATTATTTTCTATTACGAAGGATTGCGGCAATGTGGCTGTATGGTTTGTTCTAAGTAGGGCACCATTAATAATTTGCCACGTTCTGCGTAAATTACCTGTATTTTCTGATAGTGTGTTAGAGTAGTACATTGCTTTACTTTGTTTTTTAATTTTGTTAAATATTTTACAGTAGTTTTTATATTTTCTAATATTCTGCTCATTTGGGTATCTCAGTTTTTTGTTATAAAATTTAGATTCATTATTTGACGAGGTTAGGAGCCTCTTCGTGATCCAGGGATTTTGTTTTACGAACTTTTTTCTTAACCGAATATTTTTTAGAGGAAAGCCCTTCTCGAAAGCGGATTGGTATATGTCCATAAAAAGGTTGTATGCAACATTCGGACAGTTAGTCTCGAGCACGGGGGAAAAGTCACTTTCAGTCAAAATTGTGTTAAAGTTAGAGCTATGCTGTCTGGATTAAATTTACGCTTTGCGGTTGTTGATGAAGTGTCATAAGTTTTATGGCCTCTTTCAGTGTGAAAGGTGGCGAAGTGATCAGAAACGTCTGTGATGATTATGCCGGACGGGGATGTTGATAGAACGTTGTTTGTAAATATGTGATCGATTAATGTAGCGGAGTGCTGCGTTACTCTAGTCGGCTTAGTGATATGTGGTAAAAAAGCCTTGGCTAATCATTGTATGTAAATAAATGTCGGTCTTGGTATGGACACCCAATTTCAAGAGGTCAATGGTTATATATGTTGCACAACTACAAAGCATGTGTAACCATATTCTAAAATTTCGAATCTCTGCGTTAGAAATTGTGCGAGGAGTGATTACACCATGAAGGTACCCTCAATTAAAAAAATACTCGAAATTCTGTAAGTCAATCACGGGCAATAATTTGGTGAAAAAATATTTTTTCTGTGAACTTGATAGGTGTTGCACATCTTACAGGCATGTGTAACCATATCCTAAAGTTTCAACTCTGTATATTGTAAATTAAGGAAGGCGTTGATTACACCATGAAGGTACCCGCAATTTAAAAAAAAACTCAGGAATCGATAAAGGGCAATAATTTTGTGAAGAAATATTTTTTCTGCAAACGTAAGAGATGTCGCACATCTTCATTGTGAATGTAACCATATCCAAAACTTTAAAACATTACAAACGGCGGAAGGACTTGATTACACCATAAAGGTACCTTCAATTAAAAAAGAGAAAAAAGGCCAATTTTTTGAAAGTGGTCACACGCACATCTCAAGCATTTTTGTCCTATGGACAATAAAAACCAGCTATCAACTGGTATTGGGAAGCAACCATGAAGAGAAAACATCAGCATTAAAAACGCATTAATTTTAAAACTTGTTCCAAAGTTTGAAAACGAGAAAAGTCGATCATCCAAACGGTGTCATCCCAATTGTCACACATTCTAATTTTAGGAGATAAAGAGAGTGGTACAGTCGGATTTTGTTAATTAGTTTTCTAGCGGCTAGATCAAACATTTTCTCTTATAGTTTGTTTCATGAATTTTGTTGTTTCATTGGTGAACAGAACAAGAAGTTGGCATTCGTTATATCTTCTGTAATTTTTTTTCAAAATTTCTCACCTTTATTCGGAATTTCAGATATGGATATATATTTTTTACACCATCTCCTCGGGGTTGGAGGAGATGCGCCTTGCCACAACAAACTCTACATCTTCTCTCGTTTTTTATTTGTTAGATTTGTTAGATTAAACTTATTTTATTTGCAATCAAGAAAGCAAAGGGATTGGAGGACAAGTGCTCAACACTTAGCTAAGCCTCCTCTCCATTACATTAACAATCCAGTATGTTACGATAGCAGTTGATAATGTACAAAAATAATAATGTTTTTTTGCAGATTAAAAAGAGAAAAGGAAAAGAACAAAGGCATTAACGAACAAATGTGTAGCAGAAAGATAAGGCAAAAGCGAAGGGGAAAGGGCTCTAGTTGATTTAGATACATTGATTAAATAATTGGTATATAAAACTTTCCACTAAGCTAGGTCAATTTTGTATGGGTTGGGCTGGCTCAGGGGCTCATGCACACACTCACGGACCCACACGTGCAACCACACAGAAATCACTCTCACACACGCACGCAGATCCACACACTTACACACACACATACATCCAGATCTTCTTCTATTCTGACTGCGGCTCGGACAGGTCAGCGGACAGACAGCAAAGTGCAACAGCACAACTCGAAGCTGGTTAGACACCTTTTAAGTCCGGAAGGAGTGCAAGTAGTAGAAAACAGGTTATCCCTAACGAAGTTTGGATAACGTTCATGATTGCAGAAACCGGACCACATCCACCTAGGCCAGTCGAGCTTCGCGAGCTGGACTAAGCTTAGTGTTCCTTAACCACACAGAGAAGTACCGAAAATTATTTATTTATACTATAATTTAAAAACGGTTTGAATCGCGGATAAATCTTTGGACATTTTTGAACAAACATGTGTTTACATAATTACTCAGAGTGGCAACGCCATACAACAGTTGGGACGTATCTGTGATGTGGTACGGTCGAATGCTCTCAAATAATTCATTTCTGATCGCGTTATACTTAGGGCATGTCATAAAAAAGTGATGAGCGTCTTCAACGGTTTCCCCGCATGAGCACGAGGATGTTTCCGATATATGGTTCTTGACCTCGTGTGCACTGAGATCACTACATTCATTTCGAATCATGCAGTGAAGAATGTTAAGTTTTCTTCTACCCACATTAAAATGTGTGGGAGGCTTATAAATTGGAGGTCCTAACTTCTTTTTGAATTCGAGCACTGAAGTTGAATTCTTTACTGACTCGGGTAGAATGTTCCAGATATCAACACAAGACGGGATGAAGGATCGCTTTAAAAGTTCAGTTCGTGTCCTAGTGGGTACAACATTTGAAGCCCCCCTGAGGTTGTATGGGGAAATTTCATTAAAGCGCGGAAGTAACAGTTCAACAAGGTAATCGGGAGCAGAGCCACTTACAATTCGATACAATAGGCACATCTTTTGGGCATATCGTCTGCTCTCGAGACTCTGCCAACCAAATTCAAACAATAAATTTTGATGTGAAACGGACCTAGTCAGCCCACTAACAATTCGAGCTGCATCGCAGTGAATGTCATCAAGACGTTTCAGCAGATATGGGCTTGCGCAACCCCACACTGGACTTGCATATTCCAGAATAGGCAAGATGAAAGATAGATACATGCGTTCAAGTGTTTTTCTGTTAAGGGTATATTTTAGTTTTCAGAGCTGTGACAGTCTAGCACTCGCTCTTTTGCAGATAATGTCGATATGGTGATCCCAGGACAGGTTGCCCTGTAAGGTTAGTCCCAAATGTTTGTGTGTTTCAGCACATGTCAGAACAGTGTTCGAAAACACGATATCTGGACAGGAAACATCTCTCTGAAGGGTAAATTTAACCAGGTTTGTTTTATCGGGATAAAACCTAACAAGCCAGTTATCAGCCCATAGGTTTATCTGATTTAGATCTTGGTTCAGGGTGTTAGCTACCTCAGTCGCCGAAGGTGCGCTTTTTCTGAGGCACGTGTCATCAGCAAAGAGTCTTGCGAGAGAGCTCAGATTGTCTGCTATATCGTTGATATACACCAAAAACAGGAAGGGACCACGCACTGAACTCTGTGGGACACCTGCTTCAATAGTTCCGTAGACGGACTAACATTGTTTCACTAAAACACGTTGTTTTCTATTGGATAAATAATCAGTGAACCAACTTAGCAAGGTGCCAGATATTCCATAACATTCAAGTTTGAATACCAGTCCCCGGTGCCACACTCGATCAAAAGCATTGGAAACATCACAAAACACACCACAGGTAAACTGTCTTGAATCAACGGCGCTACAAAGATTGTGATATACTTCGATTAGTTGGAAAACTGTACTATTTTGAGGAAGGAAACCAGATTGGTACTTATAAAATAAGTCATTCTCAACAAAATGTGTGAGTACATATTTGAAAACTACTCTTTCCATAACTTTGCCAACACATGATAGGAGGGATATTGGTTGTAATTGTTGGCATCGAGTCGATTACCTTTCTTAAATATTGGAGTTACATCTGCTAATTTCCAGTCACTTGGATAAGTGCCACATGACAAGGATTTTCTAAACAGTAAAAACAGGGGCAAACAGATTGCATTTCGGGTTTCTCTCAAGAGTCTATGGCTTATATCGTCATGCCCACTGGCTTTTTTGACAGGTAGTGTCTTTATGATATTTACTATATCTATTTCCGTGAATTCAATATCCGTTAATACATTATCACATCTAGTCGCGAAAGGGGGTGGATTTTTACTATGACTGTCCAATTTGCTGTTCTTTAAGAATATGTTATTGAGGAGGTCCGCTTTCTCCCCGTCGTTATCCACAACTTTCAGTCCCATTTCACTAGTATATTGTAGTGAGGGAATACCTGAATTGTCTATGAAATTATTAAGAAATTTCTTCACTACGTGCCAGAACTGGTTGGAATTGGTGATGACAGATAGGGACTCATCTACTTTATCAAGAAAAAATTTTTTTTTTTTTTCGCTGTTTTTTCATATTGTTAACCTTATTTCTAAGAGACTTGTACTTTTCCCAAAGCGAAGTAGTCTTACATTTTAATGCTAGGCTTCTTGCCCTATCCCTTTGGCGGATTATTTTTCTAAGATTATTGTCAGACCAAGGTTTATCATTTTTCCTTAGTGTTACTTTATGTCTGGGTATGCAGGATTGCGCAAGTTCCGAAAGTTTACATCGAAAATTTGTAACTGATTCATTGATATTGTCTGGTTCACAGATAAGAGTTTCCCAATCCGTGTCGTGTATCAGGTTGTTTAGTCTACCAAAACTGGCTTTATTGTAGTTCCAAACATATCTTATACTACAGTGTGTTCGGGGGAGGGTTTGGTTTAAGATTATAAATGTGGCTTTGTGATCGGAAAGTTCAAAATCTATGGTACCAGAGAATATTTCGACAATGGTGTCACTTATAATAATTGGATCAAGGAGTGTTTGGGTTCTCGGTGTGACTCGGGTGGGGGTTATTTATTTAACTTTCATGGCAAAGCTGTCCCCGGCGAGCTTTGTTTGGGTTTGTGGTTCCGAACGGAGCTGTTTGTTTGCAAAGCCACTCTATCCAAGCAACAATATCAAAATAACTGGCAACGACAAAAATGAACTCCATGTTATAACAAACCTACAAGATCATCTGCAAGCCATCAACAAGATTGTTAGAAATACTATCAAGGGGACTGACAGGCAACCACTCCTAGCGGCCGCAAACCCTTCCACAGGCGCCTGCGGCGCCTAAGCCAACATACCATATCGGTATTTGTTATACAGCATCGATAAACTATGCTAGATATTTTTGTTCATCAAAACAGTGATTAATTTACAAGATATATTTCTCCATCAAAACAATGACTTGTTATTAAATTTAAATTCATGTTGAAATCATGTTATTCAAGTTGTAATAAAGCAGACGCTTGGTCTGCATATTCTGTAATGTTTTTTTCGGCGTTCAACAACCTCTGTTTCGAGATCTGTATTCTACCATCAATATTTCTACATCTCTTCCTCTTTGGTGGAGGGAGTCCACCTGCATGATAAGCTGCATATGCGTGACTTCATTGTAGGCCTGGATTTCTTTGAGGTGGTCAATTAAATGGAAAATATCTGGATGTATGGTTCGTATTTGTTTTTTGATTTGTTGTGCAAGCCTTCCAGATATACTGTCACAATTGCAAATCACCAAAAGTAAACAAACTCATAAAAATACTGATAGTTGTTTGAATCATGATCGACAAACAGCGGTGAGTTGTGTTCAAATTATGATAACGACTATAACTATTTTCAAACCCAACAGTGGGAGAGTCGGGACACCGATTAAAATCCGAAAGTGGGACAATCGAAATTAAACCATCCAAACGAATATGAAATGCTTGAATGTAAAGGGGTAAGTGATTTATAAAAGTATATAAACGCGTGGGTCGTCGAATCCGTAGTATGAAAATCAGTTCAGCTATATTCAAACTGTAATTCATATATACTACTCAAAGTTTGCTGAGCACCAAGTATATCTAACTACCTGTTTTACGTTTTAGTTGAAATAGTGTTATGAAAAGTGTATATATTTTATATTTAATTATATCTTTAATTATTTAAGCACAGAAATTATGATTTTATTTGTGTTTGACATTATTTTTTAGCTTTTGAATACGATAACCATGGAAAATGGATATTATTGATAAAAGAGGACATTTTTCAAATTTGCCAAAAAGTTGACGGAGCGAACTGATATGGGTTCAATATCGAGTATGAGACCCATTATTGTTAATTACAGCTTGACAACGCCTTCTCATGCTCCCAATCAGGTTCCAGATGGTCCTTTGTGGGATGCTGTTCCATTCTTGGACAAGCATGGTACCAAGCTCCTGAACACTTCTTGGTTGGACTGGACGGACTGAAATTGCAAGCTGCAACTCATTCCAGACATGTTCGATTGGATTTAGGTCAGGGAGTCTTGCTGGCCAGGCCATACGCTCAATCGCCTCTGTCGGTACTCCCGGACAGCATGGGCAACATGGGGACGGGCATTAATGGTCCATCAGAATGAATCTACCACTCACTGCACCTGCATGCAATCTGACGTTGGCATCCAGGATCTCATCAATACACTGCTGTGCAGTCTTTGTACCACGGGCAAGGATACAGAGCTTTGTACGTCCATGACAGCTAATGCCGCCACAGACCATTATTGATCCTCCACCATGGCGCTCATGTTCAGCAATGTTGGCTGCATGGAATTGCTCTCCTGGTCTTCCCCATACCCTAGAACACCTATCTGTGTTGTCTGGGCAGTACTGTGCAAAGGACAGGTCGTCAATCTTCTCTGGTCCATCCAACGTGATCCATGGCCCATTCATATCGAGCCTGGCGGTGGTTCTAGGACGGACATCTGAAAACGAATACATGGTCTTCTCGATCGGAGACCACCTTCGTGCAACCTTGCTCGGATAGTCTGCATCGAAACATTTACCCCGGATGCATTCTGAAGGGCACTGCGAAGCTGGGTTGCTATGTCAAAGCGGTTCCTACGGGCCTGAATGATCAAAAACCGGTCTTCAGCTGCAGACGTTGTCCTGTCTCTGCCACAACCATGTCGTCTGACTGGTGTGCCACACTGCTGAAATCTTGCCCAGGCTCTTGTGATCACCGTATTTGCACACCAAGGGCTTCACCAACCTGACGATGGGTAACCCCTTGTTCCATAATCCTTACAGCCCACCACATTTCTGCTTCAGACAAATGTCTTCTTCCATTTGCATTCGCCATATTCAATCATTAAATCACAAGAGTTTGTGTTGAAATGAAGATTGAATACCCCACACATCTCATGTACATGTAGACAGTACACGAAAACATCTTGGAAATCAAGGGGTACATGCTTTCTATGACTGTCACGAAAGTTCTGCCTGTCAAGAGAGGTAATGTAAACACTGGGAACCATCTCTATACATTCCACAATCATATCCACCACAAATATCGCAAATGTGTCACAAGAAAATTCCACAATGATGTGTCTAATATGTGGTGCTTAGCAAACTTTGAGTAGTAAATAATTTCTTAATCCCATCTTGTTTTATTGCAGAAAATATCACGCGAATTGGCCGACATTCTGTTAAACGTCACACGGCTTATAAATGGAATGAACCAGATGCAACGTATCGGAGTAATAGTGTTTTAACCCTTTACCCAACGTAACGGCTAAAACCGGCGAGCGCTATTCTCAAAAATTGACAATTAATTTTCATTATTTTTTTCATTTTTACCTCAAAAACATAGGTTATGACCCCTTGTTGGAACGAGCTCGTCGAGCTCGTTCCAACGAGGGGTCATAACCTATGTTTTTGAGACAAAAAATGAAAAAAATTAGTTATTCAAAAACTTTTTTACAAGTGTCGTCTGCTTTTCATCTTAGGTAAAGGGTTGAGACGAATGTTCTCGTTTGCGTGTAGTTTCTGTGAAACGCCTGGGCTCTGCTTTGATACTATTTTTATAGCCCCGGCTTGCAAAAAGAATCAAAGTACCTAGGCGTTTCACAGAAACTAGTTGCACAATTCGGGTGTTAGAACCAAAATGTTGGCAGCGCGGTGGCTCAGTAGGGAGAGGTGCAGGCTGCAAGCCGAGAGGTCCTCGGTTCGAATCCCACCTGCGGCAACCGCGTTGTGTCCTTGGGCAAGACACGTCACCCTGTCACGCCATAATATTCGTTCAGTTATATATTCTGTATAATCATGTAGGGTTAATATTTTATATCCAAGCATGCATGCTTCGATAGGTCAATTTACTGGTATGTGACCACGATTGTTTTCTCCATGTAATCATGCAGCTAAGTGTCTAAAGTGTGCGGGGTATTCTGTCGGCATGATGCATGCTTTGTTTGTATGTAATATACGCTGATAGTGTTGGATGTTTGAGGTCATCGGGTATTCTTCTCAATGTTGTGAGAGTGGTAGCAGTGTTTGTGGCTGGAGTGCAGCAGTGTAGGGTGTCCCTAAAGGAGGACTTGCACTACTGTAGCTGGCCGTTTTCAGCAGATCAGAGGTTTGTGTAGTCGAATACTGCTTTTCTTTAATTTTACGCCATTATAATATAACGCATTTTTTTGGCTAAATTATTCAGTGAAAATTTTAAGGTTAATGCTTAGTGAGTTGTAGATATAATTTTAAGGCTTATGCTTAGTGAATTGTAGATATAATACAGATGTAATTTCATTAAATGTATTAGGCGTACATATGTATTGTGCCATATACTGGTACGTGATCCTGATGAGCTTCTGCTTAATTGTGCCTAAGGGTACGTATGACTAGTGCCTAGATGCTAGGTTAAACTGTTCCTGCACTGGTACGTGAATACTCTTTAGTTTGCGTAGTGCGATAGTAAATTATAAAGCTTTTCATTATTATGTCTCTGTTAGGCATTTGTACTAAAAGGTACGTGTCCATACTTAGCTAACATATGTAATGGCGTACTTAGTGATTCTAAACTGTAATGTCTGTTTAGCGTTTTCATGAACACAGTAGTAGAAAATCGCTTTTAAACTTCAGGTTCCGTTTTGTGATGTCATGCCTTAAAGCCCTTCACCCAAGTTGAGCAGTACTTATGAACACATGTAGACTACTATATGGCTTGAGAACTGATATGTGTTACAATAACGCCTATGATTGTCGCAGTTTGCTGTTTTGGAGTGTGTTTCGAGGGATGTTTACCGCTATCGTAATGTACTGTAATTTACAAATATATTTAACTTACCTGTGATACGGATGGCACATATTAACTGTTTTCCAAAAGACATGGGCTGTGAGATCGTATAGACTGTTTTGCGACATATGGAGAATCAACATTGACATTCATTAACCAGTATTTTAAGACATTGTGTATACGTTTGGTTCTGATCAGTCCCTTTGTGTTCATTTTGCATTTCACGTTGTGTTCGTTTCATCATTATAATTTATTTTCACCGTTTAATTAAAATTGCATTCACTTTTAAACACATTAGTCATAATTTGTATACTTATATACTTGCCATTCTGGGGTGTCACCAAGAGAGTGTGACATTTTTGTGGAGAATCCGGGCACACGTTGATGAACTCTGGTTTGGCAGTTTTAGTATATAAATTTGTTAAGGCAGTCAATGTTTGGATATACATGTACATTTGACCTAAGAATGGATTACCAACACACATTAGAAGTTGGGAGAAAATAAATGAACCTCTGCTCTGTAATGCTGGCTGTTTATTTGAAATTTGCATTACTTCTAATTGTCCTTTGGGGAGGAATAGAGAGTTTGAAGGAGTTTAGGGATTATAGGATTTCTTTGGGGTTAGAAGGGGATACTTTAGTCCAGTTTGTTGCGGACCAGCAGGCAAAATCTCGCGACGAACGTATTGCACAGAGAGAATTGGAAAAATTGAGGTATGCTAGTATGGAAAAGGAGAGAGAGATAGAAAAATTGAAAGTTGAGAGTCTGGAGCGGGATAATGAACGAACGAGAGAACATGAGCGGGAAAGAGAAAGGTATGAGTGGAAACTTAAAGAGTTGGAGCTTACGAATAAGCAATCACTGGCTGTAGATACGACAAGTAGCAAGTCTGACAAAATTGTTGTGGTTAATTTGCCAAAAGCCCCTAAATTACCGCCATTTGAAGAAGACAAGGACGACATTGACGCATATATAAATCGTTTCGAAAGATATGCAGAATCTCAAAATTGGGAAAAGGGATTTTGGGCGACTCATCTTAGCGCTCTGTTGAAGGGTAATGCATTGAGTGTATATTCACTTCTTCCACGCGAGAAGGCTTCAGATTTTGACACACTAAAAGATGCGCTGCTGAAAAGGTTCAACATGACTGAAGACGGTTTTAAGCAGAAATTTCGTTCTGCAAGACCTGAATCAGGGGAAACTTTTCAACAATTTTCAGTCAGATTGGGAAGTTATTTCACTCATTGGATTGAAATGTCAGGTATACCTAAAACATTTGAAAATTTGTATGATTTGATGGTTCGGGACCAATTTATACATGTATGTAATCGGGAGTTGACTTTGTTTTTAAAGGAGAGGGTTCCTACTAGTTTGGATGCAATGGCGAAACTTGCTGACCAATACAAAGAAGCACGCAGAGTTAATATCACTACTTTAAGTGACCCAGGAAAAAATCAAATTTCACTGGAACGCAAAACTTGAAACAGTATAATAATATTAAAGCTAATTGTAATGATAAAGTATTAAGGTCTAACGATAGAAGTGAAATACGGTGTTTCAAATGCAATAAGGTTGGGCATGTAATTTTTCAGTGTCCTTTGAAAAGTCCTAAGAAACAAGTGAGTAGTTTTCAAGAGAGAAATAGGAAAGATAGGGATTTTGGTAATTCTGCACAGTTCAGGGCTGGGTCGAGCTATAGGGCTCCGGTCTGCAGTTTTTTTGTACACATGTCGGACAGCCTTGTTGATTCAAAGGTAAACAATCCTACTCCTCTAAATAATAAAGAACTTAATACACAAAATATGCCAATTGTTGAGGGTGATTTTGGAGGAACTAAATTTTCCGTTCTACGTGATACTGGATGTAGCGGTGTGGTGATAAAGAGAAGTTTAGTACCTGTCGAATGCATACTTGATGAACACCAATCATGTATTCTGGCCGATGGGTCGAAAATTTTAGTTCCGGTTGCTAATGTTAGTATAAGTACACCGTTTTATACGGGTGATGTAAAGGCATGGTGTGTTGAAAAGCCTATTTATGATATTATTATTGGCAACATTGATGGTGCTCGTAGTCCCAGTGATCCTGATCACACAAAGATGGTGAGTGTAATAACTCGCCAACAGGCGAGACAACAGAGTAAGTGTTATAGTAAGTTGAAGGTTCCCTATAGCATCAGTGATATTTGCCCTGCTGATTTTCAAGCAGCTCAACAAAGTGACGATACATTACAAAATGTTCGTTGTTTTGATATGATATGATGATATGATATGTTTATTTACCAATATACAAAAATACAGAATGATAAATATATACGTATGGTTACATCATAACAGGGTTCTCGTATACAATAATATTATTTCAGATGTACATAGATAATGGGATATAACAATTTTTGTATACCGGCAGGGAAAGGCATAGCCAGATTGGCTGTCTTCCCGCCTTTCCCTCTGACAGAAAAGAGAAAACTACAGAATGACGGAAGAAACTCGAAGAAGAAAATGATGCAAAAGTGCAACATTGTTATTTCTGTTTTAGCTCCAACAGACAGGGTTGCTCCGCGACATTTGCACAAGAGAATGTTGGGTGGACGGTATCAATTACAGCACGGTACTCTTGAAATGGTCTCAAAAATTTTATCGGTTAACTGATCCGAACCTCGGTTGATTTTTATGAGAATAACAGCTTTAAAGTTTTGGAACAGTTGACACGGGAAGGTAAGATTAAGGTTAAGCCACGCGGAGCCACATCAAAATTCGTCTCGAAAAATAAACTCATTTACATGGAGTTTCAATCCTCAAAAGTGGAAAATGGAAAGATGTATTTACAGTTAGTAGTTCCAGAGAAATATCGTAACAGTGTAATGAAATTGGGGCATGAATCAATTATGGCTGGACATCAAGCTGTTAAACGCACACTAGGTCCAGTTCAGAGTGAGTTTTACTGGCCCAGAATACAAGCAGACATTAAGAGATTTTGTAGATCTTGTGAAATATGTCAAAAGACTTTTCCAAAGGGTAGGCAAGCACGTGCTTTGCTTGGTAAGATGCCTTTAATTGATATACCATTTAAGAGAGTTGCAGTCGATTTAGTTGGTCCCTTGACACCAAGAACTAGAAATGGAAATAAATACATTCTCACATTAATGTATTATGCAACAAGGTACCCCGAGGCAATTACTATTGAAGCAGAAAGAGTAGCCGAGGCACTGATAGATATATTTTGTCGGGTGGGTTTTCCACAGGAAATGCTTACAGATATGGGCAGTCAGTTTGTGTCAAGTCTTATGGCTGAAGTAAGTAGGCTAGTTTCTTTGAAACAGTTGACAACTACCCCATATCACCCAAGCTGTAATCGTCTTGTTGAAAGATTTAATGGCACCTTGAAACAAATGCTTAAACGACTCTGTGCTGAGAGACCTCAGGATTGGGATAAGTATTTGGGTCCTGCACTTTTTGCATACCGGGAAGTACCACAGGAGAGTGTAGGTTTTTCTCCATTTGAACTGATCTACGGGTGACCTGTTAGGGGCCCTATGACAATTTTAAAACAACTCTGGTCTAAGGAAATAAGTGACCCGGAAGTCAAAACAGTATACCAGTATGTTATAGATCTCAGGGAACGCATTGAGTCGACATGTGAATTGGTGAGACAAAACTTGATAAATGCTTCTAAGAAACAGGCAAAGTTGGACAATAGGCGTGCTAAATCTCGCAAGTTTAAGGTAGGTGATAAGGTCCTTCTGCTTTTGCCTACAAACGCAAATAAGCTTCTTATGCACTGGAAGGGTCCATTTGAAGTGACAGAAAAGGTAAGTGACTTGGATTATAGAATAAATATAAATGGAAAAATCAAAATGTTTCATGTAAATCTGTTGAAGAAGTTTGTTGAGCGTAGCAACGTTGTGGGTCATAGTATGATTAGTAGTTGTATTTTAAATAGAATAGCTGTGTCAGTGATAGATTTACGTGATACATACGATGGCTCAACTGAGATTGCAGGGGAGTTAATTGAATCTCCAAGGGTAGGTGCTGAAACGATTGCAAATGTACATATCTGTCCAAATTTGGATTTAGAACAACAATCTTCATTAATGAATTTATTGAGTGAATTTAAAGACGTCTTAACTGATAAACCTGGGTACACTCATACTGCTGAACATTTGATACAGCTTACAACAGAAAAACCTATTCGTCAAAAGCCCTATCCCCTGCCATATGCTATGACAGGAGAGGTAAGTGAAGAGGTCAGAAAAATGTTAGACATTGGGGTGATAGAAAGATCGAGAAGCCCATATGCGTCGCCATTTGTAATTGTTAAGAAAAAGGATCACGGAAATAGGTTTTGTATTGATTTTAGGCTGATCAACAGGGTAACCATCTTTGATGCCGAACCTATGCCGAACATTGAAGAAATGTTTTCTAAGTTGTCCGGCTATAAAGTATTCACGAAGCTTGACCTAACAAAGGGTTATTGGCAAGTCCCATTAGCAGCAGAATCAAAGGAAAAGACTGCATTTCAGACACCAGAGGGATTGTTTCAGTTTAGAGTTATGCCTTTTGGGGCCCAGAATGCAAGTGCCACTTTTACCCGGCTAATGAGAAAAGTTCTAAAAGATTTGAGTAATGTGCAAAACTTTATAGATGATATATTGATATACACCATGACTTTTAAGCACAATATACAAGTTTTGTATGATGTGTTGGTAAAGTTAAGGGGAAGTAATCTTACTGCAAAACCAAGTAAGTGTTACATTGGTTATTAGAATTTAGACTGTTTGGGTCATAATGTGGGTGGTGAAAGACTCCGACCGGCTGTTAAAAAGGTCAGGGCTATTCAAGACGCTCCTATTCCCAAAACAAAGAAACAGGTAAGGAGTTTTTTGGGTCTTGTCGAGTTCTACCGACGATTCATTCCTAACTTTTCACATATTGCTAGCGTATTGACAGATCTCACTAGGAAAGGCCAGCCTAATCATGTTGTTTGGGATAAGACCAGGGACACAGCATTTTGTAAACTGAAATCTGCTCTGTCTAATCCTCCAATTTTAAAACTTCCGGACGTTACCAAGCAATTCATTTTACGGACGGACGCTTCAGATGTTGGTTTGGGGGCTGTACTATTGCAAGAGGAGCAAGGAACGAAAATGCCTATAGCTTATGCGAGTAGAAAGTTGAATGGTAGTGAAAGAACATATGCTACCATTGAGAAAGAATGTTTGTCAATTGTATGGGCAATACAAAAGTTTGAAAGATATCTGTATAGTAAGGAATTTGTTTTAGAGACGGATCATGCACCGCTTCAGCATTTACAAAAATGTAAAGTGGCCAATGCTCGTTTAATGAGGGGGGGGGGGGGGGGGCATTACTTTTGCAGCCTTATTGTTTTCGCATTGTTGCAATTGCCGGTAGTGAAAACGTGGGAGCCGATTACTTGAGTAGGTCGAATATTATATCATGTGACAAGTAGAAAATTGCATTTTCTTTCATTGGGGGCGTGATGTCACGCCATAATATTCGTTCAGTTATATATTCTGTATAATCATGTAGGGTTAATATTTTATATCCAAGCATGCATGCTTCGATAGGTCAATTTACTGGTATGTGACCACGATTGTTTTCTCCATGTAATCATGCAGCTAAGTGTCTAAAGTGTGCGGGGTATTCTGTCGGCATGATGCATGCTTTGTTTGTATGTAATATACGCTGATAGTGTTGGATGTTTGAGGTCATCGGGTATTCTTCTCAATGTTGTGAGAGTGGTAGCAGTGTTTGTGGCTGGAGTGCAGCAGTGTAGGGTGTCCCTAAAGGAGGACTTGCACTACTGTAGCTGGCCGTTTTCAGCAGATCAGAGGTTTGTGTAGTCGAATACTGCTTTTCTTTAATTTTACGCCATTATAATATAACGCATTTTTGGGCTAAATTATTCAGTGAAAATTTTAAGGCTAATGCTTAGTGAGTTGTAGATATAATTTTAAGGCTTATGCTTAGTGAATTGTAGATATAATACAGATGTAATTTCATTAAATGTATTAGGCGTACATATGTATTGTGCCATATACTGGTACGTGATCCTGATGAGCTTCTGCTTAATTGTGCCTAAGGGTACGTATGACTAGTGCCTAGATGCTAGGTTAAACTGTTCCTGCACTGGTACGTGAATACTCTTTAGTTTGCGTAGTGCGATAGTAAATTATAAAGCTTTTCATTATTATGTCTCTGTTAGGCATTTGTACTAAAAGGTACGTGTCCATACTTAGCTAACATATGTAATGCCGTACTTAGTGATTCTAAACTGTAATGTCTGTTTAGCGTTTTCATGAACACAGTAGTAGAAAATCGCTTTTAAACTTCAGGTTCCGTTTTGTGATGTCATGCCTTAAAGCCCTTCACCCAAGTTGAGCAGTACTTATGAACACATGTAGACTACTATATGGCTTGAGAACTGATATGTGTTACAATAACGCCTATGATTGTCGCAGTTTGCTGTTTTGGAGTGTGTTTCGAGGGATGTTTACCGCTATCGTAATGTACTGTAATTTACAAATATATTTAACTTACCTGTGATACGGATGGCACATATTAACTGTTTTCCAAAAGACATGGGCTGTGAGATCGTATAGACTGTTTTGCGACATATGGAGAATCAACATTGACATTCATTAACCAGTATTTTAAGACATTGTGTATACGTTTGGTTCTGATCAGTCCCTTTGTGTTCATTTTGCATTTCACGTTGTGTTCGTTTCATCATTATAATTTATTTTCACCGTTTAATTAAAATTGCATTCACTTTTAAACACATTAGTCATAATTTGTATACTTATATACTTGCCATTCTGGGGTGTCACCAAGAGAGTGTGGCACACCCCCATTGCCCACATGGGGGCACGGTGACGCTGTGTACTAAGGCGTACTGCACGTCGATGGTGCACTTGTCTTCAACCAATGCTAACCCTGCTTGTGTGGAGTTAGTATGTTGGGGAGCTGACAGTTGCTCGCCGTTGCTCGGTGGTTCTCTCAGGGTACTCCGGCTTCCTCCACCCGTAAAACTGTCATGGTCATGATTGGCCAATGTGCAGAAATATGTGCCCTTAACCTCCAGTAAATAAATACCCCAAATGTTGCACTGAGCTAATTGCAGTTTAATTTCTACCAGAATCATATTTTAACAGAATTTCATATCGCCTGTGTCAAGTAGGAATTCCCCCAGGCATCCTAACACCGCGCCACTGGATTGAAAACTGTGAAGTTTTGGGGGTTTTTTGTTTGATTTGTTTTTGTTTTTGTTTTTTGGGGTTTTTTTTGGTTTTTTTGGGGGGGGGGGGGTTGTTTGGGTTTTTTTTTTCGGAAGATGGCCTCGACGTAAATACCTACAAAATAGATCGTTAATGTTGATATATTTGGAAATTAAAATATACCTATCAACATTATCGATCTATTTCGTATGTAATGTTTCATATACAATCAGGCGCGGAGCCAGAATATCAAAGTTGGGGGGGAGAGTAATATTTGGGGGGGGGGGGGCTAGTTCAGCGATCTGAACGTAGCGGCTACCCCCTACGTGGGGGGGGGGGTAGCCGCTACGTTCAGATCGCTGAACTACTAGAAGGGCACACAGAACAGGATGCACAGCATCATCCGAGCCACGTAGCGGCGAGAGGGTAGTGATCACAAGAGAGGGACACCCTCTCTCGCTGGAGGGGATGGGGCCCTCCGGGAAAAAATTGAAATTCGAGACAGAAAACTCGCAATTTCCTTGACTCTGAGTCCGTTGGTGCCCATAATTTATAAGTTGTGAAAGGCATCAATAATTAGGCTACATCACCTGGGGGAGAGGGGAGAGGGGGGAGGGGGGGCACGTCTGAAATTTGGGTGCCTTTCTCAGCCTATGTATCATTGAAACGATTAAACTGAAATGTGCAGACCTTGGTATTAATAAAAATTATTTTATTTGCGGTCATCAAAATGAACTTGCAGCTGAATATTTAGAACTTCCAGGACTGATCAAGTTGGGGTATACGAGAGCCTCAAAGTTCTTGTTAGATGAGGCGCGTCCCATTGGAAGATACCATAAATTAATTACCACCCCCTACCAAGCCTAATAGTCCACACATTAGGTGACATGAGGCATGTGAAATGAGTCATGTAAGTTTATCATTGACATACTAAGAGGTTGGAACAGAAAGGACCTGAAACCATATGAACCAAAATTTATTTATCTCATTCTGTTTTAGTTTTATACTTCAGGATTGAGGAATATTACTCAATACGAAACCAGTCTCAATACCAAACTGAAAACCTCCACGGTGACAAAAAATCTCTTCACAAGCATGACAAGAATGAAAAACAAGACACGATGTTCACAAAACCCTCTTTTATGGGTGTTCGTAACAAAATATTGGAAAGTTTGACAAGAGCGCCTGGCGAAGCTTCGATTGAAGTCGCGCTGATTCGAAAGTCTTCGAATCATCCCGATGTTTTCAAAAACCTATCCAGAGTCTTCTTTTGAACTCTTCCTCCACCGTCAGGTCTCCCGTACAGGAGATACGGGGGGACCTGATGATAGAAAAAGAGTTCATCGAGGTTCCACTTCGGAGCCTACTTTAACTCCGTTCTGAAATATTCTGCTTTTTGGTCGACTTGTCCGAACAGATGAGTCGCCGTTGAATACAATACTTCAGGTTCCGCTCTACAGTTTCGCAGTATTGCACAGGGGGTAAATTCTAAACATCGGACATATGTTGAATCTAATGCCATGTAAATTGGAGATATATCTTTAGTATCAGATTTATGATTACATTAGGATATTTGTTTGACAAGAGAATTTGAAGTTTTGGTCACAGAGTTGGAGTCTGAGGCGTAAATTACCAGATGAATTATGTAAAACGATGGCTTCGAAAAATTGGCTATTTTTTAAAATTCCCTTTTTACACGGGTTTGTTAACAGACTTGTAACTAAAAAATGAGACGGAGTCATGGAATTTTTTTCTTCACATTTTAGAAACAGGAGTTTATATGCTCCAGGTTTAGGTAAGTGGGGGTAGTGGGAAAATACAGCTTTTGATGCTGCTGGGTGGCTGAAAATGAATGGTTTCGGCATTTTTTTCATGCAGTTTTACAGGTTGAAGTCTTGCATTTGACAATAAATTATTTCACCCACATACAGATTGTTTATTTCTGCTTATTACTTTCCAAAGTGTGATTTACTGGGATTTCCCAGTTTGAATATAAACGATAACTTCACAAGTGAATTATGCAATCAACAATTGTGCCATGTATCGTGCGCGCAAACGACGACGCTTTGCTGTGGGTGTAATGCGGACTTCATTTGTTTTTTGGGGGTTTTTTTTGTTGCTTTTTTTAACCCTTTACCTAACACGAAAAGCAGACGACACTTGCAAAAAAATTCTTGACTAACTATTATTTTCATTTTTTGTCTCAAAAACATAGGTTATGAACCCTCATTGGAACGAGCTCGACGAGCTCGTTCCAATGAGGGGTTATAACCTATGTTTTAGAGACAAAAAATGAAAAAATAATGAAAATTAATTGGCGAGTTTTGAGAATAGCGCTGGCCGTTTTTGGCCGTTACGTTAGGTAAAGGATTAAATAATATAATTATCGTTAATAATGAAAAGTAATAAACAGAGTAATCGCTTGACTGGACTGGTTACGTGAAATAATTCATTCGAGGCCAGGGACTATATTGTAAAACACTCGTGCGCATTCGCGCACTCGAGTTTGTACAACGTCCCTCGCCTCTCATGAATTATTTCACGTAACCAGTCCAGTCAAGCGATTACTCTCTATTTAGTTAGATAGTGTTATATGTTTTAGTGGGTTTGGGAAATGTAAAACATGTTATGTGTTAGATAACTAAGTTACAGAATATTTATATTTGAAGAGAGTGTATGGCATGCCATTTTTGGAAATGCCTGGAAAACTGAAGGGCGGAACCTAAAAAGGGACTGGCTTTGTTTACGGTTATAAGATGGTGTAATATTTACAGCTCCAAGAGCTGTGAGATTCCATTAGAGAATCGACTCAATTCGAAATACTATGCCTCATTCAATCCGGGATTCCACTCAACTCAAAATTTGAGATTCGCAGAACGTTAAGTTAGACGCTGTTACTTACATGGGAAGCTTTGCTGTTTTTCGGAAATGAAAATCCACTAAGAGCTGATGTCGATTGACTTGGACTGATGTCATTGTTTTGGGGGCTACTGGGGACTAATGTAGTGGTTTGCAAACTATTGAGGCATGGAGATAGTGGTGGTTTGTGGACGTTTGGGTGTACTTCGGAATGTTAGGAACTGAAGTCAGTTGTTGCTGGTACAGTAGTAGTTGTTATGGTTTGTTTTAGTGGTTGATTTAGTGGTTGTAGAAGTATGTTTTATAATTGTTGTGGTTGATGTTTTGGTTGTTGGCGTACTTGTTGTGGTTGGTGTTGTAGATCTTGGTGGTGAAGTTGTGGTGGTTGGTGTTTTAGTGATTGGGGTTGCAGTTAAAGCGGATCATGTAGTATGTGAAGTGGTTCCCGTGACAGTTTTCTTTTAACCCTTTACCCAACGTAACGGCCAAAACCGGCCAGAGCTATTCTCAAAAATCGCCAATTAATTTTCATTATTTTTTGTCTCAAAAACATAGGTTATGACACATCATTGGAACGAGCTCGTCGAGCTCGTTCCAATGAAGGGTCATAACCTATATTTTTGAGACAAAAAATGAAACAAATGAGTTATTCAAGAATTTTTTTTGCTAGTGTCGTCTGCTTTTCATGTTAGGTAAAGGGTTAATAAATATTTTATTTCTGTAAACAGACAAGAGTTTGAGAAACAGGCTATGGCTATAAGTAGCCCCACCCTACATCAATAAACAATTCAGTATTTGAATGGTGCAGGTGCAATGGCGCAATGCAATGGGAAATGGCGAGTGTACGACTAACAAAGAATTCAGTATGTATATTGATACAGAACCTCAAGACCTTAGGTGGTCAATAAGCACATAGCTGCAGCATAAGAACGTGGTGGAACGGCATCGTATCCAATAACATACACAACACATACAAATACATATATATTTGCTGTGGTTGTAATTGTTGGCGTAGTAGTAGTAGTGGTTGATTTTGTAATGGATGGTGTTCTAGTTTTGGTTCTTGGTGTTGGTGTTGTAATTGAGGTGGTTCTGTCGTAATTCTTTTGGTTGTGGTTGTAGTGTTGAGTGTGGCTTTGGTTTTGGAGCTGTGGCTGTGGCTGTGGTTGTTCATATAAGAGGGTTTGGCATTGTCGATGAAGTTACAGTGGTTGATGTTGTGGTTGTTGGTGTCGTAGGTGTAGTGGTTGGTATTATATTGGTTGGTTGGTTTTGTAGATGTTATGTAGTAGTTGTAGTGGCTGAAGTTGTAAATGTAAAGCTGATTCTGTAGTTAGTTTGGTATAGTGTTGGTGTTGTAGGTTTAATTGTTGGTGTAGTGTTTTTCTTTTTCTAGCAGTGGTTGTGAGTTTATTTGTCGTAGTTGACCTAATGGTTGCAGTGGTTGGAACAACAAATGTTTGGTGTAGTAGGGGTGCTTGTCGCTGTAGCAGTTGAACTGATCGATGTACTATTTGTCGAGGTTGTCGTGGTTGTTATGTAGTAGTTGTTATAGTAGTGGTTGATGGTGGTATGGCTGTGGGAGATAGTGGCGTGAGGTTTGGTGAAGTGGTTGATAGAGTATTATCGGTGTATTATTAGTTACACAGTTTGTTGCTGGCGTAATATGGTATATATGGTGTCCGTTAATTTCATATTGGACGAGAGGTTAATTTCATATTGGACGAGAGCGAAGCTCGAGTCCAATATGGAATTAACTGACACCATATATACCATATTAGGCCACCAACAAACTGTGTAACGAATATATCTTACCGACTGCTGCATCGATGCACAGAACTAATAACAACAGCGATCAAAATTAAATGAGAGAATTATCACAATGTGTTCACGTGTCTTTGCCTTGTTACAATTTATGGGAGAGTGCCACTCTCCCATAAATTGTAACAAGGCAAATTCAAACATACCAAACAGTTTCATTTCGAAGGTAACATGACACACATCCACAGAATATGAAGCCTTTTAAGTTGCCTAACCTGCACTTCAGACCAAAAATGGGCTTCCAAAACTCAATCTTTCAACTTGAAGCGTTTATCGGCTGCCGCCATTTTGAATAATCAATGAACAAAGGGGAGATTACCCATAGCTGTCAGCGTATATTGATGTTGACAGGCAGTATATGGTTTTATATGCAGTCTGCATGTGACGTCTTTGAACAAATGAAATTCCCAGATACTTGTAGGAGGTAAGATATTATATTGTTGTGGTTGTTGTTGTGGTTGTTGTCCCTGTGGTTGGTATACTAGTTATGGTTGTTGACGTAGTTGCGGTGGTTGGTGTAGTAAGCATGGTCGTTGTTGTAAAAGTTATAATGGTTAATGCACTAGCTGTTGTTGTTGTTGTTGTTGTTGTTGTTATAGTGGTAAGTGTAGTAGTTGTAGTTGTTGGTGTAGTAGTAATAATGGGCGCTGTTGTAGTGGTTAGTGTTGTCTTTCTGATTGTTTTAGTTATAGTGTATGTATTATGATGTACAAATTGTAGTTGTTGGTGGTTGGCGTTGTAGATGTAATGGTTGGTGTTGTATTTGTTGATGGTGGGTTGTGGTGCTTGTGTTGTCGATGTTAGAGTGCTTGTGCAGTAATTATGGTTGTTGTTTTTGTAGTGGTTATGTTGTATTGGTTGGAGCCGTACCATTAAGTGCCGTAGTTTTAGTTCTTGTTGCAGTTGAGGTTATTTGAGTTATACCCGTTTGTGTTGTAGTGGTTACTGTTATAGTAATTAGTGTTATAGGTGTCGGTACGGCGGTTCTGGTCGTTGGCGTGCTGGTTCTTGTGTTGTAATTGCAATAGCTGTGATGGTTGATGTTGTAGTAGTTAGTATTGTAATAGATGGTAATATTGTTGTTGGTACAGTAGTATAAAAATAATGGCTGGGGTTGAGGGTAACAATGTGGATTGTCTCCCCGAGGGACCATTATCTCCAGAGGCGTTAGCCGAGGGAGATAATGGTCCCTCGGGGAAACAAGCCACATTGTTACTCTCAGGCTCAGTCATTTTTTTTTATTTTACCAAATGAATATTCTGTCTTGTCACAGTTATTTGTGGATTACTGTCCCAGAGTCATATATAGAAAGGGACCAACGTTCCTAACTTTTCCCATAGACATTTTGCACGTTTGCATTATTTCACAACGCGGAAGTCGTTTGGTAAAGAAACTACGTCATCACTCCTGCGTGCAACAATACTTCGGATGTCTCCGTTGGAGTTGTTGGGAATCTTCGGCTGAAGCGGGTAACCGTAATAATGCAAAAATTATCGACCAGCATTATTCACAGCTAGTGGGACATTGTGAAATGTTTAACGGGATTATATGGGGGAAAAGCATAACATTTGTAGATGAGGTATAATAATTTCAGTTCTGGCGTAAACGTGGTTGGTTTTTAACTCTTTACCTAACCTGAAAAGCAGACGACACTTGCAAAAATAATTCTTGAATAACTAATTTTGTTCATTTTTTGTCTCAAAAACATAGGTTATGACCCCTCGTTGGAACGAGCTCGACGAGCTCGTTCCAACGAGGGGTCATAACCTATGTTTTTGAGACAAAAAATGAAAAAAATAATGAAAATTAATTGGCGATTTTTGAGAATAGCGCTGGCCGGTTTTGGCCGTTACGTTAGGTAAAGGGTTAAGTTGCAGGTTTAGTTGTTGTTTTTTGTGTAGTAAGTAGTTGAAGTAGTCGGTGCTGCAGGGTACAGCGTTCTAGTGGTTGCTATTCTGGCGGTTTGGATTGTGTTGTGGTTATTGATGCTGTAGGTTTGGTGTTATGGTTGTACCGGCTGGTGTTATGGATGACATTGTAGGTGTGATTGTTTCGAATTCATAGTGATTGGAATTGTATTTGTGATTGTTGTTGGTCTAGTAGTTACTGCGGTTACAGTAGTAATGGTTGGTGTTATAGTAGCGGTGGTTGGCGTTGCAGTTGTTTCTGCAGTATTTCTAGTGGTTGGGTTAGTACTTGCAGGGTCTGGTGTAGTAGTGGATGGTGGGATGTTCTTTCATTTTTCATTGTACATCTTGTTGTGGTTAGTGTAATAGTTGTGCATGTTGATGTTGTAATTGTAGTGCACTCTAAGATCCGTTAGGTTAAAAATCAACACAAATCAACTGGATTTATATTCACTCACCCCTGCTGGTTTGGGATAATTTTTAACCCATTTGATTTCAGAGTGAGGTTGTTGATTGCGGTGGGAGTGTAAACCTAAATTGTCCGACTGTGATAGCTCACGTCCAGAATGAACATTATCCAAACTACATCTTCAAAGCATGTCTTCGTCAAAAGCGTGCCTTGTTGATGTTGGAGTATTAGGCAATCGGAATTATAGTAAAAAACACAGGGCTTTTCTAAAAATTAATTTATGGACAACTAGAATAAACATGTAACAGTTAACGCGTACTGTACTCCAAATTGGTCATACTGGGTCACTTTCCACTTGTCTTGTTTACTGTGTGCGTAACGCAAGGCTAGGTACCAAACCTAGGCCCATAAGAACTACATGGTTACTGTCGTGAGTAGGGATGGCCCTAGAAAGCTCAGGGACCGATCAGGAATATTTAAAATACGCTCTAGCCTCGGAGCCTATTTTTTCAATTCATGCGCCAGATTTCAATTTACGGAATCACACTGCTGTTTGTAACACACACTGCAAGTATGTAATAGCTCTCATCATTTTCATTTAGTACATTATAGCAAACATTAATCTTCACTGTGGTTTTTGATCAAGTCTTGGCTGCCTATTTAGGCAGCCAAGACTTGATCAGAAACCACAGTGAAGATTAATGCTTGGTAATTAAGACTTGAAGTATTAACTTAAGCACTCTACAACAATGATAAATGATAATCATATATATAATACATGTAAGAGTGTCTCTCTCGATTATTCATCGAAAGAATATCAAAATATGATCTGAGAAGTTACGCGCCAACTGAGAAGCCTATTTCTGAGATTTAAGAGCCAGGTCCTGATGTTTCAGAACCAAATACGCACTGGCGCATGCCCAGGTCGGTCCCTGGAAGCTTCGAGATTTGATATCCGATTCGATTCGGAATCACTTGTCCGATCTTTTTCCTTTAGAATCTTTACACGGGAATATAGCTTATTATTAGTCAGTGTCGTCATCTCACAACGTATAGTCCAAGTGGAATTTTACGTAAATAATGCTGAAAAAAAGACCGTGTGTAATTTCATCTGTATTAACATAAATAGCTTCTGACCCATGCCACGTCCTATGCTAATTCTAGTCTCAATGGTCTCTATTTATTTATTTTTTATTTATTGGTGTTTAAGGTCACGTACTTATGTACAATGGCTAATCGTGACCGTACTAGTCTCTATTGAAAACAATGTTGACGATGAGCTTTTGTAAGCAGCTAGTCCTGTGCAGTGCTCAGTGCTTGTAAGTCTTACACCCGTTCCTGTGTAATGTTCCAACTACATCATCAAGGCATGCCTTCCAGAAATGGAATATGTATGTCGTGACCTGATCCGTCACAGTCGGAACAATCAGGTTCACAGCCCCCCCCCCCCCCCCCCCCCCCCCCATTCTCCTCATCGGACATCGACGCCCAGAATTCAATTTGAGAATCTGTTCGATTTCGAATAATAGACCGATTCTATCCGAATCGAATCGAAAATGTGTGATTCGCAGGGGAGGGCCCTAGTTATGAGGGAATCGATGTCTAAGACTCCGATACAGACGACAGTACCGTCTGGAAAAAATATTGGAGGGGGTGTCTCACTCCCCCACCTCCGCTTCTTTGTGGCTCTGCAGCCGTTCAATGTGTACTCTTCTAACCACCTTACCTGACGTAACGACCATAATAGTCTATTGCTATTAAAAAAAAAATCGTCTTTCACAGTTTAGGATATTTCAATTTTATGATGTTTCTTTGGAACAAGCTGTAAACAATTTACAAATTTTATTTTTTCAAGAAAATATTTTGGCAAGTGTGGTCTGTTATTCGTGTTGGGGTTAAGCGGACATAGCCTGCAGCTTCTGTAAAACAAAGGTTCAGATGGTTAGGTTTAACTGGTTGAGTGCTGGAAGCCACTATCATGGCTTTCAAGAAACATGAGGGTACCATACTAAAGTCTTCATATTCTTTACACAAATTTCCTATTCAGTCATAAGCAAATACAATTGTGTTCATATAGATTTGCATTATTAAAAATTATTGGAGAGTGCCTTAAGGCACTCTCCAATAATTTTTAATAATGCAAATCTATATATGAACAAATTCCAACTTCCAAAAATAATCTAGCACCCAACCAGTTAATGAAACAATTCATAAAACTGAAGAACGTCTTACCTCATAACAACTGGTCAGCTTCAATGGATGGATAACTGGTATAAGAAAAACAGCATATAATGTATATCCCAAACTCGCCCCCAAGACGCCCATCCATATCTGAGTTCCGTAATAATAAACCTCTACCGGAGACCCAAGCATACTGACGCCGGATTGGTAAGTGACGAGCAAGGATAGAGCGACGGGAAGAAACTTCAGCTCTCTGTCGGCCATTAGATACTCTTCTAATGTCGTCTGCTTGTGTTTGCTTCTGGAATAAAACAGTCCGATTCCGAGACATATTAGCAGGGTCACCCCAAACACAACGTAATCAGCTATTTGAAGGTAAGAATTTTCAGCCCTGAAAAATGAATATTTTATTTAAAAAAACGACTTTATAGGCAATGACGATTTATTGAAAACTGGGAGTTTAACACTTCAACATCAAATCAATGAACATTTCAAGGGGAAGGACAGGGCAACGGGCGCTACACAGACGAAACCTCAAACAACATTGCAACAAGGAAAATCGTAAAGAATTTAATTCCACAGCCTACTAATGTCGACTACCAGTATCCCTTTTAAATCCAAAGCAGATTCCTTCATTTCGTTCCTTGGGTGGAACAAGTTGCCACCTGCGATGCTGAAGCATTGCATATGGCTCCCTTGTTCCGCTCAGGGGACGACTAGCACTGGTTAGAGAGACATCTAGACAAATAACAATAAAAAACAATGGGCTGGAAAGAATAATGTTGCATCCCGTGTATAAGTTTTAATTGACTACAAAAGATATAAAGCTCTAGAGCTAAATATTTATCATTTGGGAGAAGGGTGGGTCGCGATCTTTTTCTTTCTTTTTTTTTTCGCTGCTCCACGTTGAAGGCGAGAAATGTTCTGCATAATCCGGGACTGCGCACAGCTAAACTTTTAAATGCCTTCGAAGCGTTTCTGGAAATTCGTTCCCCAAAAGCATACAGAGTGAAAGTTGTCAAAATCGTATAAACCAAATCACGTAATGATCTGGAATGTATACACGTTCGCACACATCCGATCCAACTTTGAAGACTCTGGAAGCCCCGCCCACTCAACTCAAATTGTCACCGTGAGGGCGTGATGGCATACTGATAGATGGATAACAAGCTTGTAAACAAAGATCAATGATCGAGTTTTCATCGCCTCCATTCAGCGAGAATATAATGATAATTTCTCGGGAACAATTGAATTTAAAAAAATATACCGAAGTGGGAGACGAATAAAAAGATCATACATCCAAACATGATTTTGGGGGAACTTAAAAAAAGTGTTTTTAATGCTATTGTTACGTGACTTGCTAAATATCTGTCGTCTGCGATCGAAAATCAAAACAACAAACAATTTGACAATGATTGACGTGACCTGTTTGTGACCCACTTTCCTGATTTTGACTGTTGTCTTTTGAGAAAATTAAAAGTTTTTCGTTCACGTACACATAGTTTTTATATTTTAATATTACACCCGGATTAAATTATAAGAAATAACTGTTGTTTTCCTTCGGTTTATATCGCATAAACCGAAGGAAAACAACAGTTATTTCTTAATTAGACACCGAAAGACTGGGTCTTATATATTAGTCGTAATGTCCGTCAGTAATCGTAGAAGTTCGAAGTGCTTTGTGATATGCATAAACTCCTTTCTAAATGGACTCGGATAACGAAACCTTGAAACACAGTCAAAGTCTATGAAAAATCATGGATTGCGTTGTTCATTCCCCCAAATCCTTGCACTTTAGGTAACTTAAATAATCATAATATTCGGCGTGGATCCGTTGGAAAACAAAATAAAATTGGGATGGGTGGAAGTTGGCAAGAAAGAGGATGGAAAAGACAAGGAGCAACGTAGCGAACCGATTCGGCTGTGGCTGTTTTAACT